>JAXQQM020083130.1:0-198256 GCA_034641835.2 Pinus albicaulis
GGATTATAAAAAAGAAACAATTATGAGGCTCAACCTAAGTCAATGAAAATGATATGAGGTATAATCGGATCATGGACCAATGAGAAAATTCTACAAGAATGTAAAGAAAACACTGAAAAAATAAATAAATAAATAAATTAAAAAAAATAAAATAAAAATAAAATAAATAAATAAAAATAATAAATAAATAAATAAATACAAATAAATAAATATTATGTATATATGAGATATTTTTATCTCTTGTTGGTGCTTTCGTGGTGTTACAATGCTTTGATGATTAATCATTCCTGAAGTATGCTAAAAAGTGGATAGAAAATTATAGTTATGTGATCTACCCTTGAACGATTGATTAAATGGTACACTTTAAATGCTGATTTGGAATACAAAAAGAAATATATATAATACTGAGATGAATTCATATCATTACTCCCTTGTAAAATTAAGGAATACCATAAAGGGAACCCATGTATATTAGAATATGGATGGTTAGTGTATCAGTCCTTACACTTAGATTGATGTTAAGAGATTTTCGATCAAACCAAGGTATCAACAGTCTAAATTATCTCTAGTTTGTACATGATTATAACTCTTTGGGTGAAGGAAGAAGCATGGATTCTACTTATAGTGGAAACTATTTGTATTTTATTGTTGAGAAACCAGGATTGGTTGTAAGTTGGAAAAGGAATGGAAGGGGTTGAAAACATTGTAACACCTAAGCCACGATTCGAAATTTGGTATAACTGACGAAAATGTCTCAACATACTTAATGACAACTCTTGTTAGAGAACTGAAATTATAAAACACTTGTAAGATACATGTACGAATAGTGGAAACTATAGGAATCCTTTCATCAAATTAATCAAATGATACGCCCAACCTCGATAATGGTGACAATAAAAGATAAAACTTATAACATAGGCATAAGTGAGTCTAATACAAAAATTGATGGCTAACACAGATTCTCGATTGAATGAAACTCATTCTTGAAGTGGCCCCTTCATGAGAAGAGTCACAAAAAGGAGGGTTGTAATAATAGAATTATTGACACAAATCATAGCATGGAGGATTGAGAAAGTTAATGGAGAACTACAATAGAATTACCCAGTAAAACGATTTCTTACATAAAAAAATAGAAGTAAATTATGATAAATTTCATAATCATTTGTGATGGAAAGAAGACTCTAAGTCTTGGAAATGGTAAAGTAAGTGGTATATAGGAAACTCTTAAGCTGGAAATAATACCTATATCACTATAAGGCATCAAATAAACATAGATGCATATCAGAACAATGTTGCTAATACTCAGAAGAATGTCATTTTTTCACCAAATATATTAATTATAGAGAGAGAGTGAAATGAATCAATTTCAACATATAGAGGAATTTCTTTTTAGGAGTATGCAACAACTCCTAAAACATATAAAATAAATGTTGATAGGTTCTAAATTTCCCGGACCTGATAGACGTGAGGGGGGAAATTAAGATGGGTGAGTTACAGTTGGTGATACCAAATTCTCTATTAATTTATTTTCTAACTACCTCATAACCTAGAAAATTATGCATGCTCAAAATCAAAATAACAAAATTGGGTAATTGAAATGACTATTGGAACAATAAAATGAAAAATATTAGATTCAACAAGATTAGTTGGGAAACCCAGTAGGATTGTATAACAAAAAAAAAATGACACAAGCATTACATATGCATGTTATCGTAGGATTTGTTAACATGGAAAGTACAACATACCACTAGGTAATGGTACCTTAGATAAATAACTTAAAAGAGCTTCAAATGATATAAATTAAGTCTAACCAATATTGATTAGAATAAATAAATGCTTACAAATGACTATGCCAAGAGAACCAAGCTAATCTAGTGTATGGAGGCATTTAATAGACACGAAAATGCAAGAGAGGAAAAGATACAATGAAGAAAACCAACTGAATCATGGAACCATGATTTTGTATGAAAACAACCCACTAAAAAGTAACGTGAACATAATTGGATCCACATGCACAAAGGATTAGATAATAATTACCATGAAAGTGTTAAGTAGAAGTAATTGTCTTAGAATTTGGTAATATTTTGTGATGGTATGTTTGATATCATGAAATTACGATGGTGCCTAAGGAATGGATCATTAGATGAAAACCACCATGGGAATAATGTAAGGAACCCTTTATTGTGACCATAACAAGTATGGTTACTGTGTAAAGCTATAATAACATAACAAATTGTTTTCAGAGTGGAATAAAAGTATTGGCTAGTAAAATGCCACCGGACCTTACATGTAAAGTGCATTAAATAATTAGTTGATGAATGAAGTTTGATTATAAGGAGAGAAATATATTATAGTAACATAGCAAGCATAAAACAACAAATACGCACATGAGCATAAGAGGAAGAAACACTAGGACTAGATAAAAAAGATAATTTTCATGTAAATTACATCAATAGCCTATAGTACAGGATGAAAAGGGGGCAAAATTAAAATATTACAAAATAGACCTTGGATGGCACTAAGGAAAATTGTAGGGAATTCCCAGGATGGGAATGAATAAGTTTACTGGGGCAAAGTAGAAAACAAAATGGCTATCTTGAATATGATAGGGAAGGAAGTTATCTTAAACTCTATTCACGAATTACTTATGTGTATATAAAATTTAAAACTCAGTGAAGAGTATAGTAGTACCATATAGTATGAGAATGCACTAGCTAAAATTTCTCATGAAAGAAAAAAATTATGAATGTTTCTTGAACATATTATTGTCCCTAAGAAATTAACATAGCCAAAAATTGATGTCTCTCTGGTCTAAACTTATAACAGAACCATGTGTTGGGCTCCTTGTTGATTGACATAGTCGTTGGGTAATTAAAGGAGTTTACAATGATGGGTGTAAAAATATGTGGCTAACTTTCATAAAGTACAGTTCATCGATCCTTGTTGGGTTGTGTTGTATGATGATGACCATTGTTGAATATATAAGTAACGATTAATGTGCTTGTAATGCTTGTAATGATTATTGATGAAAAATAATTACTATAACAATTGTGGATGTAGGTCGAACATCTTCGCATTATCAATCAAAGAGAAATTATTCTACTGGAGAAAGTTATAACCTAGGCTAAATGCAATGGAAGCACTTCAGCCAGGAAAGGCTACCTGGGAATATGATAAATGTATGCGCGAGGCATATTAGAACTTATTTGAAGAGTTGAGAAAACATCGAAGATGGTGTTTTGCTCGAGGGGGAGAAGATGTAAAACCCCCTAGTAAAAGTTGTAATTTTTTTTTTTACCACAAAGGATCTGGTAAAATTGTGGGCTATGTGAAAGGATAGACATGGATGATGAATGTTGTTTTATTCTTTTTATATAAATAATATTAACTATGATCATTCAGAAAACTATGGGAAAGGGTGCTAAATGAGATTTTCATTTACCAGACAGTTAGAAGACAAATATTTCTCTCCCTATAGATAAATAATCTCATTTGGGACAAGGAATCCAAGAGGGTGAGAGGGAAGGAAACTTGAGGTGGCCTTAGAGTCTTGGTACCTAGTTGAAGGAGTTCCAAGAGAGTATTTGAAGCTATAGAAGTTGAACTAGAACGTTGTCGAAGTTTGGAAGGGTGCTGCCAGTTGGGAATCCTTGAGATGGTAGGTAGCCAATGGGATCCTTAAGATAGACTGGTGAGTCTGAGTTCTTGGGTTCGACTGGAAAAGTATTAATGCCCTTAATAGACCTAACTAGATCTCTGTCAAAAAAATGTTATGGGAGGAACTGGCTCAGGAGGAGTCTTGTGGTACAGACACAATACTAATCGGTTGGGTGGAGCACTCTTTTCCTTGGTGTTTTGTGGCTGACTCATACTATTTGGGCCAGATAAGTATATAATTTAGTGTTTTTCATGAATTTATTTTATTTCATGCATGTAAATTTTTATTGTGACAAATATAAGTGTTATGAATATAGATGACTCAGTGTAATCTATTAAATAATGAATTGGAGTATATTAGTTCCAAGCCAACTGATGAACATTATCCTAGAACTTTTCTTACCTATGAACTGACATAAACCTAGAAGAATTAGGGAGGTCCTGAGGATAGATCCCACTCGAATAAATTTTAGACCTATTAATCTACATAACATAACTATAAACAAAACGTCATAAGGAATATATATATATATATATATATATATATATATATTTCTTGTGCAGGGCCACGACTGTAAGTAATTACAGTAAAACCATTGTCTGTAAATGACATAAATAAGGAACATGGTCCAAACGATACAAATAATATCATTATAATATTAAATATTTATTGTCTACATGCACCTTATCCATATTACATGTATATATAAATGTGGATTAAAAATGCAATATAGTAATGATAAGATATAGGGACAATAATAGAAAAGAAGCATATCAAATGGTTGTTTGAATTATGAGTCACCCATATAATGAGGAACAATGTAAATGTTATGTTAAACTAGAGAAATAAAGATAAATGTTGTTCATCAACTGAACCTCAAATCATATATTATCTATTCAGGTGCTTTAAGAATAACATAGAATTTGATGGGCATAAATAACTGCTAATAATAAATCGAAAATCTAAAAACTAGTTGGAGGAGAACCTAATATATATATATATATATACATGCTCGGTAATCACTGCAAATGCTACAACATTTATAAGGAAAAATATTTATATTTTAAAGAGAATTGGTGAATTACAGGCCGTGGGGTTTTTATTATACACAAAACAAAACCAGCCACTACCCTTTATAGGGGTAAGAAATTTCATACTTAATTTACATAATAGAATTGCACCACAATTCTAATCAAATATATGAGTAGCAATGTATCGCATTATACAACGTGACCATGAAAATAAAGTTGATGCGAAAACATAATTTTTGGAAACCCTTACTTCTAGAAATAAACCTAAGCCTAGGTATTTTTGTCAATGACGACCCTAGTAAAACTCTAGCAGTTCCATCCAAGGGTCAAACAAAAAATCATCGGCGGAGACTTATGAGGAAAACAAGAGGAAGTTAAAACTTTCCCAATGGATATTAGGGTTTCTCTATCAATTTCAAAATAATATAAAACTATGGATTCCTAAACTCCATTATTCCCTAAAGGCCATGAGGCCATAAACACAAAACAAAAGAAACCATCTTCTGCAACAAATTAAGTAGATAATAACCCAATGACTTGGCTAAAAATTGTGAGAACCTGGAGTAAACTCGGTCACAAGGAATGTGATCCAAGTAGATATTAGTGGCCACTCGCCTATTCCACTTGGACCCCCACCATTTTTTCTTTCAGTTTTTCATTTTCCTTAATTGTAGCACAATTTAATAATTTTAGGAGTTTTTTTGGTCCTGAACTTCCAGAGTCGTTTTGAGGCCCTAAATGACGTTTTTTTGGAAAACCGAGAGAAACTTCAATTTTTCATTGGTGTTTCTCACTCTAAATTTGTATTCCTCGAATAGATATTTATAACGAGGTATTTTTCGCGTCCAAAGGAGATTGTATGCCAAAGTTACATCCCCGGGAAGCTGATGTACCAATTTACCTAAACAGGGCCCATGGTTTTGGTGCTTCATCTCCTAGGGTTAGGTTTTTTTATGTTTATGGTTTTTTGTTATTTCTCAATAATAAATAGGCCTTCGACCCTCATTTTAACATAGTTCAGAGGCCTGTAGCTGCCACATCTCTTCTCAGATATAAGTTACCAACTCCCTAGATAATTTGTTTCCATTATCTCTGTAAGCATATTTCAGTTATTTGATATTAATGAAATGAAGTGTTATTTCCGATGCATATTTGTATTTATGGGTATATTTGTATTCTATTGTGCTCCTGCATAAATCTAGATCAATGGTATCAGAGTGGTTTTCTCTTTCTCAATCCTTCTTTGCATGTCCCCAACGAGGCCGAGGTATAAGGAGTTAGAGCTCGATCTGGTTGAACCTTTGCAAGATCAGCCTCACAAACCCCAACGGCCGCCCATGGGGGACAAAAAGAAAGATGAGGGAGCATGAGATCCTATCAAAATATTGCTCGAGGAGGCCCTCAAGAAACAAAGGAACGTGATGATGGATAACTTTGCCTGTATCCTTCAACAACTACCCACCGGTGATGCATCTGCATCCAACAACCACTCTGGAGGTGCAAATCCTTTTAAGGTACAAGTAAACTTAGACATTCCCATATTTGAGGGCCAAATAGATGTAGACATCATAGATAGATGGTTGCATCTATTAGAAGGGTATTTCTTGGTTCATGACTTTTCCAGCTAGGAAACGATTACTTTTTCACTCCTCAAAGCCACCCCCCATGTCAAGGACTGGTGGGAAACCTATTGTGAGCAAAAGGATGAGAGGGACCCCTCTCTTTTTTCGGCCGCACCCACTTGGAATTCTTTCTGAGATTCCATCAAGGATTAATATTATCCCATGGGGAGCTATGAGGACAAGTAAATACAATGGACTATGCTACAACAGAGAAGGGATCAAGATGTGCATGAGCTGACGAATTTGTTCCATACCCTACGCAAAAAATTAGGTATCAAATATTTGAAGAAACATTTGGTGTTGAAGTACCGTAGTTGTCTACATAGATACATTAAGGAGGAAATGGAGTTCCTCGACATCTCCTTGCTTGGTGCAGCATAATGGTATGCTGCCAAGAATGAGAAGAAGTTCAAACAGAAGAAGTGAGACTTTGGATATGCAAATTAGGAGTAAGGGAAAGGTGCCCCCAAACCATAGAACAAAGGATAAATCCAAGTTAGGGCGGCCCAGGATAACCCGCCAAAGTTGCAAGCAAAAAAAAATATCATGAAGCCAAAGGACACAAGATAGTGGTGTGAGTTCCATAAAAGCTCCACTCACAACACAAGTGAGTTTCGAGCCAAGAATTCACTGGTGGCTTCTGAATTGGATGCATGCTCCAACTATGAGTCAAAACCCATAAAGGGGAATGACATAGGGAAGTAGGTTATCAATGCAGAGCCCAATGCCATTGTTTCCACCATGAAGATCCAAAAAGAGGAACCGAAAGATCCAGAGGAGGGGGAGTGCCTCTTCCATTCCCATATGGGGGTAAAGGGTTCCTCAATGAACTTCATTGTTGACAAAAAAAGCCAAAAGAACCTCATTTCATCAAAGGTCGTGAAGCGGCTGGGCTTGCTGACCATAGCACACCCATAGTCGTACACCATCGGGTGGCTTCACCAAGGACAGGAGCTCCGCGTCATCGAGTAATGCTGCCTTCCCTACAGCATCAAGCCCTTCACGGATGAGGTATTATGTGACATTTCTCCTCTTGATGTTAGTGACATATTATTAGGCCAACCATGCTTGTGGAAGCGAAATGTTGTGAATGAGTCGCGACCTCGCGCAGTTATTGTTACTTTGGTAAAAACGTTGTGCTGGATACCATAGGTAGCACCTCCTTCCACCATCTCTTTGGTTACTACAAAAAATGCAGTAAGCTCATTTCCAAAACCAGGAAATTTGTTTTCCTGGTAATCCGCCCTCAGGGAAAGAATAATTTTGTGGCCACGACCTCAAAATAGAGATCCTCTCCATGAAAAAAACAGATGGGCAAGGTCGTCGAGGAGTGAGGGGACATCTTCACCTCACCTGCAGGGGTGCCTCTGCACTATCAAGTAAAGAACCCCATCGATATAACCCCATGTGCGCCACTTCCCAATGGACCAATCTATCGGTGCTCTATTCCGGAGAACAACAAAATAAAAAGGCATATTTAGGAACTGTTGTAGAAAGGTCACATCTGATTGAGTTCATCGCCCTGTGGGAGCCCCATCGTGTTGGTGCAAAAGAAGGATGGGACCTGGAGACTCTATATTGACTATCGGGTGCTGAACAAGATCATTTTCAAAAATAGGTACCCGATCCCACGGATTGATGACATTCTCGACCAAATCAAGGGGGAAAATATTTTAGCAAGATCGCCTTGAAGTCCGGGTATCACCAGATACCAATCAAACCCTTTGATGTGTGGAAGACTGCCTTCAAATCCAAGGAGGGCCTTTTCGAATGGTTGGTCATGCCTTTCAGGTTGAAGAATTCTCCCGCAACCTTCATGAGGTTGATGGACGACATATTGTGGCCATTCACCAACTCATTTGTAGTAGTGTACTTGGATGACATCCTGATCTTCAGCCAGACTAGGGAATACCACCTCCACCACATCTTACAAGTCCTCCAAACACTACAACAACACAAGTTGTGTGCCAATTTGGAGAAGTGTAGTTTTGGCATGACCCAGGTTCAGTATCTGGGATACATTATTGATGAGCGAGGGTTTCATGTGGATCCATCCAAGATCCAAGTCATTCGAGATTGGCCAGCCCTAACAACTCTAACAGAGCTCTGTAGCTTTCTAGGTATTTCCAATTTCTACCACAAGTTCGTGTTGGGATTCTCTCATATCACTTATCCCTTGAGGCAAGTCACCAAGGGAGGAGCGAAAGAAAAATTATTTTTGTCTGAATCTCAATAGAAGGTGTTCGTAGAGTTGAAACATCGCCTCTGCTATGCCCCAATTCTCACATTATCGGACTTGCAACAACCATTTGAGATCGATACAGATGCCTTAGACTATGCTATTGGGGAATTTTTAACTCAACAGGGGCATCCAGTGGCATATCACAACGAGACACTATCCGAAACGGTCTGAAAGTATCCCACTTATGACAAAGATATGTATTCCATTGTTCAGGCTTGCCGACAATGGAAGCATTACATTTTGGGGAAGGAAACTGTCATCCACACAGACCACCGGCCCCTAAAATTCATACAGACACAAGGGAAATTGCAGAACAATTGTCATCGGAAGTGGTCCACATATGTACAAAAATTTCATTTGAACATCAAGTACAAAAAAGGAAGCACCAATAATTTTGCAGACTGCCTTAGCCGACCGCCGATTGTGGTGCTAACCACCGTGCTCAACTCTTGTGGGAACGAGACTTACGATTGGCCACTTCTCTACAAGAGAGATCCATAACTCGACCATACATACAAGACGCTCTTGGAGGGTAAGAAAGTTCAAAAATTTCACCTTTAGGATGCACTACTATGTCACCTGGGACACCTTTAACACATATATCATTAAATTTGGAAGTTTTCCGTCGATCTAGAATTTAGAAATTTTAACTAGATTAAGTTTTTTCAAAATGTGGAATTATAAAATCACTTAGTTTACTAATTTTAATGTATATATTCACCATTTTTGGTGAAAATTTTTTCACGGTAAAGTATATAAAACAAATTTATATAAACTTGCAAAAACAAATATTTCAAATCTTAATCTTGGTTTCCTTACATTATCTCTTTTAAGATTTTTTATGGTTTGTACTAAAAGCTAAGTTTGTTAAAGTTACCTTATGAAAATAATGTTGTGTATATTACTATTATTAAATTTATGAAAAGAATGTTTCGTATGTTACTATTATTAGCCCATTTAATTATAATTTGATATAGTAAATATAATGTATGTGTTAAATTACGATTATTACTAAGACAAGGTTGGCACAATTTAAAATTATATTGCCTTTGCAACACTAGTAATATGGTTGAAGATGAAAAACCCTCTTATATCATCCACTTTATACTCAAATTTGGATTTAAATTTAAAAATATTTGTGGCACTACTAACCTTCTTGATCTTTTAACTAAACAAAATTATGATGATCTTGAAACACTTATTTTAATGCTTTTTTAGCATAACAATAAAATTCTTAAGAATTTAGAGTAATATCTTTATGGATTCTTATATACCATATTATTTGGTCTTAGTGGATGATAATCATCATTATCACCATCATCATTACATACTATTGTAGGAAGTTTGAACCATTTTAAAGTTGACATGAGAAAATATTTTTTTACTATCAATTTAAATGTTGAATGAGAGTAGTAGTATAATTTATTTAGTATTTATTATTTGTTCTTTTGTGTTAAAAACTAACTTAATTGAGTCTAACTGGATGAATAATAGATTAATATGCAAGATATATATTAAGTATAAAGTTATTTAATGACAAAGTATCATAGTAATGTGTCCAATATATACCAGCATAGATCCACCTTAAATACATATTTAAAATGAGCCTAGAGGGATTAAATGTTGAATGAGAGTAGTAGTATAATTTATTTATTATTTATTATTTGTACTTTTGTATTAAAAACTAAGTTAAAAACTATTGTTTTTATAGACCAAGTTTAGAAGATGTTGTTTTTAAGTGCATTATTGAATTTGATTATGCATATTTGATATGGTGAGAAGTCATGTTGGTCAAACAAAGCTTTGAAAATTTAAATATTTTATGGCACTATCATGTCATTTGTATCACCACGTGATTACATTGAAATACTAAATAATATAATTAAATTGAAATACTAAATAATATAAAACTCCAAAAATAATATGAAGAGAATAGTTGATATACAACAAATATTGAAAAGTATGGCTGAATGTATATTAATAGATCCTTCAAAAAAAAAATATAGTCGAACTTACACATCCCCTCATATTAGGTTTTAGAATGAGCCTCACCTCTCGACTCAACTACTAATCATTTTAATTATCAAAATCAATCATGCATTAGAATAGTAACAAAGTAATACAATTTGATTAATTTCAAATCCAAGAGGAAAGAGAGAAAATTGACTAAACTATTTATTACAAATGTTTAGTTTTTATTCGTGGAGTTTTTATGGATATTATATTGAAAAGAACATATTGACATTCATATAAAACTTAGATTCCTTACATTATTTCTATTATCATTAATATTTATATTTATGTATTAAATTTGACTGGTGAATAATAGATTTTGTAAAAATATTCTTACCTATAAAGTTATTTAACAATATATGAATATTGTGTTTCTTACTATTATTAACCATTTTAAATTGACACTAACTACTTTTCATATGTTGAGTACAAATTTATTATGCTAGTACAATGTTGTCACCACTTCAAAGTTTATAAGAGGAAATATTTTATAAGTCTAGTTGTGTTGTTCAATGATCAAAATCATTTTTTTTTATAAATTAGAGTGCAAAAAAACAACAAATTTGATTTAGATCAATTATAATAAGGAATATTAAGGAAAACTCACTTCAAACATTATTACAAATGTCTAACATTTTTTCATTCAGTGTTTAAATGGTTTATATTAAATAGAATACTAATTAGCTACTCCATTATTGTTTTAATAGACCAAGTTTAGAAGATGTTGTTTTTAAGTGCATTATTGAATTTGATTATGCATATTTGATATGGTGACAAGTCATGTTGGTAAAAAAAAGCTTTGAAAACTTAAATATTTTATGGCACAGTCATGTCATTTGTATCACCACATGATTACATTGAAATACTAAATAATATACAACTCCTCCAAAAATAATATGAAGAGAATATTTGATATACAACAAATATTGAAAAGTGTGCCTGAATGCATATTAAAAGATCCTTAAAACAAAATCACATTCATGAATCATATAAACCTAATCTTAAGATATTCGCCCAAGTAGGTCAAGAACAGCTTCTAGACCATATTTATCTATCTTGGTATTCTTGCAATGTTCTTTCTTTGGCAGCCATGCCAAAACTATGGTATTAATTGGAATAGAGCCAAGTTCTGTGTCATCAGGATTTGGTATCCAATATTGCTCTAAAAATTTTCCATTGTATTTTCCTGAAATATGCTTCCACCAATCAACCTTTACATGAAGATTCTCAGTTTAATTATCCCTAAATATATCTGAGATGGATTTTACCATCCAAATCATCTCTCCTACATCCTCATTTCCTAATCTAACTAGCAACATCTTTCCTTTCTGAACATCAATCTTTGGATTGAATGTTGGCATTGGCTTGTTGCATTAGGGTCCAACATATACGGGTTCATATATTTCATTATCAAAATCTTCATCCATAATAGTTGAGATTACATGGAGTGCATTACGATCAACATCATCAACGTGCCTTGTCTTGGGCCAGAAATCCTCAAAAGATGAATCACTTCCATCTATTATTCTATGATCATTATAGATTCCATCTAATGTATCAAGAACTCTTTCCCAATACACTACTTTATTTTTCCATTCTTCTATAACAATTGGTGAATCTTCATTCCCGATAGTGTCTTTCCACATTTTTATGTATGATGTTATCCCTTCCTTTAGTTCTTTGAAATAGGCATCATTCTTTTTGGAATCTAAGAAAGATGGGTTCCCTATGGGAATTATAGGTCGACCTTCATCATCTATATTCCATAACTCAATTGGATCTGACCACTCAATATCTCTAATGGATTCTTTGTACCTTAGTATTGGAATATCATTGAGTATAAGAAATTGGAAGTATTGAACATTAAGATGTCCAACTAGTGCATTTTTTCCCTCCTTGATGTATCCATTAAGGAAAATTTTGAAGTCATAGACCTTGCCAATAAGTGTAGGTGGAAACACTCGGTTTTCTTCAATTTTGCGATATGTATCCATCATTTCAGGTAAATAATATATATCTTTACTTTTTAGGTTGGAAGACATTCTTCCGTAGGTTCCATATATGTCTTCATGGGTGTGCCCCACAGGCAAGAATCCAACCTCAATAGTGATGAAGACACCAAGTACAGTTAAAAGTGATAAAAACATGAAAAGATAGCGATTCTTATTATCACTTGCTGCATTGTCCAACTATAACAAAAAATGTGGAGGAAGAGATTTAAAATCAACATTTTGGCTCTTTGATCTTCCATGAGATATAAAATCATCCTTGTAAACTTGACATTTTGAGTAAATAGAGGTGTCAAGTAATGCATTTGTAAGTGGGTTTCTTTAACTTCCACTCTCATAAAGTAGATCACCATACATATCAATTTGTGGGTCTTCAAGGTCCCTTAAGCACTTTGCAAGGGATGTAATAGTAAATTGCGATCCCATGTGTACAAATGGTAGGGAGAAATGACCAAAACCTCCTGTGTTATGCCCATGTGTTAGCATACCTATCAATGACACACCTAAATTTGTTCCTACAATAGATTTTGATTTGACACGTAGCCTCGGGATTGAAGTCTTTTTTTTATCCATTTTATTATGGATAATGCTCAAATACTCCTTTAGAAACCGCTCTGACATAATTCTATGGGCATAGTAGCAATATCTTCCACACATAACAATCTTGTAATGTTTGTTCAGCCTACCTCGTGTCTTTTCTTCCATCTCTTTTTTAGTCACTGACTTCATCTGTGCTTTCAACGCAATACATTCACTGCATTTACAGAAGTTGGTGTTCTTTGAAAATGCCACATCTCGAAACTTAGTATTCCATATCTTTCTCATTGTTGACTATGATATTGATGGGTAATTGAGTTTTTGAAGAGCCTCATTGATCTCTTTTAACAGAGAATTTTGTGTGTAAGTTGAAGGAAGCAATATTAAAGGAGAATATGTTCCATCTTCTTCAACTTGACGTGTTTGGTTTGGTGAAAAATTTGAATTATCCATTACAATTTTGTGCAATATTTCTATGGCTGCCACGGTGTGTCCTCGTTCTTTGCATGTGTTGGTGTTACCATGAATAGCTTTGATCTGTCCATTTTGAAAATATTGTTAGTAGTTATAGAATGTGCTTTGAGGAATTTGATGTATTTTATACCATGCTTTCTCACAAATAATATTCCCATTAAATCTCATGTCCTTTAGATTTCTAGAAATAGGTGGTAGGCCATGGCTCCTTGACATGACTGTGTTTGACGTGAGTGAATTCAAGACAAATTCCCTAATACCTTTTTTATTTATTTGTCTCATGCCCCTTCTAGCACCTGAAATGGCCTTCCTATCCACATGTTGAAGACAATATTTTGTACAACATACATCTGCTGCCAAAAGTCGAATTTCTTTCTCTTCATCTATATTTGTTTGACATTTTGCAATTTTTGTTGTAGCCATAACTCGTTTATTCCTTTTATATGGCCTTGTTACATGCATATCAATTGATTTTATATATTTTTCATTACAAATATTCCCATCCCATTTGTTTAAGGGATTTGTGCCTTCTATAACATCCCATAACACCATTTCCTTGGTTGGCTCCTTGAACTTTTCCTTAACCCTTAATATCACACCTTTGTCGTCCACTGACTTATTTATTGGAAATCTAACCAAACAATGTATAGAATTATCCCCAATTCTGCATATTTCAAAATTTCCATCTATCTCTTCCAAAAAAACACCAAAGTCCATTTTTCCTAGTGTTTCACCTTCAACAATGTTATCCTCGCAGACATTAACTAGCATTTGTTTGGAAATGCACATGCTTGTTCCCATGTATTCATGTGTAAGAGAAACCTTTTTACATATTAATTTAACCCTATATTGGGGAATATTTATGGCATGATCATGACAATGAGGTTCCAAATCTGATTCTGGCCAAATCTCATAAGATTCCAATGTACCCCCTAGTGTATGCTCAAATCCTGTTTGATGTGGTAGAGCAACATCATGCTTTATAACCTTCTCAATTTTAACCACTATGCATCATCTCTTTACCATATTTCCATGCACTTTATGCCCAAGTTCTGTATTGAATATGGAGCCCTCACCAACCTTCACTCCATGTTGCAAAAGATCTACCTTTTCTCCAATAGAAAATGTAGAATAAACATTTGCACCTATAAACGAATGTAAATAAGGTTAGTATTTACTCAAAAAAAAGTATTATACTATCAATAATATTTGAACACAAACTTCAATATTTTGATTTACCTATGTTGTGCCTCAAATCCCTGATCTTCCATGGATGTATGTCCCCTTCATCAACATCCTCAATCAAATGTGGTTGAGTGACATCAATTATCAAAATTGCAACATAACATGCATTAACCCTTTCTCTGACATAATAAGTTCCAGAATTTGTAGATTCGACCCTTCCTAGCCCAATGACATGATCATTAATAAGGAGATCAACATATTCCCATTTTGCTATATTTTCCATTGTATCTTGTACCAATTCTGTAACAAAAATTAAACCATAAATTGTAATTAAAAGGTTGAACCATGTAAAGTGTGATTTTATATTTTTGCAAAAACACACAACTTTCAAAAAGTAATATAGATGCAATAATTTAAAAAGTATGGTAGTCATATTGTATGTAATGAAACATTGTTCCCCATCATCTAGTGCCTACTACCAAAAAGTACTTTACATGCAAATTACACAAAAAAACATATATTAAGACCATGCAATGAGAGATGTAGATAGTGTCATAGAATGAAAAATATAAGCTCATATCAAACCACCAAGTTCCTATTTAACTTCATAAATGACACTTGTAGTCTTAATGCATGTGTATGAATAATGATCATAAGAAATTTGTAGAAGTTGAAGAACCAAAACATGCTCCATTGTAAAATCTAAGAAATTCCAGGATTGATGCTACATAAGATGTCTAAAAGCCCCATGAAAAGGAGACATTATTTTTTCACTTCGTGAGGATGTTTGATGTTTGAACTTGATAATAAAAATCCAACCTAGAGGTTTTCTTCCAATAAATTTTTTGAATGACAAATATAAGCTCATATCAAACCACCAAGTTCCTATTTAAATTCATAAATGACACTTGTAGTCTTAAAGCCTGTGTATGAATAATGATCATAAGTAATTTGTAGAAGTTGAAGAACCAAAACATGGTCCATTGTAAAATCTAAGAAATTCCGAGATTGATGCTACATAAGATGTCTAAAATCCCCATGAAAAGGAGAAATTATATTCACTTAGAGAGGATGTTTGATGTTTGAACTTGATAATCAAAAGGCAAACTAGAGGTTTTCTTCCAAAGAAAATTTTTGGTACTGTAAATACTAGATAATTCTCATTTTTATTCTAAAAGAAAATAAATTGAATTTTACAAATCTTTAGTTCCAATGTTATCACTCCCTACCTATACACATTAAGGACATACTATTGAGGATGGATACAAAGGGATGTTAACTTTAGGTCCTCGAAAAGTGTAGATTTGAGTTTTCCTAGATTTTTATGTTGATGAGGAAGAGTCTTATCTTTTGCATCCAAAAATTAGTGAAATTGTTTTGTAAGTTCATAACTATACAACAAAATAGAGACAAAAACAATACATGTTTAAAAATTATGCTTGATACTTTAAAGTTGCATACATTTGCATTGGAAGCAAAATTTAGTATACCTCAATAATACATTTATTCATAAACTTCAAAATTATACAAAGATCACATTATTCTCCATGGATCAAATAATTATGATTGTATTTTTGTGTTTGTGCCAAATGGAAAGCTATACCATTATCTTTCCTTCCAACTCAAGCACAAATGTAGTGCCAACAACAACATATATCTATATACAATTCTTTTTCACTATCATTGATCTCCATAAATTGTTCCAAATTAAATAAAAGGGCACATCAAAAGCTATAACTCTAACCATTGTGATTATTGAGACAATGTCACCCCTAGAGAATTGGTTGCATAAGTGTAATGGTGTTTAGAAGAAAGCTAGTAATCACTAGGTATCCTTATTGCATAATCACAAATGCATTGCCAAGAATAATTTCAGAGCACTAACCTTGGTGAGGGTGAAATCTTGATAGTTTTCCTTTTGGAACAAGAACAAAGAAATCTAGTGCATTTTATAACTCCTTCTAACACAAATAAAAGAAAATTTCCAACAATAATGTTGCATTGCGAAAAAAATTCAAGGGATGCAAAATTTACTTCTATCACAAACACAAACACATTTTCAACAATAACATTGCAAGATGAAGGAAATTTAACACATTATAACCTTCCTTCTAGCACAAAAACATACATATTACTAATAACAACATTACATTATGAAGGAAATATAATGTGTGCTAACTTTCCTTCTATCACAAGTAGAACCCCATTTCTAGAAACAACATTGCACCTTAAATGAAAGCTAACAATCAATATCATTCCTTATACTACAAACATAAGAATATTTCTAGAAGCAACGTTACACGGTCAAATAAATCTAGCACATGCTAGATTCCCTTATAGCACAAACACAAGCACATTGCCAACAACAATTTTGTAAGGCGTTTGAAATCCACCACATGCTAAATCTGCTTCTAGCGTAAATAGAAGCATGTTACTCAAAAAACATTACAAAGTAAAATAAATATTACACATTCTAGAGTTTCTTCTAGCATAAAAAAAAATCACATTGCCAAAAACAACATTGCAGGGTGGAAGATATATAACCTATGCTTCATTTACTTCTAGCACATTGCCAACCATAACATTGTAGTGAAAATGAAATCCAATGCATGATAGAATTCCTTCTAGCACAAGCACAAGTACATTTCCAACAATATTGCATTGCAAAAGAAATACAATGTAGGTTATATTTCATCCTAGCACAAAGACAGGAAGGTTGCCAACAACAATATTGCATTGCGAAACAAACCTATTGCATACTAGATTTTATTCTAGTACAAACATAAGCACGTTTCTAACACCAATATTGCATTGCAAAAGAAATTAGGTGCATGCTAGAATTCCCCCCACAATACACAAACATAATGTCAACATCAATATTGTAGGGTAAATGAAATCTAAATCATGCTAGATTTTCTTCTATCACAAACATAAGAATATTTCCAATCATAATATTGCAAGGTAAATTAGATCTAACATGCTATTTGTACTTTTATCTCAAACAAAAACATGTCACCAATAACAACATTGCAAGGTGAAGGAAATCTAACACATGCTGTATTTCCTTCTCTCCCAAAAAAAAGCACATAAAAATATTGTAGGGTGAAAGAAACATATCGCATATTATATTTTCTTCTACAACAAACAAGAATATTGTCAAAAATACCTTATGCAAGACAAAAGAAATCCAGTGTGGTAGATTTCCTTCTAGCACAAGCACAAACACATAACATTGTAGGGCTTAAGAATCTAGCGCATGCCAGATTTTGTTATAGCATGAACATAAACATATTACCAACAACATTCTAGGGAAAAATAAATCTAGCACATGCTAGATTTCCTTTTAGCACAATCACAAACACATTGCCAATAACATCATTGTGGTGAAGGAAATATGGAACATACTAGATTTCCTTCTAGCTCAAACAATTGAATTGCCAACAACAACATTGCAATGCGGAAAAAATCTAGTGCACACTAGATTTCCTTCTAACGCATATACAAACACATTGTCAATAAACTCATAAAAGGGTGAAAGAAATCTAATGTATTCTAGATTTATTTCTAGCACAAACACAAACACATTACAACATTTCTAGATAAAAGAAATCTAGCACATGGTAGATTTACTTCTAGCGCAAGCAAAATCATATTGTCAACAACCACATAGTAGTGAACAAGAAATCTAGCGCATGCTAGATTTCTTTCGAGCCAAAATTGAAGCATGTTGGAAATAAAAACATCGCAAGGTGAAGAAATTCTAACACGTGTTAGATTTATTCATAGCACAAACACAAGCACACAACAACATTGTAGGGTGAAAGAAATCTAGCATGTTAGATTTTCTTCCAACGTAAACAAAAGCATATTGCCAACAACAACATTGCATAGAAAAACATATATAGAACAACTTCTATCACAAACACAAGCACATTTCCAATAACAACAGTGCAAGGTAAAAGAAATTTAATGCATGTTAGCTTTACATGTAGCAAAAATACAAGCATACTACCAACAACAACATTTCATGCCAAAATAAACCTAACGCATGTTATATTTCCTTCTAGCACAAACACAAGCACATTGCCAAGGTGAAGGAAATATAACACGTGCTAGATTTCCTTTTATAATAAACAACCAAATTGACAACAACAATATTGTAGAGCAAAAGAAATCTAGAACAACTTCTAGCCCAAACACAAGCACATTTCCAATAACATTGCCAAGGTGAAGGAAATCTAACACGTGCTAGATTTCCTTCTATCATAAACAACCAAATAGACAACAAAAATATTGCAAAGAAAAATAAATCTACAATAGTTTCTAGCCCAAACACAAGCATTTGTCCAATAAAAACATTGCAAGGTGAAAGAAATTTAACAAGTGTTAGCTTTACATGTAGCACAAATACAAGCATATTACCAACAAAAACATTGCATGCCAAAAGAAATCTAGTGTGTGCTATATTTCATTTTAACACAAGCACAAGCACATTTCTAGTAAGAAAATTCCAAGGTGAAGGAACTCTAACACATGTTAGATTTCCTTCTATCATAAACAACTAGATTACGAACAATAACATTGCATTGTGAAAATTCCTTCTAGCATGTCAATAAAAAATATTGCAAGGTGGAAAAAATGTAAGGTGTGCTAGTGTTGGAAATATTGAGAGGGGGTTTGAATCAATATTTCTTTACAATTGTTATATTATGCCAATTAAAATCACTAATTAAACCAAAACACAAGATGTGGAACAATTTTATTAATGAATTTGAGGAATCTAAAAACCCAAGCTCCAACTTGTACAACAAAGTCCTTAACTCCTTCAAGGCTTGAACCCTGAATGAGGACTCTAATATTCAACAACAAATCCAAGCTCCAACCTTGTACGACAACTCCAATCCTCTACGGATCCAACCCTCTCAGTTTGCTTCAATCCATTAAGGTGACTTCAATGCTGCTTCAAGCCTCCATCAAAAACTTCAAATACTTCTAAAAAATGTATCCAAGATAGGTTTGGAAAGTGCTCTCAATTCTACCTCTACAAAAACTTCATGTCTGCTTCAACAAAACTTTTATGGTTGCACCAACAAAACATTTATTCGAGTGTTGATCTTCAACTATGCTCCAAGGATGACTACTCCAATAAAACAAGTCTTTAAGTGTTGGTCTTCAACAATGCTCCAAGGGTGATTTCTTCAACAAAACAACTCTTCAAGTGTTGGTCTTCAACTATGCTTCAAGAGTGACTGTTGTTTCAACAAAGGCTTGAAGAATGCTCAATTAATGTCACCATCAATGCACTCTACTGTCAACTCAAAATATGCTCAAAGTATTTTATCATTTTATCATTCAATGAAGGTGTCTCCTAGGCTCTTCATGTGTGCTTGAAAGAATTTCCTTTGATCTATAAGGATTACTTTAATGTTGTTTCAAATATGACTTGATATGTTGATCAAGCCTCTCAAGATGTAATATTCCTAATGGAAAAATTAACAGTGATAACAAAAACATGCAATAAACCCAACACAAATATTTTTCAACAAATGCCCATAAAACAGAAATGCTCCAAACACACCAAAATGGGAAAATTTTATTATAAGATATTGTTGGAGTACAATATAAAAAAAATGTGCCCCTGGCTTTCAGAAGGAAAGCTACAAGCCTCAAGTGGATGTTTTATCAATGCCAAACTATTGTTGGAATTTTCCCACTAAAAATATGCACTGACCTTGTGATTTTTTCATTGTTGGTTGTGTTGATACCCTGATTAGCCCCCTCCTAATTGTGAAAATATGTGAATATTACTTATGCAAAAACCCTACTGCTAAAATCGCGATTTACTTCTCCTACTTATACAAGTTATTAATCTGAAATTTTCAGTATTAACATCGAAGTAAACACTTTAACGGCCTACATAGATCCAGATCTAAACTGAATACATGCACATAAACAAAGTGACACACAAGATTTTCTGGACAACTGTCCTCGAAAAAACCCAATGTGGGAAAACCGGTCTTCTAGCTGCTAGAGGGTTTTTATTATTAAGTAGATTCTAAGTACATCAAATATGGGCACCTTATTGGTTAATCCAATAGAGAAAAAATCTGTATCAATACCTCCATTTCAGGGACAGAAAACTGGATTGATTCACACCCTCAAACGGGATTTACAGAACTCGGCCCTTTTCTGTCTTCAGAAACCCCAATGAAACTTTGAAGCCCTTTACGTCAGCTCTGTTAGCCTGCGTGTGCCTCTGCGTTGCTCAAGAGAGGCTTGTGTAACCCCAGACTAGGTTACGTTGTCCCTGCATTGCCGTATTTGGGCCTGCATAACCCTTGATGGCCTCCTGTTGCCTCTACACTGCACTTTCTGGGTCTGCATAGCACCTGCGTAGCACTGAGCCCTCTGCGTTGTGTAGTTGTTGCTCCCTCTGCACTACTCTGACTGCTGCTTCTCTACCTCTTGCTGACTCTTGGCTTGGGATCAGATCATCCCTCTCGTTAATACTACCCCTCACTGCAGCTGAAACACTTTTGGAAATTCTTAGCAAACCATGCCCTAGAATCCCAGCTTAGTCTCAGTGCTCTGCCTCCGTGTGTGTTCTCCAACTGGCCCCAAGCCTTTCCTTTATAATTTTCTCGTTGGGAAACCAAAAGCTGTGATCTAATCCTAAATCAATAGCTAAGATTAAAATAAAGTTTGATTCGTGTGACTTAAGGCATTTCCATCACATGTTTAAATTAATTACCTTTAATATTTTAATTTTCCTAATCAGACTTAGGGTCCTTAATTAAAAATATTAATTTAATTATATCTTAAAATGGATGGAATTTCTCAAATCCCTTTCTGGGTCTTGGATATCTCATGTACTCTAGTCCCTCCACAAAGTTTGGGAGTTAGAGCACATCCAATGCTACCCCAACACTAAAAAATCTCAACACTAACTGCTAAGAAAATTCTGATAAATTAGACATGGAATCCTTGTCAAAAACCCAGAAAAACCCAGAAAGGGTTTGACCTGGTTTTGATGCTCAAAAAATGGCCCCAAATTGCTTGACCCTCCTCTAAGTGCAGAAAAACAAAACTGTGACTGATGTTGGAATGAATGTCCCAAAATGGCTGGAAAATTCTTCTCAATTGCACCCCAAACGAAGCCCAAGAAACCTAGCTCTCAAAATCCCTTCACAAGCCACCCCACAATTGTGCCTCCACAATGATTGCACAGTTTCTGGGTAGGAGGAGATAGTTTCTCCTCCGGAAAATCAGTTTGATGTTGTGTGTTGAATTCTACCCTTGCAAATCTTCCTCCTTTTTCCTAGAATTGACCAAAAATTACTTCGACAATGCTACAACTACCAACTCCAGCTCTTCCTCCTCAACTCTCTGTGTGGCCTCCTGAATGCGTCTCAGTTGCCCCAAAACCGTACCACATGTGTGGCCTTCTATCCAACTCCTGAAACTTATGAAGAATCCTTCCTAGGGTGGTACTCAGAGTCCATCGAAGAAAGGTTGAGCTTCCTCCTTGGGAAACTCTTGTGTTGAAAAACACTATGTAACTCTAATAAACAGCTAGAGCAACACTTCAATTTTCAAATTATCAAAAGGCCTCAAATGTTGCTTCCTCTCTCCTATTTATAATTTATGTTCATTTCCTCCATGTGGGCCCCTCACTAAGCAATTCAAACCTCTTCCCTTGGCCATACGATTTCTCTCTCCTCAAGGAGTGCATATTAGTTGGGGAGGTGCCCCCCACATTACACCAAGGCAAACATTTCGACCCCCTTGTCCTATGTTTCCTCTCCAAAATTATCTTAGGCCCCCAAAATTATCAAAATGGAAAATTTGTGGTATTATTGACAAAATTATTTAGGAAGGGATATTATAGTTCTCCCCTCCCAAATGTTGCTTATCCCCAAGCAACTGTAAAACTAGGTGCTGCAAACTCTGCTTTTTTTCCCACGTGGCGTCCTATTAATTTTGAGTTAACATGTTGTTAACTTAGGTTAGTTACATCATTTTCCCATTAATCCATTAGCAATCTCATTAATCATAAGTGTAACTAATGAAAGAACATAAGTAATAAAAGTTGAAGATAAGCCAAGACAGAAGAACATACGAATATGGCTCAAGCCAGGGAAAAACCCTAAGATGGGGAAAACCCTTATCAATTCTTCTTATCATTAATGTCAAATGTTGAGCAGAGAGAGAATATAATACTTCAAAGTCAGAATGATTTTCAAATGAGAAGGTTTAATACCACTGCCCTTAGACAAGAGGATGGAGGTTGCAAATCTGATGTTTGGTGTAGGCTCCAAGGACTTGTGTCTTCTCTGCAATTCTGGTAAGATTGATTAGGGCATAAACACAGTCAGCAACTACCCCATTCACAACCTTAAATACCTTTACTAGACTGCATATTGCCTTCAACCAGACCCTTCAAATGCTGGTAGCCCATAAGCCTTCTTATAGGCTTCAAAACCCACTACACACCCTCATGATAAAGCATCCCTAACTGTGGCTTTCTTGCTGTAGGTTCTCGGCCTCCATGCAAGGTTCTTAAGCCCTGTGGCCTAGCTGTAGGTGACCCAAACTAGTGTGGATGGCTTCAAGGAGAATGACACCTTCACAACAATCCCAAACTGTCATCAAAATCACCCTTAACATGTGTGAATTCTATCTACTTGAACTCAGACCTGTGATGAAGATAAAATGCCAAGACAAATCATAAATGTGCCCAAACCAATCTCGTCCTCCATCCTATGGAACTCTGCCCTTGAATATGAATAAATTGAACCCAAGCTTGCTTTCATCTCCGTAGTTGGAAATCACCTTGCAGCCTCTGCGTCACCCCCTTCTAGGCTCAGCGTTCAGCCCCAGCCAAGTTGTTTTGGCTCCTTGGACCCTGAGGAACAGCCTCCCGGTGCCACTTTCTGGATCTCGGCCTCCGAAACCAATCCACTAGAAAAAATTTGAAAACCCTTCCTCTTCCTCTGTGTGAGCATACGCAGTCACTACGTCAACCCTCTTCCTTCAGTGCTTGATTTGGCTAGATCTCTTTTGCCTCTCTCTGACTAATGCTCCACCAGTTGAGAAAGTCTCTTCCTCTCTAGATGTTATCTATTCCCCTCACTACTCAGATCTCTAGCTTGAATTTCTCAACAAATCACGACTCCGCTAAACAAGCTCTGATACCATGTGAAAATTTGATTGCCCGAATCCTACTACTGCAACTAATGAGAATTCTTATATTTGTTAATTACTTGAACAAATTATTTAATGTGTTCTACAGTATATACTGAAACCCATACACTATAGCCTTCAAAAAATTAAACTTTGTAAAATAAATATGTAGAAACAAGATCTGAGCAAGATTAAATCATAGACACATGACACCGTTATTTTTGGACCAATGTCCCCGGAAAAACCCAGTGCGATAAAATCGGTGCAACAACTGAGGGTTTGTTTATTATGCAGTAATTTTATGAGTACAAATCTATGATGGTCGAAAATAACAAATCATACAAAGGAAAACTGACAAATAAATCTCGTGAGAAGATCTGACTCTGCCACGGGAATCCGAAACTGACCTTAGCTAGAGATGAGCTGCTCTGCGCTGCCTCTGTCCAGTGACTGCGTCACTCTACGCAATCTCTGCATCACAACTGAAGTTTCCCTCTCTCTCTACACTAGATCTCTCTGCTGACTAGAAACGAGGCCCTTCTGGCCTCCAGAAACTCCCTCTGGTTACTGGAACTAAACCCTGATTGTTTTCTCAACAAAAAATCGAACTCCCTCTAAAGCTCTATGCAGTCCCTGCATAGCCTCTGCGCGGCTGGCTCTGCGCTGCTCTATGTGGCTTTTACTGCCTCCTCTGCTTTGCACTCTCTGGATCAGGAAACTCTTCCAACCAAAAATTATCTCTGCCCCTCCCTACAAAAATATTCTCGATCTATTTTCCAAATGATCCATCAAGTCCTTATAATCTTCTCATTGAGTATTCAACGATCGAGATTAAATCGCTAATCAACAGCTAAGATTAACATGACTTGATATATGATGTTTCTAGAAGATTCACACTCTATTTTTATTAATATTTATTAATTATTTTAATTTCCTAAGTTTAGACTTAGGGTCCCATTAAAAATAATTAATTATTTCCATAAAACATAATCTGAGTGGAATTTTCCAAAATCCTTTCTAGGTTCTTTGGAATACATGCGCCTAAGCCTCCCTGCAAATTTTGAGACTTAGAGCACCCCTGATGCTAACATAAATCAACACTCCCTCTTAGCGAGGAATGTGCTCTAGAAATACACCCAGTTGAAGTACTGGTCTGATTCCGCAACATCCCCTTTGCGCTGCTGATGTTTGACACTGCTGCCCACCAACACTGCGCTATTGCATCCATGTTGTTGCTGACCATGCATGCTACTACCAACTGCTACTTCATTGCAACAGAAAAAACATGCAAAATCTGAACTAAGTGTTTAGTAGGATGCATCTCGTACTGAAGATCTTATTGCTACTAGTATCTGCATTGTCCCTCTTAAGTTATTGCGTTGTTGCTGACTCTGCACTGTGCCTTTCTGCATTGCTTCCAACTCTGATCTACGCTGCCTAGACTCTGGTGCCCTATAACCACTACATTTTCACTTCTGCACCGAATGAAGCTTGTCCATCTTGCTACTTCTGATTTGTTCTCCCGTAGCAAGGTAATGATTCGAGAGGTGGACTCCTCAAGGATTCTGCCCAATCTAAAGTTCTTCTGAACTACAGTTCCATATCGGCCCAACGCTCCCCTAGCGATATATGGGCAATCATGGTGAATATTGTAGGGTAAAGGAAATCTAGTGTGTGGTGGATTTACTTCTAGCAAAAACACAAGAATATTGCAAGCAACAACAATTTAATGCATGCTATATCAATGTTGAACATGGCTTCCATAGTAATGTTCTATGTTTGAATGGACTTCCCAAAAGATTGCATTTTTTTAAAATAATGGTTCATGCATCTCCAGTAAAAACTAAAAGCTAGATGCCAAAGGTGTTTTTCAGATGTTACATATGAATGCATAGATAAGACTGGTGTAATTCATATATTATCATTATAATAGTGAATGTTGAATCTATCCCTTCAATGGTCCATGAATTGAGTTTTAACTCATTGAGATCTCTGTTTCTACATAATGGGGCTCAGTAGCAGCATAACACTTTCAGTGTTATTATTCATTAAGTTTTTACCTCTTGAAGTGGAATTGGGTTATGTAGCTACATATAAACTTTTAGTTTTCTTCCAAGTCTAGGTACTTGTTTATGATTTCTGGTACATATGCAAGCCTTGAAAGCATGAGAATGCGCAAGAATAAACTCCTGGGACAAATACACATTTCATTATAAGGACTATCCCTACATTGATGTCACCATGTCAGCAAGGAAATTTGTAGATAGCTTGACACAAATAAATAAGCAATCAAATTCCCCTAGAATGCACTTAACTTTCCGTATGCCTAATAGCAGAGGCAATAGCTAGTTGGAATCCAATCCAGGAAAATTCCCATTGTTACACCATTTTTTGGTCATATAACCTATTATCATTAGATGGATCCAAGTACACCATGTAAGACCAATTTTACCCTAAGAAAAATTTCTTTCACTATAAAAATAACTTAGTAAACCACCTTTATTAAGTTGTTTATGGTCTAAACAAGAAACCCCATGAGGAAATATTAAATAAATTTACATTTGTTTGATTTTCCTCAAGGAATAATTAATTAAACAGTAGTTTGATTAATATTCCTAGTTATATTTAACCCAAAACATGGAAATTAATTAGATAAATCATTATTTATCGTATTATTTCCTAAAGAATAGTTATTTAAACCTTATTTAAATCATATTCTTTGTTAAATATGACTAAATCACCCATAAATTATTAAATAAATCATTGTTTATTTGATTATTACTGAACCACATCCTTAAAATGACAAATAAATAATTTATTTATTTATTATTTACAAATAAAGGGATTTGACCCAAGTCAAATTCTTTTTCCCTCCAACAAATATAATAAAATATTCCATAAAAGTTGGATCTTGATTTGGTTAATAATATTTTAATTATGAATAAATATCTAGACGCTCGTATTTTGTTATAAATAGAAAGGTTTTTACTTTAACTTTACCCACCTTTTGGGACTAAGAATCACTCTGGATCTATACTTTTGGTCTAACTATTGATCCACCATCATAGTCATATTTTGCTACCATTTTTGTCTGGGTTTTCTACACCATCAAGAGAGAGGAATTTTAGATATGAAGTGCCGAGGACTTACAAGAACCCATCCCATTGAGGAGAACTGGGAACACCCTCCTGTGTTTTCCTCCCAGGTGCCCCTAATACAAAATTCATTCAACAGATTCTTGTCTTGTCTATTGGATGCATGGAGTAAATCTTGTTTTTTCTATTGTTTAATGTATTCTAATGCATAAATATAGATTTTTGCAGCATTTATCTTGATCACTAGCTGAATCGAAATGTTACAACATAGCCTGGCAAGGCTGTTATTTGTACACAACTAAAGTAGATATTTTTAGCACGCTTAGAATTATTATTCACTGCTAACTGTTTAGCGACTCCACGGGTTTTACGATTCATTGTTGTTCGTTTTTAGTCATATATCCATTTACCTCAAACCTAAGTTCCTGTTAGGCGCTTGTTTTGCTTTTATTGCGGTGTTTTTTATTATAAAACCTAAAAACGATTAAAATTCTAACTTCATATTTTCGGACCTATTACGCACGATCGGAGAGATGGGTGTGATTGAGCAACAATTTTCTAAACATAACGCCAGTATCGAAGTGTCGGTACTTCATTCCTTCAAGGCTTTGTGACAATGACTTGGACCCTTAGAACGCACTGTTTAAAAGTACGACACTCTGTTAAACGAGTCCAAAAAGCTGCGACTAGACCTTTTAAATTTTTTTCGAAAGTTTCACGGGTTAGTTTGAAATACTCTCGCTTCGGGGGTTGTCTGACCTCCGTCTCTAATCGTTTTGGACCTGTACTTATTTTTTTTCTCAACTAAGTGGGAACCTATCCCCCTAGGGCTTCAGTACCCTCCACTTCTTGTGGAAGAGTTTTTGCCGTTGCGGGTTGTCTGAAATTTCAGAGTCTTTAGCCATTTTTTCAGATCTGATACCTCACCTTCAGATCCGCTTCAGATCGGCTTGTTATCCATCCAAATCACCTCATTTAGCTTTTTTTGGGTTTTCCTCTAGGGGTCACTCCGCTTCCCTCCCGGAGATAGCCTTTCGCCACCTCTTTTTACAGCAATTTTTCCTCAGATCTGTTGATGTTTCTGCACCACTTTCCAGTAGATTTTGTCCTTTAGATCCCTGTCCCTCCTGACCTTAGATCTATTGGCTGTTTTAGTGTGTTTTGATTAGTTTTTTTTTACTCACCTATAGACTAGTTGTTGAGAGGCACGCCTCCTTAGGCTTAGATTATTGCATTATTAGCTGTTTATTTTCTATTTTTGCAGGCTTATATACTGTCATTTGCAGGTTTATTTCCAGTTATACAACACAATTTTTCTTTTTCTCTACAAATGTCTGGGTTTAAAAATTAAAATTTACACACTTCACACACACACCCTAAGCGAAAAAGGGCTTGGTTAACACCACCAAGAAAATACTCTAAAAACATTGAAATCAATTGATCCTACACCTCTCTACCCTTGTTTCGACATTGTAATCGGTTGATCCTGCACCTCTTTTCCCTTGTCGGTCTCTTTTTCCTTTGCACCATGTTTGTGTCATCATCATTGCGCCACCAAGGCATTCATCGTGGATATTTCTTGGCCTTCTTCCTCAGTTTCCGGTAGGAAGAATTACTCCTTCGCGTAGGATTCGAGTTAGTCCTCCATTGAGTCCGCACTCCAACTCTTCTTCTGGTCCTTTGTGTTCTCCTCCTCGTTCTGCCTTCGGTTCTCCCCCTGTCACCTTCACCACGTCTGGTGCATGATCTAATGATGGTGGTAACCCCAGACCTCATGCTGGGAATACCACTAATGGGACCACAACAGACACTACCTCGGCTGTGTCCTTGCTCCCCTTCATGGCAGGCCTCAGCCTCCCCGATTTCAACCAGTTGATAAACGAACCTATACACCATGACGCTATTTGGCCTGCTATGTCGACGAAGCTCCCTTTTGACATCCCAAAGTTTGAAGGCCTTGCTATAGAATATCCTACAAATCATGTTAGATCTTTCCACATGTGGTGTTCATCTAACTCCATTACCGATGACTCTGTCCATCTTCGGTTGTTCCAACGTACACTTACAAGTGAATTTTATAAGTGGTATGTTGATCAGGTCCCTTCCTCTCATACCACCTTTGCAACTATTGCCCGGGCTTTCTTGTCTTACTTCTACCTTCCCCTTCATTACGACACTGGTACCGAACTCTTGACTTCTTTCCATCAATCGTCTGCGACCCGCCTTTTCGATCATGTCCAGGAATGGCGAAGAAGAAAGAGCCTATGTCGAGCTCCTACCTTCGAAGACCATGTCTACATGAACTGGTTCCTTAGATCTCTTTTGCCACCTATCAGAAAAGATGTTTCATCGCACTTTCCTCAAACCGAAGAAGTCACTCTCCAAATTGCATTCAAATATGACTTGATCTATGCTTATTCAGGTTATGTTTATACCGTTCTACCTGATATTCCCAGACCTGGTGGTGCCAACACACCGGGGGCATCTCATGCCACCGACGATATCGTTGGAGCTCTCTTTAACCCGTATGCTCAACCTCCCATGGGCTATGGTTTTCCTCAGGGGGGGCTGGCACCTCTTGCACTTTTCCCCCTCCTGGTAGCACGTATCTAGGATACGACATGCCTCCTCTTTTTTCCCAACCTCCTGTTTACCACACTGCTACCCAACCTCCTTATTATCCATATCCACAGCCTGGTGCTCCAGCTCCTCCAGCATTAGCACCTCTTCCTCCCTTGCCTTCTCAACCCCCACAACAGCAGCCACTGCCCCCTCAAGGGCAGGTGTATGCACAGCAGGGCGCGACTAATCCTCCTCCCTCCAAAAATAAGAGGAAAGGCACTCAAAATCAGTTTGCTCCTAGTAATCCTAGACCTAATCAAGGTAATGCTCCTAACACTACGAACCAGCAACAGGGCACTCAGCCCAAGCAGGATAGGCCTGTTCGCACAAACAAGCTCTGTTCTTGTTGTGGTTTTTATGTTAATTACACGCATGATTGTCCTCTTTTGCCAAAAACGCGTCAAATATGTGAGTCTCAAGAAACTTTGAGAGGACAACAAGCCATCCCTTTTGTTCCTCCCAGTCCTGCACCTAGTCAACCGACTGTGCTTACCGATCCTTTCTCGCAACAAGGATTCGTGGCTACCCAACCACTTGAAGGTTATGTGGCCACTAAACCTCTTCCATATGGTACCTCCGATTACCAAATTCTCATGATGAACTCTGATCAATCGCCAACTATTGACATCAATCTTCAGACTCAGTCCCGTCAGTACAACAAGCCTCCCGCTACGTCTGTCCCCGAGCTGCCTCCTTCGGTCCCTATAGAGCCTCTTTCGACACCTAATGGCCCCTTGAAGATACCTCAGCATAGGGCAAAGGTTCATTCCAAAATCCATAAGGGACCACTACGCTGAAATGTTGCTTCTAGCAAAGCCACCCATTCATATAACATAGTAGATGATCTGGCACAATCTCCTGCTACCATTTCAACGTTGGAACTCCTCCAGTTGTGCCCTTCACAATGAAAATCTCTACTATCTGCCGTGGGTGCTGTAGATCCTTCCGATGATCTATTGATTGCCTTTGATGTTAACCGGTCAGAGTATCCTCCTCTCCCAGCTTCCATCGCTTTTCAAATCCCAGTCAAGATCCGGAACGCTAACGTTTCCTGGTACATTATTGATGAGGGGGCATCCACCTGTGTGATGTCCGCTTCGATTTGGAAACAAATTGGATCACCTGAGTTGGCTCCTTCCATGATCACTCTCCAAGTGTGGGATGGCCACGCCTCCCAGCCCATTGGCTTATTCCACAATTGTCCTATTACTCTTGCGGGCAAGACTATTTGCGTTGACATAGAAGTCATAGATTCCCCCTTATATTACAACATTCTATTGGGTCGTAGCTACACTTATGCAATGTCTGTTGTCTATTCCGAGGTTCACCGCAAGATGTCCTTCCCTCATGATGGAAAGATAGTCACCATTGACCAGTTGACATATTACGAATCGAAGTCTCAGACCTCCCCTGAGTCCACTATCTCTTCGGTGGCGAATAAGCAAATCGTTGATCCTTTAACCAACGTCTCACCCGGAGTCTACAAAGATTCCTCCTTGCTTGGTACATTCCCTGGTCTTCCTCCTCCTGTCTTTGATCCCAGCTCATCGAATGTTTGTGTGATGAAATTGTCTCAGGCTGCCCTCAAGAAGCCCGCCTCGACTAGTCAGCAGCCTCCTCGCCTTCCGTAGCCTACTCCTAGCCCTTCGATTCAACCTTCTGGACCTCCTCCTCCTGGCCCTTTAGCTGGTATCCATGAGCCTCTTTACCCTCCTGGAACAGTTCCTCTAGGCCTTAACCATTTAGGAGTCATCCTGCCTGGCCATTACCCCTCCTGTCAGATATCGTTCCTAGCTCCACCCCCAGGAGTGTACACGGTACCTGTCATGGCCACCCTCTCTCTTCCTAACTTGACCCTTGGGATTCCCATCTAGTACCTTGATCCGCCAGCTGCTACCCCGCCTAGTCAACCGAAACCTTATCTTGCTTTGACCCCGGTTCAACTGGTCCCCATGACTTCTCCCGCTACAACAATGCCTCAGTCACCTCAACAGGAACCACCTCCTGTTGTGACCGCTTCGGGTAAGAAGGGAAAAGCTTGCAAGGGGGCATCAAAGGACAAGGCTGCCCAGACAAACCCTGCCTCTTCTCAGCCTCCAAAGCATACCATCCAGTGTGTTTTGTGTGATGTTGTCGGTCACGCCACCCATACTTGTCCAGAGTTGCCTCACCTTAAGTCCATGGTCAATGATACGTTTCCGGAGTCTGATATCCCAGAGGTATATTATGTCACTATACCCGATTCAGTCTTGAAACTCAAGTATTTACGCACAAATCACCCTTGAGATTTGTGTGATTTCCATGGCCACCATACTCACCTCTGTCCCCACCTTGAAGAGTACCACTCATCTTTGGAAGCGGTTCAAAAATTCAAGGCCAAGCGCAACGAGTCCACCACTCCCTTATTTGCACGCTTTGCTTTAGAAAAACCAGAGGAAACAAATTCTCCCATTGACATTCCCCCTCCCGATGTCGAGATGACAGAGCCTTCATCCACCATTTTCTACCTATCATCATCCATGATACCCTCGGTGGAAGTCCCCTTGGAGACTTCCCCTGATCTTTCGCTTGACCTCCCTTCTGCGATCACCTTGGGCTCAACATCGATAGATCCTTTATCTGCTTACTCTTCTATCACCCCTTGTGAGGATGCACATGTGAACCTCTCTTCTCATGATGATGAGTCAGGTAGTTTCGCCGCGTCAGGTGGTCTTTCTTCCACCAGTCACCCCATCTTCTATCACGATGATGACATTATGGAAGAAAACACCACCCTTGAATTTATCTATCCCCCCTTACATTGAACCCATGCGTTCGAACCACATACACCTTGTGGCCATTACATTGAAACCCAATGTTTGGGTAAGGGGGCACCCATATTTGAGAGACTAGGAGAAGCAATTATCCACAACTCTCCTAGTGTATCTGGTCATGTCAACTTTCGTACCATTATTATTCCACATTTAGAAGAACCTCTAGAGTCCCATATCACTTCAGATCACTCTAGGGATGATACCCCTTATCGTTCCTTCATCTTACATTAGAAACCCAGTCTCTTAGACATTGTTGTTGACCAACCTATGGGTTTTCTAGGAGAGGATCAGTTCATTATCTCCAAATCCTCTCTTTGGGATAGTGACACCATGTATGCCAACCCAAAAGCTTAAAGTCCATTTGATTCATATATGCAGTACCAAAAGAGATTGGTAATCCTCCATTTCCTTTCTCAAACTGCATAACCATAACGAAAAAAAATGGTGCACCACATCATTAAAATGTGTTGAGATTCCCCTTTCTCTAAATACATTTTGGCATGACCACAACATGCTTGGGGGCACCTATGCTCCTCAACCATAAAAATCCCAGTTCTCAGCCAAAAACAACACTGAAACCCCCTTTCTCTGACAGGTCGCACTTTTCAGGTCATTTCCTGGGACAGGTTGCAGTTTTCTGCCCAGTACCTGCTACCCAGGTTGCAGAACAGACCCCAAAAAGTGATACCTGGCCTGTTCATGAGCTCTGGGTACCTAAACTGAAATTTTAATCCACTAAAATGAAAGAGTAGGATTAGGTCTCTTACCTGCAACTGACGGATCTCAATTCCAACGGTCGGTTTGTCTGCTACGATCGCCGCACGATTTAGGGCCTTCTCTCCTCACTACATTCACCATAACTCCACCTACAAATGAGTGAATTTGGAGGGAAGATGCCTTATTAGAAGAAAACCCCTAATTTTTCTTTCGCCTACTGCGGCCAAATCGTAGCACAGTTTGATGAACCATCTGTACCATTGGAAATATCTCACCGAGCCCTCAAATGGGTATTGGTTAGTTTTTAGTGACTTGATACTTCACCAAGACACGTTTTATCCAAGAAGCATCACTTCACCCCTCCTCAAAATCGAATTTCTTCACTTGCAACACTCATACTAGGGGCACCACTTGGCCTCCATAATTTTCCACGCTCGTGTTGATGTTCGTCGTGAGTTACCATCTTGTACTCATGTTTTTATGGTCCCCCATTGGACCTTTACTGTGTGGCAGCACCATCGAGTCGCCCTTGTTTAGAGCATCTGAGTTGAGTCATCATCGCATTCATGGAGTCTATCCCGAGTCCCTTTGCATCCTGCTATAGTCCTCCATCCTTCATTGCTTGGTCCCTCTCTCATGTCGCACATCATGGCATTTAGTCCCACTGTCCCCTATCCCACATGATATTGTGTCAGTCGCTGCCATGTCATCCATGCCCTTTATGCTCTAACAAGGGAAGTCGTCCGTCCACTACTCAGTAACCCCCATTTTTCATCATCACCCCTAGTGTCCGTCTGTCATTCGCTCTACTATTTTCTCTCGTGCCTTATTTGAGGACCTCTTATTGCCTCACCCATGGCGGACCTCCTTCTGTCGACATCAGATCATTTATTCCAAAAGACAGGTCTAGAGGGCAGTGTACCTTGGTTCCAGCTCCGAGTCTTGTTCGGTGCCTCGAATCAGGCGAAGGGACTCCTTCAAGCCCTTTGGCTTGATTTTTTCTAGCTCCAACTCCTTTTCAGAATGATCGAGATCCGTATACTTGATGGTTCAGTGATGCAACATGTTGGAATGGTGATTCCCAGGTGTGTGTGAGATGTTTCAACCCTCATGAGGGGGTGGCCCTACAGGTAGCCCCCCACATACCCGGATGACTTCTTCACTTCAGCCTTTGATGCAGCTCCATAGATTTGATGATGTCAGCCTTAGCCGGTTGCAACACCTTCTTGATTGCATGTATCAGTCATATTTTCAGAGCCCTTTCCTGTTTACAGGGGCATCTGGGTTGTATTTGTATCTCATGTACTCAAATATTATTGTACAAGTCCTGACTGTTATCCCAGGCACAATATGTATGTGGGATTCATTATCACATTATTTATATGGCTCATGTTTATGCCAGCATATATTATAGTGGCCAGTCCGGTGGTTTTCCAGACGCCTTATTTTTTGTCCTATTTCCTCGGCGGGCATAGGTATGCCTCCCCCACTGCCTATAGCAAGTACTCCCTTATAAAAGAGACTTGTCGCACCTGTAAGTCTCACCTCCTCAGGGTCTAGTCCTTTCAGCACTTTGGTCTACCATATAATTCCCTCTCTTTGACTTCCCCTTCGGTGTCTAGTGATTGATTTCTTACAACGTACTTCGATCATACGATTAGCTCCTAACGCTCGCACGTTGGGGGGAAATCTGTTACACCATTTTTTGGTCATCTAACCTATTATCATTAGATGGATCCAAGTTAGTGTAAGACCAATTTTACCCTAAGAAAAATTTCTTTCACTATAAAAATAACTTAGTAAACCACCTTTATTAAGTTGTTTATGGTCTAAACAGGAAACCCCATGAGGAAATATTAAATAAATCTACATTTGTTTGATTTTCCTCAAGGAATAATTAATTAAACAACAGTTTGATTAATATTCCTAGTTATATTTAACCCAAAACAATGAAATTAATTAGATAAATCATTATTTATCTTATTATTTCCTATAGAATAGTAATTTGAACCTTATTTAAATAATATTATTTGTTAAATATGACTAAATCGCCCATAAATAATTAAATAAATCATTATTTATTTGATTATTACTCAACCACATCCTTAAAATGATAAATAAATCATTTATTTATTTATTATTTACAAATAAAAGGATTTAACCCAAGTCAAATTCCTTTTCCCTCCAACAAATATAATAAAATATTCCATAAAATTTGGATCTTGATTTGGTTAATAATATTTTAATTATACACCAATATCTAGACTAACTCAATGTTTTGTTATAAATAGAAGGGTTTTCCCATTCATTTACCACCTTTTGTTGCCTAAAGATCACTCTGGATCTATACTTTTGGTCTGACTTTGATCCACCATCATAGTCATATTTTGCTACCATTTTTGTCTGGGTTTTCTACACCATCAAGAGAGAGGAATTTTAGATTTGAAGTGCTGAGGACTTACAAGAACCCATCCCATTGAGGAGAACTGGGAACACCCTCCTGTGTTTTCCTCCCAAGTGCCCCTAATACAAAATTCATTTAACATATTCTTGTCTTGTCTATTGGATGCATGGAGTAAATCTTGTTTTTTCTATTGTTTAATGTCTTCTAATGCATAGATCTAGATTTTTGCAGCATTTATCTTGATCACCTAACTACAGATCTGAAGATATTGACAACCATCTTTGTTATTAGGGTTGTTGTTATGCACAAATAAAGTGGTATTTTTTCATACGCTTGGAATTAAGATTCATACTAACACCCATATTATCATCCTATGCTTCGTAGTGCTTACAAGGAAATGGGTTGGGCATGTGTCTAAATTCTGTACAATAAAAAAAAAACACCCAGCAATTTGAACAGGCAATAGGATATCAGTTTACCAAGTCAATCTAATAATGTAGCACGTGTGGCCTCACCTTGAGATTTTTGCCTTGGGTTTACTGGCTATTTGACTTGTCAAGTGAAGGATATTCCCTTGGATTATGTATAATCAATGGGCCGACATCTTGAGCACTGAGGAGTGAGATGAGCTTGCAACTGATTTTATCTCGTCACTGGTGTATTCTAGCTGGGTAAGTGTCAGTTGATGAGGTTGCAACTTTTCACATATTACAAAAAAATATGTCAATATATGGTGGCATAGGGAGTAAAAATCCAATAGCACCAGAAGACACAGGTATAATAAACAATGAAGATGACCATTTTTTCTATCTTACTAAAGCAGAGACCCAGTTGTTGCCATAGAAGTTAAACAACTAAATTTAGATTCTTGATTATAATGACACTTTCATCATGATCTCTATAAGGTAGTACCTAATAATCCTTTTCCTTATTAAGTGAGGAAGAAAGAGCGCTCAAGTCGTTAAGTACCCTGAGAATTGCAGCACTAGACATTTTACTTGAAAGAAGCATGGTGTTTGCCTCAGTAAAAACACCGGAGTTCACTCACTTGCAGCCTTGCTCAACCATTTTATAGCATTTAGAAATTTGGTGATGAAAATATGTCAATGGGGAGGTGCCAGTTTCAATAACTTAACCAATACATATACATCATGAGAATATACAAGGTCTAACAAACCTTCGCATGCCAGCAAGGATGATAACAATCTAAACTCTGTTCCAGGAACATTGACCAACATTTTTTATAAAATGCCATGTCTCACCTCAGCACAAGAACATAACCAAATCATCACTGTGTTGTATGCTTGTGCTGAAGAAGCCACAAATTCACACCAAGATGCACACTAACAAATTTACTTGTTGACACTATCTTTGTGTCAAGCTATCTACAAATGTCCTTGCTGACACTGTCTTTGTGTCAAGCTATCTACAAATGTCCTTGCTGACACTGTCTTTGTGTCAAGCTATCTACAAATGTCCTTGCTGACATTATGACATCAACGTAAGATAAGCCCTTATAATGAAATGGGTATTTATCCCAAGAGTTTATTCTTGCACATTCTCATGATTTCAAGGCTTGCATATGTGCCAGAAATCATAGACAATTACCTAGACTTGGAAGAAAACTAAAACCTTTTATGTAGCTACCTAACACAATTCCAATTCAAGAGGTACAAAACTTAATGAATAATAACACTCAAAGTGTTATGATGCTACTAAGAATGCAGGGGTCAGCAAGAAGAATATTAGGTGAGATAGAAGTTGTTGGATCAAAATAAAGATCATTGACATTACAAAAAAAGTCATAGGATTAAGATCTCTTGATTAGAGACCAATGATGGTTGGAGAACATGCTACATGGTATTGAACATGACCATCATGGTTTCCCAAATGTGGTGGTTGTGCAAATGCATCTTGCTGTTATGCTAGATCTTGCACAAAAAATCTAATTCTGTGACTGTCACTATGCCATGAAGCAGCACAAGTAGATCTAGAGTTTGTAAAAAGAAAAAAAGTGAATTTTACATCCAATGGATCTCCCTTTTCCACTAGGATTGTGACTCCAAGTGAGTTTGAAAAAAATCATAACATAAAATAGTCATAACTTCCTCAATACTTTTCAAAATCACTATTATGATACCAATTCAGAAATGGCATAAAAATTTGGTCTCTGATGGCAGACTTCAATCTAGTACCTAGGCAAGGAAAAAATTGCCTGGCAAGATAGGGCTTTGATATGTATGGAAGGACAACCTCTTGAGGGAATAACACCTACAATACTGCACAAAATCACTATTATGAACCCAATGTGGAAATGGAGCCAAAATTTTGCATCTTGCAGTTTGATTGTAATCAGCCACACTATTGAAAAAATATGCACGTCAAAATTTTTTGGTGGTTGAAGGGAGTAGATCTAGTGGAAGTTGAAAAGTAAAAAACCTCAATGAGCCAAGGTATAGAGCCCTTGATTGTAAAAACCCACCAGTGTTAGATCTAGTAGTCGTGTGAGATGGAAACCTTAAGAGGTGACTAGATCTACAGGATGCAATCATTGTATTACAGCTAGTGCACCCCTCTCATCTCATTTTGTAAATAACATAGCAGTGACCTATAGCTTGGAATTTGGAGGGATTGAGTGTTTTGTCCTCTTTTGAAATTAGTGTGATGAAGGTAGCATTTATGGTTGGAAAGGCACCTCAGATTTAGTGTAACTTTTCTTTCAATGCCTAGACCTCATTTTTAATGGTGAACCAAATGTGGTGGAAGAAATTTGTGGTGAAAAGTTAAAACATTAGGACTTGGATATTTTTTGGCAGGCATATCCATGACAGTCAATTTGACATCTATTAAAGTGATGGGCCTCATGGGACTGGCAGTGTGTTCTTTCAAGGCTAATTAGGGGATGTGTTTAGTGATCATGTGAATGGCAGTGAAACCGTCCTATTTGAGTTTTGAGAGGAGAGACCAGAAAAATTTTGTTGGTTTGTGCTCAATATGTTGACGAGAAGTTAACTTATTACCTTGATTTTTCTTGATATGAGTAATTCTATTACAATTCCAATGTCGAATCATCGAGTTCTGGAAGAATTTTGAGTTGTGTTCTCCTTCTTGAGCCATTGTACTTATGATCTCTACTAGAAAAGTATTTATTCTTGTTGATGTCGCTCACCAGGCTGGGTGAAAAATTGTTGCTCTTGGCCGTAAAGGGATTCATCTCTTCCATGAATCATTTGTTGTTGAATGCCATTCTAGATCATTCAATAAGACAAAAATACTATGAAATGAGATACTAAAAATTTTATTACAAAGACAGAGAAAAAGAAAATGGATTTGGAAGCACGTGAACATATAATAGAGTTGTTAACACTAAACATTCCAATTCCTATGACTCTTTATTTGTCCAGTGACCTTTCACTTCCTATAATATCTCTCTCACCATATATGTAGCCAAGTTTGTCCTCTTATTGGCTTGCCATTTTATAGACCCTCAAATTACACCACACACAATTGTTTCATGTACACTAATTTCAAAATTTGACCATTACTTTAATGACCTAAAATTTTAACAACAGGACCTTTCCTATAATAGCTCACATCAAAATAGAAGATCCCAAAATGGCTTTTCCTGGTTGGGGTCAACCTCTGACAGATATGTCACTTGTACTAAAGTGACATAAGAAACAAGATTGTCATAAAGTATGACACAAATTCACGTCATTAAATATGGTGTGGCCCACCATAAGCCTTATGCATTAGATAGGGCATTTTTTGCCACGGAAAATAAAGTGAAAAGTTGAATAAGGTGTAGAAGGATTTTGGTGAGATCTAACAAATTTTGGGAACAAAGGGTCGTAACAACAAATATGCACAATTGTGGTATCATTAAAAGAGCTTATTTAATCATTAATGTTTTTTCAGAAAGCTATCAACGAAATAGTGATCCTTAGTAATCCTTAGTGACAAACAAAGAGCATCAAGAAAAAGTGTGCTAAAATAGTTTGTAGTGGTAGCTAATACATGTTAAAATTACCTATTCTTGGAATTTTTCTAAATCAAATCATGTATAAACCAAAATTTTCCTGAAAACAGGTCCTTCCCCTGCAAAGGATCTCAAAAAAGAGAGAGACAATAGTTTCCATTAAGTCTTTAGTCAAGGGAAAAAAGGATATCCCCTCCCCTGCATGCAGCAGTGAAACTGGAGAATCCCTTTGAAACAAGGAGACACTTTCAAAATTCTTCAAAGGATCAAAGATTAGGAAAACAAGTATCAGATGAACTGATACTCACACACCAAAGAAGTCAAAAATAAAAGTCTAAGAGCTGGAGATAAATGCAAAAGAGTTGAATGGAAAAGACGGGTTCAAAGGAAAAACCCTATTCCAAAATCTGGCTTTGCCCATCAGCTGGAAACGTAGAGGAGAAATATGCAGCAAAAGGCCTACCCTACCCCATCCAACCCCATCCAAAATCTGGAAATTTCAATTGGGGAAATCAAGATACATCAGGAAGAACTTTCAGCAGCCAGAAGATCCAAAGGAAAGTGGAATCAAGATAGGAAAATTGATATCTATCTTGGTAACAAAATTTGCTATAGTTTTTTTTTCTTTTCTACCTCTGATTTGGCATCATATGCCTATAGTTGACGCTCCTCTTGAATCTATTTTTGAACATCTAACCCTTATTTGGGCCGTGAAATATTTTGATTAGTTTGTGATAATAAATTTGTGGTATATACATGTACTTCATTCTTATACACACATATGAAGTTTCCAGTTGTCCAATACTCATGTAGTTTCAAATTTTATTTTGTAGTCTTTCATTATTTTCTTGCTTGCACCTTTTTTTACACTTTTCATACTAATTTGACATATTAAGGGCCAAAATTGTGAAGTGCTTTCACAAACATTTGGAAGATAATATGGAATATTTACTGTTGTAAATCTGCAATAAGTAAAATAAATTCAAATATGGTTTATGCTTGGAAAAGTGTGCTTGAAGGGATGAAATTTGGTGGCATATGCTTGGTATCTTTTCTCTTGGATTACCTAACGTATTGGGGTTGTTGAGAAGTGAATTATGGTTCATTTTTGTTGTTGAGAAGTGAATTTTTGTCCCAAGCTCCAAGGGCTAAGTGCCCAATGCTCCTCCTAGGTAGGTACCTCTGCTAATCTAGCAACTAACTTCCCCATTGTCCACACCTAGTGGGTTAGTCAAAAAGTTGACTAGGGAATCAACCCCATAGGTAAGAAGACTAAGGAAACACTCTAATGTCAAGCACCCACCCCATTTGAGCCATCCACATGCCCGCAAGGCATCATCAAGGATGATCGGAAATATAGTTCTAACAAGAGCAAAAACACTTTTGCAGTAACCCCAAAAGTTAACACCAACTTGATGTTCAGAAAGGGAATGCTTGAAGTCAATGGCATATCGCCCCCCTCCTTGCTTATCAATGTTAACAACAATAATAAACTCTTAATCACTTCTAGAAAAAAAGTACATACACTTTAATACAAACATGAAAATATCCCAGATCATAATAAACTAGGCTCTGATACCATGTTCGAGAGGAGGAAAAACTGATATGTGCATTGAAACTATTCCACAACACTTATACTTTCCAAGAAGAGCTTATCATGTGTTGTCCACTAAAATAAACACACCCAACCTTAATGATTTTTATTATCATTTATACCAATGTATTTTAAGGTCATGCAACCTATCAAAAAAGTAGAGATATACTTGTGATTCTTTTCAGGTACACAACAAGTTTCTCTTATAGAAACTATAGACATATTAGAACTTGGCTCACTTCTTTCTCAAATTTTTTATTTTTCACATTTACACCTTTTCTTACGCTTCCTTACTTTCTCAAATATATGTGTATATATAAGAAGTACAATGATCAAGTTTCACTTTGTCAAACACTAATTTCCTCAATGGTTAATAAATTACAAAGATTACACTATTAAGGATAATGTTGCTAGCACCTAAAGACTCATCTTATCATCTTTAACTAGACCAACAACCTTGTGCATACAATTCATAACATCTCCAACAAAGAATTCCAAGGTAGCAACATTTTCCAAACTCCCAAGATGATAATGTGGCAATGTCCCCTCAATTGTGTACCTCGACTGCATGTGTAATACAAAAAAAAAACCACCTCAACAGTTTCATCAATCCTCACAAGATCAAAAATTCCACACAAATGTTTTATTGTCATTTCTAACACTCCCCAACTTGCAGGAGAGTGGTTGAGATCAAAAAATCACAAGTGGGGTTGTTTGATCCTAGAGTGGGTCACAAATCGACCAAGCTTGTGAGACAAGTTCCACACAAAATTCATCAAGTATGGGCATGCAAATTCAAACATTGTATCCAATGTGAAAAATAACAAAGAATCATCAACACAAAATGTGAATTGCAATGGGAAACTTTGTTGTGGATCAAAGTGGAAAACTAGAATTATGACACAAACATAGTAATATTATTAGTCAAGTGGTTCTAGCATTACAAGAAAGTGATCACACAGTCCCAAAGTTCAGTAATGTTAATACACTTCTGCATTAACCTTTGCTGCATGCACCAATTCTAAATCAGTGTAGGCTCAATGGAGTGGGTGGACAGCTCAAAAAATTTTGTTGAACAAAAGATCAACAGTCGCTACATATCAAATTCTTCTGTTTGTCTCTTCCTCTCCCTAAAGTTTGTACAATTATGCAAATTAGATTATCTATACTTGGCCCTATGATTTTAAACAAGTTGGTTGTTGAGTTCAACTTCATTTTTTTCATATCTTGTTGTACAGTGCTATTTAATTAATGAAAATTGGGAGTTGAAACTATTGCCCAATTTGAAAAAATGCTTTCAAATTCTCCTCCTTAAGGATCTAATCATTACTTGAATGTTAAATAATTTATGGGGCAATGATGTAAGATCAATGAGTAATAATGGTGAGGCTCCAAGGTTAACATTGACTGCAGACAATAAGAATGTGGATAGCTCCTATGTAGGCACCTATTACATACCCACCTTTCTGCTACACAAATAAATTCTGCTAGATCATAGTTATCATAAAAAAACAAGAAAAAGGGGCCAGTTTTCAGAAGCCAAATTTTTGGAACCATTGTTCTAGATGCATGGTTGTATAAATAAGAAAAAAGATGAGGACACTTTTCAGAAGCCATTTTTCCAGAAGTATAATATTGCTATAATAAATATGCAGAGTCTACCTTACCCTTTCTATTCCACCACGAGTAGTTACTTCCCTGTATAACAAATTAAGATCCAGATCCTTCCCTCCTATCTTTGGGATTCTGCACATTGAAAAGAAAAAATAGATGATTTTTTTTTGCATAAATTAATTTTAACCTTAAATATTTTACACAGCCTTTTTTAATTCTTCTAGATATTTAATAGATCCAGCGTTAATCTAATAAATTTAGCCTCAGAAAACAAAAAAATATTAGTGTGTCTCATAATACAATTGAATATTTATTCACTACCAACATTAGAAAAGGGCTTTAAAGTTGTAGTGATTTGTGCATTCCCATATTAGTAACAATTCTTTTGACAATTCTGAATCTGAATATATATCTAGTTTCTAAATTTTATATATATATATATATATATATATATATATATATATATATATATAGATATAAGAACAGATACAACAAGAGATATGGAGAAGTGGAAGCAGACATGTCATGTGATGGTGAAAACCCTAGTGTTGAAAACTTCAGTTATCCTATTACGTATCCATTTAGTCCCAATGTTCCCTCTAAGACTCAAGGGTGATTATGGCACACCTTTAAATCCAGGCCTCTCTCAGTTATGCTCAGACTACTAGCATAGATAGGAAGAGGGCCAAGTGGGTAGAGAAACACTGATAGATGCTCAAGAGTACACGGGTACTCCCAGATATTCAGTCAAATAGAGTAGGGTACCACAAAAATATTATGGCTATATGGTGTTGATGAGTGAGTTAATTGAGGCTAAGCCTTCCAGCTTTTAGGAAGCATCCGAGAAATAGTGTGGATTGATGCTATGATGGAAGAGTACTCTTCCATAAGAAATAACAGTGTCTGGGAGGTTGTACTTTTTCCAGAGAGAAAATATGTGGTTTCTCTCTATATGTTTACAAGATTAAGCACACTATTGATGTTAGTGTGGATAAGTTCAAAGCTCAATTTGTGGCTAAGGGATTTTATTAGAAGGAGAGCATTGACTATGATGAGACCTTCACCCCAATATCTAGATACTCATCCATCAGGGTAATTATTTATATTGCAGCGCATATGGGTTGGAGGACTTATAACTCTACCCATTCACATGAAGCAAGTGTTCATCATATACAAAGTTACAAACATATCTCAAGGAATATATTAAGAGTTGAGCCCCAAAAATTAATAAGAAGCATGTTTGTAGGTAGCTACTTCCTCAGATTGCTATAGGTGAGAACACTGCCTACAAATAGTAAAATGGACTCCTATTTGAATTTCCAAGTGGCATTGTTGCTGCTTAAAAATTGCATAAACAATGCACAAACAATGGCATTAACCAAGAAATCCAAGCAAATTGTGTCATGAATTTAAAATTTATTTTGAATGTACAGAATTAAAAAATAAAATTAGTTATAAGTCTTCCCATTGAAGATGGCCTTCAAAGAAATTTCATTGACAGTAGCTAACAATCAAGGATAGGTGATTATGCTTTAAGCCAACAAAGCATTAACGAAAAGAATCAATGTGTGTCAGGGGTCATTCCAATACGTCAATTAGTTAAGAAAATGCTATGGGTAATTATCCAAATCACAAAGGCATGGGAATTCAAGCTACCGTGCTTCCCATAAATTGAATTTAAGGTATGAGGAAGCCTATTCAAAGGCATAGAGTTCCACAAAGACCCTATCGAGTGACCCAATCAAATAATGGAAGCCACCAAATGGTTTTTTTTGTGTTGTAGCTTCACAATTATATGAAGAGGCATTTAATTGATTGGTGCAATGGGGATGTGGTGAAACTCCCAAAGGAATAAAGGAATTTCACTTGCTGCAACTACAATGTCAACATACAATATTACAAACAACAATTCTGCAACGTAATCATAATAATGTTACATGTATTATTAGTTACATAACATAGAAATTTTGAACCCGATAATATTTCCAATCCATTTCAAATATTTAACATTCGAGAGGATGGAGGGGTGAGTTGTTGAACTATGTTGTGAGTAGAGCTTCATAAAGACCATAGTGGAAGCCAATCTCTTGCCTACAAAAATATGAGAATGGGGTCTCACAAATATGGAATTTGGTTTCGGATGGGGCTTTGGACAATTTCTTGTAGTCATCTACTGCCAAGATCAACAAAAACAAGAAAGTGATTAGTGTAAAAAAGTTTTACTTGGGTGGATGGTATAAAATTTCTGTTAAAGTCTAGTACTTCATCCATAAAAAAATCTCCTTCTTATTTTATTTTTACATTTGATTGACTTAGTTTCATAGAAAAAGGAGTTTTCCTTTTGTCTCTTGAATCTTGGCACTTCACTCATTAAAAAAATTGTATCTTTAATTCTAGTACTTCTTTATTTTAGTCATACTGATAGTCATGTGTAAACATAAAATATCAATATGTAGGCATAATTTTTTTATGATCGAACAAATCTAAGTAAAAAAACATGGAAAATACCACTTAATCATGAGAACATATCATGTTCAATGATAGACAAAGATTAATATTTTGATTTATAAAGGGTCGTGTTAACCTCAAAAAAAAATATATTGCATAATATATAGCTCCTTAAATAGCACTCTTTATACCTGTATAATTGGAGGATTCAAAAAAAAGATATAGGATGCTTAATATTATGATCCTGGAATGGAATTCCATACCTTGGAATGGTATCAACAGATGGGGTAGTCATCATAACTATATAATGGAAACTATGCAAAATAATAATAGTTGTAACCATCCCGATGAAATATCACACGTATATAAACTGAAAAGCCTATAAAGGTTATACTTGAACAGTGAATACAATACAAAAATATTGGACAGTTGAATCTTGTAGGTATTTTGAAGTTGTTTACGAAGTTAAATATAAGACTTTCCAAGTTCACAACCCTATTTTTGCTTGCTTAGTTTTCGGTGGGTGTTCTAAACTGTATTCAACTAGTAAAACTAGAGGCAGGGACGCTAGATGTTCCAAAAAACTCTCAGAGAGCCACATGTCATACTCTTACATGTTGCAATCAACCAATTTGGAATATTCACATCATTCCCCTAAACAGTTTCCTAGATTCTATATCAAGATACAAGCACACCTGTAACAAACAGAAAATAAATTCACCATTTGAAATGGATTAACCCTAAATGTTCAATAAGACATCGAGCCCTTTGAACCAGTTTGTTCTTGAACAAGATATTTTAGCTACAAATAGTCCAACCAAATTTTTCTAGAATTAAATGAGATTCAACCAAAATTTCAAGCCAGTTCACCATGTTGGCAAGCAAAGTTGACATGTTGAGTAATTGCCTCAAATAGTGAGTAGTCTTACAGAGCATAGAAAAGGTTCTTTATTTTTCTAATATGTAAAAGGCTTCCCATAAGACCATTTCCAAGTGTAAAAAATAAATTTTTGAGTTCTCAAATTCATCTTGAAAAAACTAGACATCAAATGATCTTGCAAAGTATTTGAAAAGGAATGTTGTTAATAGGTTGTACTGATTGATATCAATTAATACTCTCCATGATAACAAAGTGATCATTGCCTTGTCAAAAAAATTCCCCCACATACAATATCTTTTGTGATTAGTTTCTTACCTACAAGAAAAATATATTAAACCAGATAGATCCATGTCCAATGGGAGGGTATAAATATATCTCACTGCTATATGCCACTCATTTCTATGTCTTGCAAAGTCCCAATGTAGGTGATTGGACACTAAATATGAAGCCTGCAAAATTTTTTAAAGGATATTTGATTGAGAGACCTTGAGAAACACCACCGATGGTTATATCATAGATTCCAAAAGGACATTTAATAACCCCTATAAGAGTATCATTGTAAATGAAATTTTGAATAGGAATTACCCATATGTGACCACTCATTTCCCTGACCATTGAATTCTCAACACTACTCCCTAAGCTCACACGTTAATCAAACCAGGGCATTTTCCCTCCCTCAGAAAAAGTACAAATGCCTATAAAACTAGAGGAAGATCTCCTTACCTCCATTCTTCCCACACAAGAAGTGTCTGTAACCATTTTCATCTTCCTACAACTAGAAGAAAGGAACAAATAATAGGAATAAAAATCATGTAGTGATTCTACTTGATAATGAAAAGTTGTAGGATTCACAATTTAGAAGCTTTCTTTCAAACTTTTTAAAAACCCATTGCTACATCTTAGGGGATAAATTGGTACCAAAAGAGACACAAAGTATCTTATCATATGATTAGGATTAATATATTTTCAATTTATGAAAAGCCAAGTTGATATCTTCATCACCAAGATAAGAGCTTATACATTTTCCTCACTCACCACAGCTCCAACAACTTTAACAGAGAAGTCCATACATCATGTGTCCTTTAAAAGAGTTTCGTGTGAGATCCAAGGTGAGAAGAGAATCCTCAATTAAATAAATATTAATTAACTAACCATCACTAAGAAGAAGAACACGTTGAATGTTCCCTTATATTTGGGCCACTTCAAGGAGAGATCCTAATGCATTTATTGGCAAGGATATAAATGTGCTAGGAGTAACTAATAAATAGCCATTTATATTTTGATTTGTGTATTAGTTGTGGGTAGGTTTCTCTATTAAAGGTTAGTTGAGTCTATGAATAGATTTTCACTGAATTTCAATGCCCTTGTTACCAGTGTGTTGATTACCAAATCTTTAATTGGAAGGTGGTTGGATTCAATGCATAGATATCTAGCAGTATGTATCATTTTCCCGTGCCTCTAGTTCTCCAACATACCATCCTCCTTTCTGGATATTAGCACATCAAAAAAGGAAATTTAACATCAGTCTCCACTTCTTATCCATAAACAGTGGGCTTATGGACCATCTGCTTCAACAACATGGATTTTCACTCTCTACAATTAATCACCATCGAGTTCAAGCTCCTTCAAATATTGTTCGTTAAAAAACATGAATGCTCTATTCAAATTTGGATTGAAAGGAATTATTTATTTGCCCCAGGTGCCAAGAACAATCCCAAACAACAGTTTCAAGTGCACTATGTTTTAACTGCTAGCAATAAAAAATACTCTGAATCTCTAGAATTTAAAACCAAGCTCCCTCAATTGGTTCTACCAGCTGTAAGATGTATCTTCCCATTGAATATATATATATATATATATATATATATATATATATATATATATAGATATATATTTGTGTGTGTGTGTGCCTTTTAGATGTGAATGGTTGTACAAGATTGGAAAAATGCATAGGCCTAAAGAATACCTTGGTGCATACATTTTGGGATATGTTGGTTCGAACCACTCAAAGGATGGCTATAGGTGTAATTTAGTGCTCATGGATGAGTTGTTTGTGAGTGTATCCGTTAGTAAAGTCAAACAGAACATAGAAGGGGTTGTACATACCCACTACCCTATGTACAAAGAGTGTGGTGCTGAGGTAAAACATAGTGTCAATGATGATCATGGATGAGTTGTTTGATACTAGGGACCCACTACCATTTGTATAGAGAGTGTGCAGTGTTGAGCTAATACAGTGTCAACAGAGCACCAAAAAAATAACAAATATGTGAACATTGTACAGGTATGTAATTCCTACAAACATAGTTAGGAAAACAATGTAATTTTGGATTGGTTCTTGTAATCTACATAGTACACAAGCAATGAATTATGTCCAGAAATCTATAGATCTGCAGTAAGGATGATTTCACACGCGTGACCTTATATTAGGCTTCCAAGACTTCTTGAGACCTTCGCTTGATTTTCTCCTTCTTCTAGCGTTTGAGGAGTGATTTGAGCAGAGTTTATGTGCACTATTTCTTCATATTCCTGGTAGAGTTTTTACACCCTCTAATGTAGACATCCTAAGGCCTGAATTCGGCCCTCTTAACAGAAATCACTATAGCTGATTGTTGTATACACTCATTGTGATCCTGAGGTTATTTTTCAGGTTTATGAGGCCAATCCAAGGCCTAATTCTGAGACAAATATGAGTCTATTCCTAAGGATTTAGGGTGATTAGGTAGATGTATAAACTTTTTTCTTAGGATTATTCAGCCCCTCGTTCTTGGCATACTTCTATGGAATTATTTGGGATTTCTCCAAAAGAAAAAATTTCAGACAATTTCGCACTAATTGAAAGCCCACTAAGGAGTAATTCAGGCCAAGTCTGGGATTCTTCTAAGCATCAAATTTTAAGTTTGATCTTCATTATCCACTGGACTAAACGAATCTTGACAACAAAGTTGAGATCTATAATAAGAACTTGAAGGGCCTGTTGATGGAGGAAGTCTGAATTATGTCAAGTTCTTTCTAAGGTCATTGTCTTCAGTCCTTTTGTATAATCCTCATAAGGCTCAGACCTAGTGCATTCCTAAGGCCCATTTTAGATAGGTTGATGCTAACATGTAAGGAGACTCATCCCAAGGACCCAATGTCTAAGGAAATCTGAACATAAATTCGATTATGGTTAGGCTGACTTAAAGCCAAGCCATTTTCAAAGATCCTCTTAAACTTACAAGCCTAAAGAAAAATTCTAAAGGATATTTCAATGGTGTTCATTGTCTTTATAAGAATTTTGAAGGTACATCAGTATTGTATAAGGTTGACCTTGAAGTAGATCCGTGAGGTCTCTTGTTGAGAAAAATGAACATTGAATGAACATGTTAAGGAATTGAAGCAAAAAGTTTTTATCACTGTCTAAAGAGGACGAGTTCCTCATTACGTTTAGAGACCAAAGTTCCCTTGAAAAGTTCAAGTCATTTGTAGATCTAGTACTTTCCTATCACTATTGTAGCAAGCCAAGGATATACATGAATGAAGACATATTGGATTGATGTTTTTTAACGAACCTGTTGTTGCAAAGATCTAAGCTTCTAAAGTAACGATCCCATATGTACTACTGTAGAAAATATTGCATTTACTGCTAATATTATTCATGAAATTAGCACTTACTGCAAGTGATTAGCTTGTAATTCATGAAATTCATGAAAGACAAAATCAGGATGGTGGTTGCAAGGCAAGTGGGCCTGTTTTAAGCAGTTGGAGGATGACGAAAAATTTGAAGTTGTATTCACTGGCAGTCGAAAATATTGATGTGTGTGATTGAAAATACATGCTCAAAATTGCACTTGCCATCTTATTTATTTTTATGAGGATACATTTTGTCGTTGCTTGGAACTGGATGGATGTATTAAAGTCCTTGGAAAGCATATTGTGTATCATAGTAGATTGGAAAATGGGAGAGAATGATCAAAATCACTTGACAAAAATTATTTATTTTGAAACTTTTCAAAGCATATTTTGTATCATAGTAGATTGGTAGAAGGGAGAGAATGATCAAAAGCACTAGACACAAATTATTTATTCTGAAAATTTTCAAATTACAATTTTGAACTCTATGAAACCTTACTGGTCTACAATGCATTATATTCGAGTGCCTCTGATTATAATTCAGACTAATAAAATTAGGGCTCTAGCTTTGATGGGATGGGATGAGTAGCTTGTAAAACAAGAATGCTCGAAAGAAAAATTTGCATACAAAATACAAATACAATACCAGGTAGTTGATGAATTTACCCTTTAAAATGTTGTTGTAAGGCAAATCTTTGTCTGCCCAGCTTGTAAGGCAAGGAAAATTTGCATACAGATATAGTGCCAAGTGATTGATGAATTTACGTTTAATGGAGGTGTTGGAGGAAATCTCGTCTCTCTACTCAGTCACTTTTAATCATCACAAGCCGCTCCGTTGTTTTCTTTAATCATTATGGCTCACGTGGTCACATCAACGTCTTTTTTTTATTTTTTATTTAAAAAAATATATTATTTCATTATTTATATATTTTAATAACTGGTTTTTAAAATATATTAATTATTTCTTTAATACTCCATTTTAAATAGCTGGTTTTCAAAATTTATTAATTATTTTCTTAATACTCCATATTAAAAAAACTATATTTTCATTATTTATCTTTCTTTTTTATTCTCTATCTAAAAAAATGCATTATTTATATATTTCAATACCTAGTTTTTAAAATTCATTAATTGTTTTCTTAATACTCTATATTAAAAAAACTAATTATGTTTGAATTCTTTGAAATAATTTTCCAATCATTTAAAATATATATAAGTTTAAGATAAAATAAAAAGTAGTAATATTTCTTTATAAAAATTATATTTGTATTAAGAAATGACACTCCTTAAAATGTTATTGTCATAGTTTTGATGGAAAGTTTTGACAACATCACAATTTAATTTTTCCATTACCCTTTTGCAAAAGAAGGGAAAACAATAGGATAAACACCCAAAAGATGGCTATTAATGATTGGACTTTTCAATTGAATTTTATATGCCGAGAACCTCTTCGCACAATACTTGTAACTTCCACTCAAACAATTTTATGTATTTTTAACTATAAATGTTACAAATTTTTTTACTGCCTCTTGACCTCTCATCCTTTAATTTGCAACTTTGGATATGCTGTAGGCTATTATTGTATGACAAACTAGTTTGAGACTATTTCTCGAGCATTTTTTAGTCTCGTGTTAAGATACATCACACTAACATCATATGTCATGTCACTCAAATTTATTAGTTTCCCCGTCAAGTAAGTTAGATTGATTAGTGTAGACACTTGTTTATTATGTAGCCGCTAGCTTAACCATCTATCACATAGTCTAATTCATTACATGTTCGATCATCCAACAATGTAGTTATTTATGACACTAGCTTATGTGTCAACAAAGTGGTTTCCAGAGTTCCTTGGTGGTTCAACATCCTCAAACTTCTACAACCATAGGCTACATCCTTGTGACTCAAGCTTAAGCACTAACATTATTGGAAGACATTGCTAGTAGGTTTAGCCAACCATTTCTCAAGCTCAATTTCTTTATTGATGGACACATACATGTTCCCTCTGATCTTCCTTCCTTTATTATCTTCTTCAAATTGAATGGTTTACCAAATATTCACTCTTATCAAATGCCTAGATACGATAAATTGCAATGTTTCAACTTTAGGAACATAAAGATTATCTAGCTTCTAGAACAACCCATTATGGAAATATAATTAATGTCATTGTCACCTTCTTCTATTAATAATTTTGTCTTATAGATACTAAAACAACTCTTTAAAGTCCCAACTCCGTTTATTCATGATTGCCAACAATTAGAGGAATACACAACAAAAGAAAAATAAAACAAAAAAATTTTTTTCTTCACTCAATTTGAGCTACGTTTAGATCTCCACATGCTATAACTTATGACATTTCCTTTGCAACATCTCATGCAATTTATAGTATATTTCATGTGCCATCATTTCATGAAGGGTGTCCTCCTATAAAACTCCTCATTTGTTCATAAATCATGCCAAAGCACACGAGATATGAGTCATGCCTGAATGTGCAAATCCTTCTAAGGAATGTGACAAGTATTATTAAATAGATAGTCGTATGAAAATATGTAGAATCCCTACCCAAAGGTAATATTTGCATCACATCAGCCACTCCTCTTATCTAGGAACTAATCATAAATCAACTTATGCTTTCAAAGTCACTTCCACGATATCATGCCCAAGATGCACCTCTTGACAAGATCATCAAAACCACTTTTATAATAAAAGGTTTGAGGACCTCTGCTTGTTTCAAGTGAAGGAAACCTATATGATGATAGAAGAAGGTTGAACCGATGTTGAGAACGTTGTTAGGTTTTTAGGGAGAAATACTCAGAACAAGAGCTATGATTTAGAAAGGATTCTAAGAAAGCAAGGAAGAGGAAAGCAATCATAGTGTTAAGAAGAAGAACATATTCTTATTCTGGTGTTAGGAGTCAACATCAACATTTAGAATACGAAAATCTCCAAAAATTCCTAGTGGCTTATGCAACAAGTCAAAAAATCCAGGTCCTTATTTTATCAAGAAACTTTTATGTACTCCTTTTCAATCAATATATGGAGTAATCTAATATGTCTTCGTGCACTCCAAAGATAAGCCGAGGAGAGGAACTCCGTCACCAAATACTTTGTTGTTGCTCTTTCAATGCATGTATGAGTTATGTGATAAATGTTGCTTATGTTTAAGTTCACACTACACGACAAAATAGAAAATATGCAACTTACAAGACAAGCATGCAAAATTAAAGATGCTTCGAGATTTGAGATCAAGCATCTTACAACGATAAGCATCTTATCATGGGTTAAAAATTTTCACAAATACCGTTTTCCCCTCGTTCATTTCCATTCACGTGCATGTGTAATTTTCTCTAATTCATATCTCGTAGTCGTGCACATCGTCATTGAAACTTATCGCGTCTCGGTTGTGTTTGTACTTCTATGTCAAGAGTTTTTCAAACTATCGTCATAAGACTTTCGCTCACATACGTCATGTTTTCTTTACTGTCATTTTTTCTTTTTGCTTTCACTTTAATTAATTTCTTTCATGTTATATTCGTCGGCATGTGTTTCTTTCATCTGTATTCGCATATCGCAAGTGTCGTTCGCACTTTTTCTTCTTTATATAGAAAATGTCGTATTTTGGCATGGGAAGTATCAAGTACTGCAAAGTGGAGTTTGGTTTGTTTCAAAGGGTAACTTTGGTGTTGGACGACTTCCTAGTCATGCGCATGCTTTACACTCATTCCCAAATTTTTATGCACTACGCAAAAGTGTCATCATCGCTGCCGCAGTGTATCTTTAGTGTCGCACTTGGGGAAAAGTCATTGCAATGTCATCACATTGAGGGAAGAATGTTGTTCATGTATTATAAGTGATAAATGTTGTGTCTTCAATTTTTCTAAGTGTGTGATCATGCCCAAGTTTTTTTCCTTGTTCACTTTGGTCTCACTGATTCCACACTTAGTCTCATCCAAAAAATTTCACTCCCGATCAACTTGACTCACCAACCTTTCCTAAACTGCATTGCACAACTCAACCTCAAGCCTTGACCTACCTCTTGGTAAATTGTGCACTGGTAGTCACGTTGCCCAAATTTGACCCTGAGAGCTCCGTAAATATGCAATTTTTCCTCCCATTCAGCCCCAAATGCACATTGCGCATTGCCAAGCCTCAAGCTTCAAACACACCTTGAGTTGCAATTGTGTAATCCATTAAAGATTTTCCCTCCTCTCCCAGAATTCCCGCGCATTGGGAAAATTCAAGCCTAACTGGAACAGCCCTGGAGCCCTCAACTATGCAATTCCCATCTTGTTCTCCTTCCATAATTGCACATTGAGCAACTTCAGGCCTCAAGCTCCTCAACCTTGAGCTCTTGAGCTCTCAACTACACAATCACTTAGCTAGGCTCTCAAAAATCGCATTGGGCAACCTCAAGCTCAAGCCCGCTGACCCCAACTTTCAATCACAGAAGTTCCGAGTCTCCATTCCCCGAACTTCGCATTGGGCAACCTCGCCTCTTCTCGTCTCATCTTTGAGCTTGAAGCCCTCAATCGCACAATCCTTTGACACTCGGCCATCTTGAATCGCACATTTCACAAATTTCAACCCCTGCCAATCCCATACCTCGACCTCTAGAACCGTGCAATCCCTGGGTTAGTCACTAGTCCCGTATCTAACAAGTGATTAAGGAAACATGTTAGATTAGGGCTTTTCCAGACCGATGTCATCTTATCTTTATCATTTTCAATTATAGGTACTCTATACCATCAATTTGGAGATTATCCTGGAGACAATGCCACCTATCTTGTGAAAGGGACAAGGACTCTGCACTTCATCTAAATCAAGGTCAAGTCCTCCATTTGCAAGATGTGGGGTTGTACATACCTAACTTGAAGAATAATCTAGTGTCCATATCGCTCAATTTAAAAGACAAAGGATTAAAGGTGGTATTCATTGATGGAAAGGTACGCATTTGGAATAGGAACTTCAAATAAGCATTCACTCTTGGTTTCGTGGTTGATCAGTTGAGTAAGTCCAAATAAGTGACATGTACACAACTCTTCAATCCTAGCTATGGCACCGCAGGTTTTCACACCTTCATTATAACGCCCTTTCCCGAAGCAAGGAAGGTGGTGACCGGAATGCCCGATTTCAAAGATATCTGCAATATTTATCAGGAGCAAACGAAGGAAATCATACAAGGGGACCATTCCCCTCAAGTGTCATGAATACATCTCGACATTTTGCACTCAATATGATCAATATCTGCAGCGTTCATAACACCTTGTGAGGATAGCTGAGAGTTATATCACTCTTTGCAGATGACTTTCCCACAAGACTTGGATATATTTTTGAAAAAGAAGGACGAAGCATTCAAGCGGGTTCCCGCACCTCCGCGTCCTGGGCTGAAAATCATCAGGAAGAAGTTCAAAATTTATGACCGATAATGGAATCAGCATGAGTCAAATGAATTCAATGACTATTACAGGAAGTCGACATTAAGAGGGAGACCACTACTATGTATATTTTTGAACAAAATGGTGCTGTTGTAAGGAAGAATAGAACCATTTTGGAAGTTTCCCATGCCATGCTCTATGACCAAGGTCTTCCGGGTTCCTTTATGGGGGAGAGCCACAACACCATCATGTATGTCAAAATAGATGCCCACATTTCCAAATTGGAATCCAGTAACTTCCTGGACTTTCTCTCTGTAAGAAGCTCCGATACCTCTATTTTATAGTTTTTGGAAGTCCCGTTTTATTTGCATGTGCCGAAGAAAAGATAAGAAAGTTGGATGATTATGGGAAGAAGGGAATTCTTTGTGGGCTATAGAACCTCAAGGTATATAGAACCTATGTGAATTGGCCAAAGAGAGGTGGAGATGCTAAGATGTCACCTTCGACGTAAGGTACCCGGTGTTCACCCTTTGGAGAGGAGGTTCAAGATGTATCCGCCCACAGGTCCGAGACTCAGGAAGTACTCATTGGCCAATGAGTTAGGGAAATGAGGATAGAGACCAATAACATTACCGATGGACGACGGTATTTCCGTACTTAAGTGTCTAGGATGGGGTCTAACAACTTGATCTGGATCAAGTCTCATGAGGTTCTCACCTCTAAACCGCTTCGTGTCAATTCTTTTGATGAGGTTTTACCTAAAATGACTCCCGTCATGGAGAGTGGAAGTCTTTTGCACTCACTAAGTGATATTTTCTTATTATTAATCTATACAGAGCAGAGCTAGCAAACAAAGACATCAGGATGGCACATGATTACATGAGATGATGATAGTACATTATGGTACGTGATGGACAGATGATAGACATTATGGTAATGTGATGAATAGGCCAAACTCATGTTGTAATCGTCAAATGATGGAGATGATGTTTTTGTTGGATTCCCTCTTCGAGAGGTGTGAATATTGATCTAAATATCATCTAATGGACAGTAATTATATTTTGAATTTATTTTCCACGCGGCAAATTGTCAAGGCTTCTGTCGTAATTGTAATGTAGGCTCACAAGCCCCAAAATATGTGTCACACACCAATAGTCAGTGGATATAAAAAGGAGAGACATGATGCTCATCTCATCATTCACTCATCTCACACATTCTCTCTCTCATCTCGATTATTTCAGCATTAACCTATAGGTTTTCTCCCACTGTGAAAACAGAAGTCAAGATTTTAATCGTTTAGGGAAAATATGGACAGAGTTGACTAGCGTTGACTTTGGTCAACCCACATCGTGTCATCAGAGTTTTCTAGCTGCAACCATCTTTAGCGTCGATTTGAAGGCACAGAAATCAAGGTCAAATGGCACCTTTGACCACGACACATTAATTGTAGTGTTGAATAGTTTTACCGCAAAATTTTGACTTCCGCGTTGGACTGCTTTGTTGTTTCATTTGGGGTGTGTCCTGAAGAATAAATTGTAAGTGTTTGACTCCTAACTTGACTGGAGGTTGAGGGGTTGGTTTGACCAACAAATTATTTTATCGGGCTAGGGCATCCCGCTGTGCTGACTAACAAAATAATTTTTTTCTCTCTCTCTTTGAATAAGAAGAATTACAAATTTTTGTCTCTTGTATTGGCTTGTCTTCTCGTCACTTATTTTATGTTCTATCGCATTTACTTTCAATGATTATGTGATTGCTAATATGAAATTGAATCGCTAATAAGAAGAAATATTAAAGTAAACTGTTTCTAAGAATAGAACATTCCATGATTAACTAAAATAAAACATACCTTTTAATATAGATGCATATAATCTTAAGGAATCCTACAAAAGCTAATATGGGGAAATACATGAACCTCGTCATTGCTAAATTGCACAAAGTTAAGGAAATGTCTGGTCAATACCAACATAGAGGTACAATTGTTCAATCTCATTAGTAATATGTGAGGCATTACATCTAAAATAGTTGATGAAATAAATGGAAACGGTGTACCGTACACTTCGTATGGGTTTGTGCGCAAGGAAATTTCTTTGGCCCTAGTTTACAATGGCTTTCTCCTAGGCCCTTCAATTTAATTTCTCCCGCCATCGCTTGAGATGGATGCTTTTCAGGGCTATATTCAATATCTCCTTTCTCAAGGGTCGATCTACAAAAGTTCGAAGTACAGTAACCTCCCTATAGGTAATCTCGGGCATAGATCTAAAACCTGCTGCAGAAGGCAATATAATCTCAAATTGATGGGTGTTTTTTTAAGTGTATTTTGCTATTGTATCAATTTGGATGAGCATATGTGAGTAAGCCTTTAAATGTAGTTGTTCTAGATTTTTATATAATCTAGGTATGGAATTTAGTTCTTATTTAAAGAACCGACTATCCACCCACTATCCAAGGGAAAATAATCACTTCTAGTAACATGTTGTGGACTGGATGTGGTTATGAATTTTGAATCTAATCCACATAAAAGTAAAATGACAACCTCATATTGATTGTCAATATCCTTTAAGCAATAGATTTTTGAGGTATGCCTCATGTTTGGATTGTACACTATTAGGTAACAACATAACCACCTTTGGCAAGATAAGGGGGTATGTTACAATAGGACATGCCACTACAACTCTCCTCCATACTAGGCTAGAGAGCTGCCTTCAACACAATGATAGATTCAAAGACTAGGAAGCAAACCAATTTGATGCCAATTGCTAAGTCCCTCTTCTATTGTTGTAAATGTACCATTGGTAAATGGTACAGATTTATTAGGTGCAATTATGTCACTATGTATTTGAAAGAGTTAAGAATGCTTCAAGCCTTTCCATGCTACCACATTTCTATCCAATGATTTATAAAATTGAAGTCACCACCAAGGATCCAAGGGGCAAGAGCAAGGAGCTTGTGCATCCGAGTAATGGAATCAAGGAAAATATTCTAGACATCTTGGAGAGGTTGGGTCATATATGTTAGAGAAAACATGTCTGTGCTTAACCACTATCCTATATTGATTGAGAATGTGAAATGCGGAAACATATTTAAGATTTGAATCTCTCAAGTGTTCTAGATGATGACAAGGCCCCCTTAAATGTCCCCGAGCATTTATCACGATCACATAAAAATATCTACCGATTTACTTATTATATTTGAAATGACTACCTAGAGGATTTATTCTCCGGATCATCATGACCACAAAGTTTTTAGATTTGGGCTTTCTTTTAGGAGTTGTCGATTGGCTTTATAGTTGAGGACCTGATATTCCATGAGAGGATTTTGATTTGGGGTGATGTCAGAAGTAGGGAAAAATTGCTATCATCCTTATGCATCTTGAATTTAATTAAATGCTACCCCTTAATTCATCCAGAGGTGAAGGTTTGCTTTCTTGGACCTCTCTTCTTTTTCCCTCAGGTAATTTTGATGAATCCTTCAAAGATTGGGATTATACCCTATGGGCTCCAAGCATTAAATTGTTAAGTATAAATTTAGACCAAATTGACACGTTTTGAAGTATGCCCACTTGAGCTATTTTACTGGTGTTTAGGGAAAGGAAAACATGTCTCTCTCTCTTTGTGCCTTTTCCAAGCTTAGGATTAAGGAGTTGATCTTCATCTCGTTAACTGGTTGAGGGGTAAAATCATGGTTTACGAGTGAGGGGTCTTGGGCATAGATTGTAATTATGAGGGGAGCTAGGTTCTTGAGGTGTGGATTGGACCAATGAGAGGAGTTGGGGTTCAACGAGGAGCTGGAAGGGCTAATCTTCGCAAACAAAATACATTAACGGATTCGAAGTCTCGTTTGACATGCGTCGCTTCCCTACACGACTCCATTACGCTACTTTCATAATCTAGGGCAAGGGATATAACACTTTATCTAATTATATTTTTCGTGGTTTTAGAAGAATTTTAGCACTCGTGGTTTGATAAGGAATTTTATCCTGTTAGTTTGATAAAGAAAATCTACTTATTAGGTCTCCACAAAATTGAGAACCTTATAATTTCATTTAGAGTTGCAGCAATAGCAGGGACTATATTTTTCATGTTTTTATGAGTTTTTTGTTGGAAGAAGTTTATGAGGATGTTGAACAATGAAGGAGTGAGCTGAGCTTAAAGAGATTAACCCGACTGACCGGGTTGGAGGAGGGGTGCCGAGATCCAGAGGAGGAACAGTTCTGACATACCCAATATCACCACCAATTTCCTCTTCTTTGTCAAGTATAACTATGTTTCTACATGTATAATCTGATGTGTGGCATGGTTATGATGTTGGCGAAATGCAAGGTACTTCCTGTTCTACCTGGAAGCTTATTTTATTATTTTGAGATTTATGTCAAGGAAAAGGGACAGAAGGTTTAATGCTTCTATTGGCTTCACCGATCAACATTTCTTCAAGATGACCGACAACCTAGATGAGATGCTCGTTTGTATTAATGATTCAAATGTCTTCACATTATTCGATTATTATAGATAAAATGCTTATTGTATTTTCATCCATCATTGAGTTTGCATACTATGGCATTAGTGCTACTTAAGTTTATCATAGGGGTTCAACATATTTGAATTTTATAGAAATTTCCTACTAGCTACTAGATATGGTAGAACAATGAATCCTTTCAATCAAGAAGTCATTAATAAATACAATAAATATAATAGTGTTTAAATTATGTAATGGATGTTTCCTTTGCCAATTGTGGTTGTTGAAGAACACAACATAATTTAAAATAAATAAAAATTGAAAGAAAAACAAAAATTACACGTGAACATTATGTTGTGAAGTGAATTGAATTTATAACATCGACATTAATCTCAATTTCAAATGGATTTGAATTTACTAAATTATCACTTATATCCATAATATGCATAGTGCAAGGGAAACCATTTACCCGAATCTTTGTAGCCCTTGCTTTTTTTTGTTTTTATTTCTTGTTTTACTTCGTTTCTCTACTTCTGGTAGCAGGTCCTTAAGTAACAAAAATTTTCTAGCAGATCAGAGGAATATTCTGTGTCCAAATTTTCTTCAATTAAAGTCCTGACATAGGATTTTGTCATCATTTTCCTCAACATGGAGTTCTTTCCATTGTCAAAAGTTGCAAAAGAGAGATGTTATCAGACATATGTTTTTCGCAACACATGTTATTATAGATGGGGTAGTATAGATATTGTGTTGCTTCCATTTCTTGCTAAATAGATTCTACTCTTTTCTTATAGGAAAAGCTTTGAGTTACCGTTTTTATTTTTTTGTTAATAGATTTTCCATGGAGAAGAAGCACCAAAGTGCCAAAAGCATGTAGAATGGCAAACTAGTTGTAGAAAATTTGAAAACATAGAGTTTTTGTAGTAGGTTAGTGATCATCACGAAAGCATCAACCATTTGTTACAAATGACATCAACCATCTAAGTTTTTTTTCCACGGAAAAATCATGATCGATATGAAAATTACATGTTGTATATGTCACAGGCATATTTTGATATGTCAAGCCTTGCAGTCAGATTCATAAAAATAAATAGTTATCGATAAGTTCCAAAAAATATAATAGAGTTGTGTATGTATGCATATATAAGTGTTGTGCATTTACAAGTAAATATAAAATAAAAATTGTCACATATGCCATCCAAAAGAATTGAGTATCATCACTAAGTAGAGTGTGCCTCAAGCTTCTCTCGTTCGTATATCTTCATATGGTCTATGGAAGAAGTGATAAAAATGATGACCATTATGTTCCATTATCTCCCATTGGTCCCTTAATAGGTGTGCTGCCTCTGGATAATGAATCGAAATTTGATTCCTCTCCCCCCGTATATGATGACAAGAGATATGGTCAAATTGTGATTTGAGTTGATATACCTCTTTCCAATATATATTTTGAAGTGTGTGTGTGTGACAAGCAATAATCTCATTGAACCAAGCTCAATGATGATCTTTGAGTCTCCAAAGATATACAATCTATTGCAATGTTTTGTGAGGGAAAACTCTAGAGAGATCTAAGACAGATAGTTCAAAGATAATTGTTTGCACTCCCTCCCCAATCCAATCTTTATTTTGTAGAAATGAAGCTTTGTAAGGAAAGGTGCACTCCCCCACAACCAAGATGTTGAGCAGAAGCCATCAAAATAGGCCCATGGAAAGGATTTATCAATAGTTTTGTGGATGATGGACCGAGGAGGAGGGAGAGGAGGGTCATCCGGAATCAAATGGTAAATTGTGGATATATGGGCATATATGGTCACCCAAGATGGGAGGAGGTCATGGAATATAGATCACTGCAAGCAATCCAAATACCTCCAAGAAGATTAAGATGGGAAGTTTACGGAGCTTATGTGCTTAGGAGGGATTGAGCAATTTGGCGATTCCATGCTTGATTGATCAGTCTCGATCAGGTCTCATGGAGATTGTGGGCTATCAAGATATGGGTCCAAAGTGATTGAGTAATAGGGAAAAAGGAGAAAGAGGTGTTCGTAGTCCTCCACCGCCATTTTACATAGTGTACACCATGATGGGCCGACGAAGAACGTTTGTAGGTATACCTGTGTGGGGATCTTATTGGGAGGATACACCACATAAGAAACTTTACCTTGCTGGACATTTCAGCTTCCATAAGTAATTCCACCACCAACACAATTCCAATGGCTGATGAGCTTCATATATATGCAGATGGCCCTCCTGGGCGTGTATTTTCCATGTTTGGAGATAGCCGAGATGATCTCGTCCTCTCTATTTTAGATGCAAACATGTGATTCAGAGAGAGAAGATAAGCAGAGTGCCCAATTACTTTCCCATTAATGATGAACATGTAGATCATGGTAGATTAGCCACTCCCTTTGTGAGAATATGGTTGTGTTGATTGGGTCTCATACCCGATCAAGAGTATCATAAACAAGATTTTACGTGCTATGGAGGATGAAATATGGAGGAGGAGATGAGCATTTCCACTACCGCACCATGGATCACAACCAATATAGACTAACTTGCCAAAGCCAATTTTCCATGCAAGTCTAGCTTTAATGTATTAATGGAGTTCGATATGAGCCCATATTGTTTAGATATTAGTTCTCAGCCAATTCCCCTCTCGATCCATTCCTAATCGGTTGTAGTGGATGGATATATTTATGTATGACAACCTTGGTCCAAAGACTATGGTCTCGTATCCGCCACACAAATTTTGGAGCCAATGCCAAGGAGAATGTGCTTAGGTCTTTGATGCCCCAACCTCCCCACTTTTGGTAGGGCAATGAGATTCCATCTAGCCCAAGAAAGGTGTGTCCCTCCTTTGAGCCATTCCACAAAAACGGCGACAAGTTCTCTCCCCTGCGTTGAGAATACCCTTGGGTATCCAAGCCAAAGACATCAAGAAGACCGAGATGACATCCAAAAAACAGATTTAATAAGTACCCGGGCCGACCTACCCGAGAGAGTCATCTCGTGGGAAGCCAAGCATTTAGGCCTCTTGTCTATCTTTGCAATCATCCAGGTCCAATCCGTAACTCGTAATTGATTGGTTTAAGGTGAAACCCAGGTATTTTAAACCATCCTCAAATCTTACTAAATCGAAGGGAACAACAGATAAAGCAAAGTGAGTCTCAAGGGAGAGCATCCATGAATGTTAAGAGATTTGGAGTTATTACAAGACATACCTCACGCTTTGCGTAACGCTTGAAGTATAGATTTGACAACAGTTATGTCACCTAGGGAGCCATTCAGAATATAATGATATTGTCCACAACAAATGTGTCAAGATGAAATTTTTGAGATTTTTGATATCTTTCACCCGTTTCCCTTTCCTTTCTCATCAATCGCATCGTCGCACCTTCCATGACAAGTAGGAAAAGTATAGGGGATGGGAATCCCTGTGTAAGGCTCCTTTGGGTGGGAAGAATTTTGTTGCCGCACCATTGATGAGTACGCTATAGGAGACAAAGAGGTGATGCAGACATGATCCGCCTCTGGATAACCGCTATTGGGAAGCCAAGATGTGTGACGATCATTCCGATATAGAGCCAAATAGTGTGATCGAAAGTTTTTGAAAGGTCAATATTAAGGATCAGCTCTAATATTCTTAGTGTGCATAGAGTGAAGTCCTCTTGTCCAACCCTAATAGATTCATGAATCTGCCTCTTTTCCAGGAAAGCAAATTGTTTGGGGGAGATATGTTCAGACAGGATGGGATTGAGTCTCATGGAAATAATTTTGTAAATGCGTACACATGGAGATATGGAAAAATTCCTTAAATGAGGAGGTGGTCGACTTGGGGATGAGAGCAATGAAGGCGAGTTAAAGCATCGCTTATGAGACCTCGTGTTCCCGTTCTTCCACCACCTCTAGTGTAGCTCATCCTAAGATCATAGAAAGCAAGGTAGAAGTCAATCACCATCCATCGGGTAGACAAGACTGCCCTTCTTGAACCATTTGAGAACAACCTCAACTCTCCCATAGTGACCGGGTTTAAGTCTTCCCGCAGAGTTCCGGTCCATACCTTGGGCATAATCCAACTACCTTGATTTTTTCAAGTAAGGTGACATCCCGAGGACTTTAGAGGTTCCGAAGTGCATGCCTAGGTTGGCAAATTACCAAAGCTGGATGCAAGCAGAGTTCCATCCACATTTTCGATTTCCCAAATGGTATTTATGGCCCGTCTACATCCGGGCAAATTGTTGAAAGAATTTAGTATTTTCTGCCCCTTGTTTTTAACCATATGGACCAAATTTGGCCCGAAGATTCTTCCCCGTCTTTGAGTATTTTAAGGCGGTCAAATCTCCAATTTGATGAGGTAATATTTGCGCATTACCCACCATAATTGGGGATCCTCAAGTTGAGAAATCTCCCTCTCAATCTTAAAGCTCTTGTTCGTCCGTCATCTTGTCTTTTTCCCATTCGATAGACATTCTCTACAAGGTACTTATGGGCAAAGGAGGCAGAGTCGGGTGTTGTCGGGATGATCCAGGGCACTCCTCCAAGCCCGATTGATCATCCTAATATAATCTTCACCCCGAAGCCAAATCCAAGCGTAACTTGAAGGGGAGGCATGCTTAAGGGATTTCCTTGAGATCTCAAGGTAACAAGAATGATCGAAATGCCCCGATCTAACCCATTGTCCGTAGATACCAAGTACAGCAATTTCTCCTTGATAAGGAATCTATTAAGTCCTTGGCAATCATAGCATCACCTCGTACGCCTCGGTTGCACCAAGTAGGGCAGGAGATGCCATGGTGGACTCAACTGTGATGGAGAGCAGACATGTCTGTAAGAAGTATGTGAGAGGAATTTGGGAGGCATTGATCCCTAAGATTCGGTAGGGCCCATAGAGAAATGAGGTCCCCTTACCAAGATGATGTTATCTCGCTTAAAAGGAAGTTGTTTGAAGTAGGTGAGAGCTAAAATCTGGCTAATGATGGACAGGGTCCATGACCATTGAAAATCCCAATACTTCCCCGCTATTTTCGTAGAAGATGGTCAATATGCCACTCCCTCCCTACCCCAAGAACTGATAAGTCCGATAACCCGTGGGCAGGCCTGTAGGCCGCACCGCCCGATCTCTCCTGCATCCGAAGGCATGAATATCCAGTGAGGGAAAGAGGGAAGAGAGGACAACAATAGTAGCCTCGATGGCCCTCTGTGGTTTCCTATAGGAGAATATCCACATTAATCATAGAGGCGCCTAAGGGCATGCTTTAGCAGTGGGCTAGTAAGCCCTCAACAAGGAAAGAGAGGCCTTTCATTGGGTAACCATAGGGGGCATTACTTGCTCTAAGGACCCTTTTCTAATGGATAATTTCTACTAATCGCACTGTCCGTGCCGCCTTGTAATATGGCCTTGGATATATTAGAGTGTTGTCTGTGGAGGGTTTAATAGGATGTGGGGAGGGAGTGGGTACAAGACCCAAGCCAAAGAAGGGTTGAGGGATGAGGTCATAGATTATAGGAGTGAGAGGATGCAAGACCAATTGTATTCTCCATCAAGGGTAATGAGGAGGATGGGGGTGGGGATGGATGGGGCCTAGAAGAGTAAAAACTCTCAAGGGTGGATATAGTGAGTAGACTATGGAAGATACTTTGGAATACTAGGTGGAATAGATTCAAGACAAAATGCAATGCAGAGAAGACAAGATAGATGAAAAATTAAAAGGAGAGAGGAGAGTTACCTGCATTCGAAGGGTGTCCCGATGTTGTAGTCGTTGTTGTGGATCTCGGTGATCTAGGCTCAATTTAGGTAGTGGCAACATTGATAGTCCCCGAGGGTGGCAGGTCTTGTGGCGACATGTAAGATTACCCCACAATAGAGTCTCGTCGTTAGTGAGATGGTGATCGGATCTTGTAGTACCCTAGAGGCCAAAGTAGGCAAGAGGAGCAATAGTGAGTAACGAGCAATCCTATTACACATGCCCGACCTTGTGACAACGTCTTCCGCATCTCATGCAAATCTTCATATTCCAATATTTGGATGCAAGTCGTATTCCTCCAATGAATCTTGAGGACTCCTCCAATCCCTCCCTCAGATCTAGGTGAACCGTAATGAGCAAAGGCCATCTCGCTCGACTCAATGTAGGTCCGATCATGATCTAAATAAGTCCCCAAGATGTTCCCAATGCTAACGTGTAAATCTCCTCCCATAAATGCAAAGGCGACCAAGGAGACGAACCCATATGGATCTTAGCCCCTAAATTTTCCCTCTTTGGATCGAATAAAGGATCCATCTCTTGAGTGTGGATAGGGGCAAGTTTGATGTGCCGTGAATCGTGAGAGAACCCGGGTCGTAAGATCCTTGAAGTGAATTGGATGGCAAACCATCCCTTCACAATGTGAATATAGTGGGGAGATCTTGTAGGGTGTTGCCTGTACCAATTGCCCATTTCCTGAGTCTCTTGGCTATAATTTTGGCTTGAAACTCGAATTCACCGTAACCTTGTCCACAAACCTGGCAACATCCTCCATTTGGATGCCTCACCAAGGGTGAGCCGACCGCCTTTGATGCGTAACTTGATGCACTTAGTTTTCCGAGCCGCACGCAGGGTGTGCATGGGTGGAGTGTGGCTCCGAGGCAACCGAGGATGGTGGAGTGGAAGCCATCCAGGTGGGGATGTCTGGGCCCAAGGAGGGTGATTTAGCTGCACTAGCCTAGTGGGTGAGATGAAGCAGAGAAGTATAGGATGGGATAGGGGATGTGGACACCACAAGAGGAAAGGCCATTTGCAATGTACTCTGTGGAACCAGGGCCAAAGTAGAGGGTGGGGGGTAACGCTAGACAGCCTGATAAGAGAAGGGTTTGGACCCGAGGGTTTCGGAGTGGCAAGGGGAAAGTTTGTGCCAGAAAGCAAGTGAGGACAAGAGCGGAGGATGAATGTTGGGTGAGTGGACATGATTGAATTCAACCGCAATGATTATGACCGGGGAAGTAAAATTGAGGCTCCGGGAACCAAAAATGAGTCAAAATATGGGATAGGGTATGAGGAGGTGGGGTGAGGGAGTGAAACCCTAGAAAAAATGTCCCGTAAATGGGAGGAAACAACGGTAAAGTGCATATCATACCTTATAGTGAAACGCGAAGGGTGAGACCAGATGTCGTTGAACATGAAATGATCCTATGAGTAGTCGAAAATCTCTTTGTCCATTTCGTAGGCCATGGTCAAAACGCAACCGACAACCATTAATGACCGGGAGACCTCCGATAGGGGGTGGTAAGGCGGGGCCACAACAATCCAACAACAACACAATAGGTCAACACCGTTAAGGCAAGGTGGATGGGGTAAACCATTTGGGATGCTGAGAACTAGGTGCCCCTCAAAACACCAACACAAACCTATAGGTCATGGGTTCTGAGCCAACGCATCACAAAGCTCAAACATGCCTCATCCTCCTTCCATCTTCTGCACATATCCCGGAAAACCATCTAGAAATTATAACTTATAGCATTGTTATTAAATGATCAATCATAACATCAACCTTCAAGTTTCAAATTTCAACAAGATAACATTTGTCATCAACCATGAAATGAAACATGGCATCATGACCGAAGAGTTAATATACAAGGATGTTCAAACTCGAACCTTAAAGTTATATTGTGATATGATGTTTAAAAATAGTCCACAATAAAGAGTTAAGACAAATAATTACAAGATTTAGAATCTAGATTCTAAACTGAAAAGACAACAATTTTAATATCTATCAAGTTTTCCTCTTGTTGGTGAGAAGTCAAGTAATTTAGGGGATTCAAAATTAGTGATCATGTCAAGGACAAAATGTTGACATATATTGATATTATTAATGATTGCAGAGACCTAGTTCAAATACATGAAGATGTCTAAGACTTCTCTTAAATAAGAAGGCTTAACATGTTTGTTGAAGCTTGACTTTATGCTAATGTTGGAGGCAAAAGAGGTGAATTAAAAATTGATATAAAGTGCCACCTTATAGGAATTAAGGGTTATAGTTGGAGACTTGGAGTAAGGCCATTGAACAAGGAGTTTATATTCTTTATAGATATGCATTTTTTCCAATTCATATATGGTGTGTTGATTGGAGTAAAGAAATAAGGGTTCCCGCTTTTACCTAGGTGCGAAGCAGCAGAGGGGACTCCACAACATAGCAATTGAGTAGTGTATTAATTTATTTAACTATTTCCTAAAGTTGGACTTATAAAAAACTTAAAAACTTAAGTTAAATTACAATTCAATCTCATCCATTCATCAAGATCTAATCTCAACCATTGAGTGTGAAGAAGGGGCTTTGGTCGAAATTATAAGAGGAGATAGAGTGAGTAAGGCTGTTATGAGCACAAGCAAGTGTTAGATTAGTGAAGAGGAGACTAGGTTTCAATGATCGCAGCTATTGACTAAGAAACAAAGATAAGGAGGGTCGTGTTGTTCTCACAGCCTCAAGATAGTTATTCCACTCCACACGTGTGCACGTGAGGAGAGATATACAACTTGCATGTGTGCGAAAATAGGAAGATTGGCTCCGACTCTTCGGCAAATCGAGTACATAGTAGGGCAATCAATTTATCTTGGGGAAAAATAGTTAATTAAATGGAATTAATTAAGGAAAAGTGATAATGCTATAGAAACTCACGTGATTTAGTTTGAGATGAGATCTTATCCATTGATGGAGATCTAATCATGGTCATTGGTTTGCCAATGAGATATTGTAAGAGCAACTCAATGGGTAGAGGAGAAGACATCTCAAAGAGTGTTCAACATCCAATTGCAGTGATTTAGAGAAAGGACGTTTGCCGAGCACCGAGAGGGAGTTCAGGGCGCAGGGGTTGTTGTTCCTTGAGAAACACCCCGTCGTGTAAAGGAATCCATGCTCAAGACATTAAAGATTATGTCACAAACAAAAGTATATCTGTCTCTGCTTTAATAAACCTTCAAACATTAATTATATGATCTTCAAATATTAAACCCATGCATAATCTGCAATGCCATATTCTTCTTACACTGAAATGAATGAACGGAAGAAACAAGAAAGAAAAGGATTTCAACTTGATATGTTGTGCGAAACTGAATCTATCATTATAAAACCCCGAAGAAGTAAGCAATGATAAGGTTAAAATAGAGGAGCGCCCATTAAGGTTTATTTAACTCTTAAATACACATGTATCCAGAGACCTGCAGCTCAAATGACTCTATTTTATTCATAGACATGGAAACATAATGAAAACAAGAAAAATCTTCAGCATAGATAGAATAATGGGAAATTTCCAAACTTTTCATTGATTTAGTATTCTCTAGTACAAAATTGGCTTCAAGGTTCAAAAACTTGGAACCTTCATCCTTCTTGAAATTATCTTTTTATACAGTGTCACAAGACAGTTTCCAGTAATGAAACTGATTCTAACTGCTCCAACTAACTCTAACTGCTTAAACTACTAACTGATATGGAGGCACATGCCTCGGAAAATCCTATTACATTTACATAATTTTGAAAAATAACAAAACAAGAATTTGAACACTTCTAATCTATGAGGACAGCTAGTCCTGAAGAGGTTGCTGAACCAACGACTGCTTTTGGCTGCTCTTTTGTTGAGTCTACTAAAAATTTCTTGCAATTCTTCCATAATTCATTTTGAGTTGTTGGGGAATTTTTAAAACTTTGATACTCTATTCTGAATGCCACAACCTGACTGTATGTAGGCTTTCCTGTAAAGAGGGTCTTCACCATCCATATCAGATTGAAGTGCCTATGCAGAAAGTTAAAAACAGTTTCTCCTTTCAAGATCTGTGTCTTTTCGTGCCTGTTATCTGCCCTACTTTTGGCAAATGTTAACTGATCTTCATAAAACTTCCACATCATAATATCTCCTTTCTCATTCCAGCATGTAGGCAGACCTGTTCTGGTCAATTTTTCAAACGATATATCAAACTTCTTTACTGCCTCTTTAATTTCCAGTAACCTTTTCTCTGCAACTTCCCGAAGATCATTCTTAATTATCATCTTATTAATTTCCTCAGCATAAAAATATCTATCTTGTATACCAATATCTTCCAATTCTTGGTCTGATTTGGAATTGATAAAATTCATAAACTTCTTAGCCCAATTTTCTCTTTTAATGGCCGTCTGCTTTTTAGATAATATCTCCTTTTCATGCTCTCAGATGAGGCTTTTCTTTTGGGCAACTATATTCAAGGAATTCCAATTTTATTTCATCTCTAAAATAATCTCCCCCCAAACGATGTCTTTAGCTTTTATCAGGGAAATATTACCTTTTAACTTCTCTTTAAGCTCCTTAATCTCAACCTCGGCATTGTGAAATCTCTGCTTATTTGCCTTCACTTCATTTTCCAGTGTTTGTATGACCTTGGTGGCCATATCTAACTCTGTTTGAGCTCGCTTAAGATCTCCTTCTGCCATCTTTATCTTTGTGCTGAGCTGTGCAATCTGTGCTTGGGGATCAGAATTAGCATCACCTTTAAAAACAAAAGTGCAAGTATGATTCTCAATATGGTTCTACAATGAAATAACAGTCTGTTTTACTTTAGTCAATTCTTCATCCTTCTACAACAGTTGTTGACACAGCTCCTCTTTTTCTTTCTCTACTTCTGCTACTTCAACAGCCATTGAATGTTCTGTAGTTGGTAATTTTAACTTTTTCCTCAATGAGGATATTTCCATTTCTGCACTTTTCATGAGCTTTTGAACTGCAACTTTATCATTGGGATCTACACCTATTTTCATAATGATCTTCTTCAATTCTTCATTTTGAGTCGACAAAGCCCTTGAATTAGCCTTCTCCATCTTGATCTGTTTAATAACTTTCGCAAGCATGTTCTCAGCATTAATTGCTGTGGCATTAGTCTTGGTTAAATCATTAACAATTAACTGCCCGGTCTGCATATGAAGATTCATTTTATCCCACAATGGGATCTTTTTAACATCCATAACTATGTTTACCTCATTAAAACTGCTCGAAGATCCAAGGGACATTCCGGTTGGATGTGTCAGAGCCATCCTAAATTGATCCTTTTCGAGGTCCATTACAGTCAATAACCTGGTCTGATCAGCAGCTACGTGATTCTCTGCCTGAGCTTCTACATTAGCTTTTATCCTCTGATTCTTTTCCTCAATTTGTGTAAATATTTGCTTGACTGAAGGCGTCCTCTCTAGATAAAGTTCATGTCCTCTAGGAGAAGAAGGGACATTTTGTTCTTCATTGATATGAAAGGTAAAACCAGGCGAGTTGGAAGAATGATCCTCAGCCAATTTGGTCCTCTTTTCTTCCCTGGGCTCTTCATCATCTACTTCCACAACATCTTCCCTACCTCTTTTGTTTGCCTTTTCAGTAATAAGAGGCGTTTGAATGCTCATTTTTGATGTGTTTATTTCGCCTGGGTTGGCTAGCCTCTCCTGATCAGGCCTGCTTACATGAGAAAATGCAGCATATCCATTTTCAATTCTTCTCTGAGAAATTACTCCATGCGGATCATAAGACCACTTCTCACTTAGTAGCAACTGCGTCTCTTCCAATATTTTAGAAACTTCATCAAAAGCTTGCCTCGTATTGACCACGAAAGGTCCCACACTCATAGGAAATTTAAACATAAAACCTTTCTTCTTGGGAAGAAAGTGTACTGGTCCACATTAAGGCTCTGTCTTATGAATTCCAAGGCGAAAAGCCGCATGGGTACAAAAGTTGGGAGCCTATAGGGTTCGATGCTAGCTCCATACAACCTTATCTCTGAATACTCTTCGAATACAAACCAGTCTCCAAATCTGTAACTTGGTCCTAGCTATAAGAACTCCCAGGCTTTTGGTAAAAAACATGGAGGAGGAACTCCATTCAAAATTTTATAGGCAATAGACATATAATGACTAGCAAACTCAAATAGCCCTGCTTCATTTCCTTCTTTTCTGGTCATATCAGTCCAAAATAACACAGATTGCTTTTGCCTATTGACATCAACTATATTCAATCCCAAACTCATAAATTCTTTGACATTCTGATATAAAAATAAATAGACAAGCAATGATGGGAATCTAAAGAAACCTGTAAGCGGAAAGGCCATCAATTGAGAATTTACAATCTCCTGCCAGAAAGACGGAATGTCCAGAACGACCCCTGGCTTCAGCATGAGTGCGTACATTCCCAAAACTGATTTATCTACTGTTTGGTCATTGTCTTTGCCCAAAATTTCCGCAATGCAACTTAAAACTGGTCTATACTCAACATTGAACGCTTCCAAACTAAATTGTTCTCCTTCACACTGAGCTTTCTCTGAATTTGGTCTCAAGTATGACATACACAGACTAAAATCTTCATCTGAAAGGTCTTCAAAAGAACTAGCCAATGAATCTTCGGAAAACTGCAATGATGACTCACTTTTGGGAAAGCACAATGCCTGTTGAATTAGTTGCGTCGACACCTGGAGAACGTTTTCTCCCAGCGAGTTCATGATGAAACACTTACCAGGGTACATTGAAGAGACCAGCCATGATATGAATTTGGAAAAAAAGTGGGCTTTTGGGATACAGGTGGACAAGACACCAGAAGTCTTCATGGCGGAAAACACTGGGGATTTCTCGGCATTGAGGGTCACTTGGTGACACAATAAGGGATGATTGACAGAGGACAAGGTGTTGTGGACGTCTTTTTCGCTGTACAGGAGGGAATTGAGGTTTGAAATACCAGATAGGGAGACTCGCTTTGCCATGGCTGACAGGGGATAGAAACACTTCGTGGGGTAGCAGACAATACAAAGGTGACAAGAACATGGTTCAAAGGTAAAAACAATCACGAATAGATGGAAAAGGGATAAAAGAACCCTTTTAACAGCTAGGAAAATCCGTAATAAATGCCAACCTGACGTGAAAAAACCGTTAGGACAGCTGTCATCCACCTCACCCGATGACATCACCGCGGGGGGTCTTGGAGTACAGCGGTGAACTTCGACCGGCACCCCCCACAGTGATTCACAGCCATCGATCACGGCTCACCCGCGATCTGACCAGTCAACTGCAGGGGTGCCGAATTGTATAATGTACGAGCACTTCATACCCCCGCAATTGATCACTCGACAAGGTTCCTCGGTGATCACTACTTTCGCTCGGGAAGTTGCTCGAACTTTACGCTTGAAATCAAATCACACTTTCAACTTATTTACATCAAGCTTTTAAAATTACATTGAACTTGCGAAAATACTTCTTTTTCATGATATAGTATAACAACCTTATACTATAGCATATGCTTTTCTATTTTTTTTTTTATATTTTTGATATTCAAAATAAAAATTGAAAAAGGATATGCAAATGATCTACAACATCTAGCTCCACCTGGGGATAGTGTTTTTGCCACGAAACACTAAGAACCTGCAGATCAGTGCCTTCACTTCGGGCATGGAGTCACATATTGCTTGATGGAAAATATACAATGTTCACACCGGATATATACAACGATGGTGAAACATTTCTTTAGTGTCGGAAATAATGCTTTAGATATTGCCCATTCACAGGCATATCTAGTACTTCTCCTTCAAGATTTTCTAGCATGAAAGTGTTATTCAACCTGTCTTCATTGATTTTGAATGGACCATACCACAAAGGATCAAATTTGCCGTGTTTCCCTTTGTCTTCCCTTCGGGTATCCCACCTCAATACCAGGTCTCCCTTCTAGAATATGATCTCTTTTGCTTTCCTGTCAAATATTGTCGTCATTTTCTGCTGATAGGCCAACAAATTCTCCCGAACTTTATCTCTGTTTTCATTTAGCTCCATTACATTATTCATTCTTCTAATCATGGCATTAGGTTCTGTTTGAGCATCTTGAAGGAAGGAAATCACAGGTTTCACCAACTGGGTGGGAAATAATGCCTGGATACCATATACTAATTCGTAAGGTGACTTACCAGTGGATCTTCTAGTGGTCATCCTTATTGCCCATAGCGCAAATACTAGCTTTGAATCCCAATTCTTTTGATTTTCATTTATTGTCTTCTTCAGAATTCTTACCAATGTTTTGTTAGAAGATTCTGCCAATCCATTCCCCTGTGGGTGATAAGCTGTAGAATGGGACAATATCACATTGTAATTCTAACAGAAATTAATAAACCTGATTGAGTTGAAGACTTGCGCATTATCTGTCATAATCTTTACTGGACATCCAAACCTGCTAAAGATATTTTCTTCTAGAAACTTCATAACAACCAAATCATTCGCCTTCTTGGTGGGGATTGCCTCCACCCACTTTGTAAAATAATCTGTAGCAGTAAGGATCCACTTAAATTTCCCACTGGATGGTGGATTGATTTCTCCAATGAAATCTAATCCCCATTGTCTGAAAGGTTCTTCAACAAAAACAGGGAGAAGAGGTAAAGGAGCTAACTTTTTCTTTTCTGCAAACACCTGACACTTTTGACAACTTATGACTGCTTTATAAACATAAGAAAACACATATGGCCAGCAGAAACCTGATTTGAAAATTTTATGAGCAGTTACCTTCCAACTATAGTGACCTCCACACAAGCATTCATGATATTCTCTGATTACATCTGGAACTTCCTCCTCTGTCAAACACAACAATAATACACCAGCAGGATCTTTCCAATATAGCTTTGCTTCGATTATGACATAAGGTTGAGCCTTAAGCTTTAAAGGTCTGTATTTAGTTCTATCTATGGAAGGAGGACAAGAAAGAAAGCATAAATAATGAACAATGTCCTTGTACCAACCTGAGCAGAGAAATTTATATTTAATTGCTAGCTTTGGCTAATTATTCTCTGTTTCTCCATTGACTTCCCCTACAGGAGCTAACAAATTAATTCCCAGCGCTTGGAAATTTGACTCTGTTAATAATTTGGCCAATCCCAATCCTTTGACCAATTTGGTTGGTTTAACATCCAGGTCGTATTCTTGGATTTTAGCAATCCATTTGCCCCTTTTTCCTTCTACATCACCCTGTACTAGTACATCCTTTACAGCAAAATTAGGAACATATGCTACAATTTGGGAATGAAGAACATAAGTTCTGAATGCTTTTAATGCTTTCACTAGAGCATATACCTGTTTCTCCAAAATATTATACTTCAATTCCGCATCTCGGAGCACCTTACTGAAATATGCTACAGGTTGTTCAAATTTTTCTTCATTTCTCTGTAATAACACATCAGCAATGGTTGAGGAAGACGCAAATGAAAAAATTTGAAATGACTTTAGATAATCTGGACTTATTAAAATAGGTGCTTCCTTCAGGGCTTCTTTAATTCTTTGGAAAGATTCTCTCGCTTCTTTGTCCCACTTCACCTATGCATCCTTTTTCAACATGTTTGTTATCTTCTTGACAATCTCAGGGTAATTAGGAACAAATCTTCTCAGAAAATTAATTTTTCCAAGGAATCTCTGAATATCTTTCTTACTTTGGGGCAACGGAATTGACTGTATAAATCTCACTGGATCAATCTTCACTCCTTGTTTAGAAACAATATGTCCTAGCAGTTTACCCTCCTCCAGAGCGAACAAAGATTTTTTAGGATTCAATGACAAACCATATTTCCTACACTTCAAGAAGGCTTTCTGCAAATGCTGTAAATGTTCTTCATCAGAATGTGAAAAAATTGTGACATCGTCCAGATAAACAACCACAAAGTTATCTCCTACAAACGCAATATCCATTGCTCTTTGGAATTTAGCCCCTGCATTCATTAGGCCAAAAGGCATCCTGGCATACATGAACGTTCCCCAGGGTGTAGTGAAAGCAGTCTTCTTCTGATCTTCCTTCTCCACAGCAACTTGATTATATCCTGAAAAACCATCTACCATTGATAACCTGTATGCTCCAGTCACTTTCTGCAAGACAAAATCCATCTTCGGCAAAGGATAATTATCCTTCAATGAAGCCCTATTCAAGTTCCTGAAATCCACACACAGCCTTATTTCTCCATTTTTCTTTCTGACTGGTACAAGATTGGAAACCCAATCTGAATATCTGAGAGGAACAATTATTTTGGCTTGCATCAATTTCTTTACCTCCTTTTCAATCGGAGCCAACAATAATGGATTGATTTGTCTGAGCTTCTATTTATGCGGTTTGAATCCATATTTCAGTGGGATTTTATGTTGTATAATACTCTTGTCATACGTCTTCAAATCATCATAGGACCAAGCAAATATATCTTTGAACTGTTTAAACAGATATATGTACCTCTCTTTATAGTCCTTCGGGACTCCTTTGAACAGTTTGATCATTTTAGGCTCCTGTTGAGTCCGTAAATTACAATCTTCCACATTCTCATCTTGGTTTTCTTTCTTCTGATTCACGGCCACGTCATTTGCATCAAACAGTATTTCGAGAGGCACCAAGCCTCTTGGAAAAACATTGTCTTTTAACTGAATAATATCCTGACCAGCAATCTTCTTTTTCAGAGTCTTACCAGCTGACTCATCTTCATCAGTCTCCAAATCCATCTGATGATCTTCAAAATCTTCAGTCATTAACAAAAACTGCTTAATCTGTTCATCATCCTCAAAGACCTGCCAATGTTTGACATTGTTAGGGATTGAAGGTCTATGTCTCATCTCGATCTCATATCTGAGTTTCAGATTAATCGGAGGCTTGAATGTACTGGCTACAATAGCTAAAGAATTGGCCATTCTATTCTCTTCCCTTGGAACAAACTGTAGGTTGAAAGCTTCAAAGTAATTTTCAATTAGATCCCAGACCTCATTCCGATATGCCCTTAACCTGGGATGTTTAGTTTGACACAAATTCTTAATCTGTCTTATAATTAATTTAGAATCCCCAAACACAGTCATAGACTGAATTCCCATTTGCTTAGTTGTCTGCAGACTAATGATTAATGCTTCGTATTCTGCTACATTATTAGTGGACTCAAATTCTAACTTAAAAGAAAAAGGCACAAGGTTACCTTCCGGAGAGATAAAAATGAAGCCAGCTCCAGTGCCTTCTTTAGAAAACGCACCATCAAAATAACAATTCCATAACTTGTTTGAATGCAGCTCGCTATGTACAATTGTTGAAGGGGGCTTCCCTTGTGATTCTTCAGCAAACTCTGCATCTTCATGCAGCATGAAGCAAGAGAGATCATCCTTCTCTTGGCCATAAATAGGTGAATTACCTGCATCTTTCTTAGTAGCAGTTTTTTGAAACCTAGTTTCTCTATACAGCCTTCTTTCCTCCCCATTGAAAACAGGAATGATAGAATATGTGCAATCTAGCTTCAAAACTCCTCCTAGCTTTTCCCCCCAAGATCTTGATAGTAACATACCAAATCTAGCTGGAATGTCGGCTACTACCACATCCATCATAATGCTCTTGGCTGGGATTTGAGCCAATGAAACAACCATATCCTTAATAAGACCCACACACTTCACCCTTTTTGAATCAAAAGAATAAAGATCTCGGTATGGCTTAGTGATTTGCAAATTCAACTCTTTCATCACACACAATGGCATCAAATTGTGGGATGCGCCAGAATCTAGCATACAATTATGCAGAACAAAATCGTGTAACAGAAGTGAAATATAGAAAGGAGGGACAGATGAATCTACCTCTTCAACATGAGGCCCAAATGTAACCACTGGTTTTTCTTCTTGAAGATTAACTATATCACCCACTTCATCTGACTGAGATAGATTAATAAATTCAGCAATCTCTTTTTTATAACCAGGTGTTTTCATTAATTCAAGAAGAGGAACTTGAATTTTCACTTTTTCCAACTCTTTTTCCAAACTGAAAGTTTGATTTGGTTTTGTCAACTTTTCAGGTTCTTCTTGATCTTTCTTGGAACTTGGACTTTGATTAGAAACAGTAACCACTTTCTCCAAAATATTAGAATCTCTAACCTTTGTTTGAGAAGCTTCGGCTTGCTGATTTTCCTTCTCTTTTTCTTCATTCATGGACTTTTTCCCCTTATGTAATTTCTTAGTCTGGTCTTTCTGTAATGGAGTCGCCATTGGAGCAGGCACTGATTCTGTCTCTTTTTCCTCATTCTCTTGAGTTCTTAGCCTCTTCTTTGACCTCAAATCATACTTTTTATGTAACTCAGATTGCATGAAGTCTATAAATTGTCTGTAGTAATCATCCATCTCTTCTTGATCAAATGAAAGACCACTTTCTTCCACTTCTTCTTCCTCAACTTCTTCCTCTATTTCATCATCTTCCATGTACACATCAGAAATTCGAGCATCCTCCTCTCTTTCATCATCATCATCTGTTGAATGGGATGGAGCTGCCTCTATATAAAAAGGTGCTTGCACCTGATCTCGATCTCTCTTTTCTCTTTGTAGAATTTGCAGGGGCTGTTTTTTAAATTGGGGATTAAAAACCCCTCTATTCTGTCTTGCAGGCTTACTATCTATTTCCAATTTCACCAATTTATTAGACAGATTTTTTATGACCTTATTCATATCATCAATTCTTTGTTCTTGAGCTGAGGTTTCTTCTTTAGCTTTTCCTTTATCTTGAACTTTACCAGCAGCGGACATATTAGCCTCAATCTCCAGAGCATCAGTTTGAATCTGCTCCAATGTAGGTGACCTCCTTTCCCTCAATGTGAAACTGAATTCTGGTTCAAAAGCACCAGCAAAAACAACCCTTGCTCCAATAGGAGGGGGTTTCATTTCAAGAGGAAAACTATTATACAATTTATTAAATATTTTCACAAAATCTTTCATGCTTTCATCAAATTTCTTCTTTATTGCATTGAACTCTGTCAAAGAATAGCCATGGTCCCTTTTTTCACCCCATCTCTCAGTGAAACACGTTTCTAGGGTATCCCAATCATTTATGGTACCATTAGGAAATCCTTTAAACCATTTCCTTGCCTCTCCACTTAGAGACTGGACAAAAAGTCTCATTACAACGTCCAAATGTTCAACATTTAAATTCTCGGCAAATGTGCAAAACAGGGGCAAGTGTTGTTCTGCAGTTATTTCGTCTTCACCAGTAAATCTAGGGAGTAACTTGAGATACTCCTGAGGCATATCATGCAGTGGTTGGGGTAGATTTAATGGTGCATATATATTCATCAAGAAAGCAGGGGCTGCAGGGACTGCCATGTTTACGCCGGGGTTAACTGCTCCTTGAGCAGGGGTAAAATGAATACCAGTTGTAGGTGAGGATGAATGAGGTGGAACAACTGATATAGGAGTTGGAGTATGAACGACTGCAGAAGAGCTGGCAACTATATGGGGCTGAGTTTCTGTAAAAGGAAAAGACACAAACTCCAAAGATTGCTCTTCTAATGTGGGTTCTTGAAAACGAACGGGTGATGGTGACGATTCTTCTTCCGAGAAAGTGAGTTTCTTGGAATATTTCTTGGATATGAAAGTGTGTGAACTACTGCCTGGTGCGAGCAGTGTAGTTTCTAGTGTATCAAATATTTTTGGTTTCTGGCCCTTCTTTGAAACAAGCTTCTCAGGATCAGACAAAACAGGAACGGTTTGCTCAGAGGTATCTGACCTCGTATGAGGTTTCTTAGGAGCCAGAGCTATTTCTAACAAACACAGCTTATTATTTCCTCCTCTCTAAACAACCAGAGGAAATATCAAACAAAACCCAGGGAAAATTTTCGAATCTTCGTTCCCCGGCAACGGTGCCAATTAATGTTTTACCTCAAGAAACAATTCCTTGTTGTGTAAAGGAATTTGTGCTCAAGACATTATTAAATTATGTCACAAACAAATGTAATAACTGTCTTTGTTTTATAAACCTTCAAACATTAATTATAATCTTCAAATATTAAACCCATGTATGTTCTGCAATGCCATATTCTTTGTATGCTGAAGTGAATAAACGAAAGAAACAAGAAAGGAAAGGATTCTAATTTGATATGTTGTCCGAAACAGAATCTATCATTATAAAATCCTGAAGAAGTAAGCAATGATAAGGTTAAAATAGAGGAGCGCCCATTAAGGTTTATTTAACTCTTAAATACACATGTATCTAGAGACCTGCAGCTCAAATTACTCTATTTTATTCAAAGACATGAAAACATAATGAAAACTGGGAAACTATTCAGCATAGGTAGAATGATAGAAACTTGCAAAAACTTTTCATTGATTCAGTATTCTCCAGTACAAAATTTGGCTTTTAGGTTCAAAACTCGGAACCTTCATCTTTCTTGAAATTGTCTTTTAATACAGTATCATAAGACAGTTTCCAATAATGAAACTGATTCTAACTGCTCCAACTAATCCTAACTGCTTAAACCACTAACTGTTATGGAGGCACATGCCTTGGAAAGTCCTATTACATTTACATAATTTTGAAAAATAAAATGAGAATTTTAAAACTTCTAATCTATGAGAACATCTGGTCCTGAAGCGATTGCTGAATCAATGGCTGCTTTTGATTGAGCCGCTGGGATCTCTTTTGTTGTATCCACGGAGAAAGTTTTGCACTTTTTCCAAAGTTCACCTTGAGTTGTAGAAGCATTCTTGTAACTAAGATATTCCAATCTAAATGCAACAGCCTGACTGTGAGTAAGTCTTTCTGTGAAGAGTGTTTTTACCATCCATAGCAAGTTGAAATGCCTCTGCAAAAAGTTAAACATTGTTTCTCCCTTTAGAACCTGTGTCTTTTCATGCCTGCTATCTACCCTGATTTTTACCAGTGTTAGTGCATCTTCATAAAACTTCCACGTCAAAATATTTCCCTTTTCTGTCCAGTATGAGGGTAAACCTGTTCCGATCAATTTATCAAATGTTATATCAAACTTCTTTACCACCTCCTTTATTCCCAGTAACCTTTTCTCTGCTACTTGCCGAAGATTATTCTTAATTATCATCTTATTGACTTCTTCGGCATAAAAATATCTGTCTTGTATTTCCATATCTTCTAACTCTTCATCTGATTTGGAATTGATAAAATTTATAAACTTTCTAGCCCAATTTTCTCTTTTAATGACCGTTTGCTTTTCAGATAATATCTCTTCTTCATGCTCTGAAATGAGGCGTTTTTCCTTAGCAATTATATTTAGGGAGTCCCAATTGGACTTCATTTCAGAGATTATTTCACCCCAGATGATATCTTTAGCTCTTAAAAGTGAGATATTACCCTTTAATTTTTCCTTGAGATCTTTAATTTCATCCTCAGCCTTTTGTAATTTCTGCTTGTTCTCATTTGCTTTATCTTCCCATGCTCGCATGATCTTGGTAGCTATTTCCAACTCTGATTGAGCCTACTTACGATCTCGTTCGGCTAACTTTAATTCTGTGCTGAGCTGGACAACCTATGCTTGTGGATCAGAATCAGCATCACCTGTAGGCAAAACAAAAGTGCAAGTGTGATTTTCAATACGGTTCTGTAATGAAATAGCAGTTTGCTTCACTTTGGACAACTCTTCCTCTTTCCGCAACAACTACAGATGAAGTTCTTCTTTTTCTTTCTCCACTTCAGCTACTTCTGCGGCCATTAAGTGTTTTGTAGCTGGTAATTTTAGCTTTTTCCTCAATGAGGATATCTCCATTTCTGCACTTTTCATGAGCTTTTGAACTGCAGCTTTATCATTGGGATCTACACCTATTTTCATAATGATCTTCTTCAATTCTTCATTTTGAGTAGACAAAGCCCTCGAATTAGCCTTTTCCATCTTGATCTGTTTAACAACTTTTGCAAGCATGTTCTCAGCCTTAATTGCTATGGCATTAGTCTTGGTCAAATCATTTACAATTAACTGCCCAGTCTGCATATGAAGATTCATTTTATCCCACAATGGGATCTTTCTGACATCCATAATTATATTTACCTCATTAAAACTGCTCGAAGGTCCAAGGGACATCCCGGTTGGATGTGTCAGAGCCATCCTGAATTGATCCTTTTCGAGGTCCATTACAGTCAATAACCTGGTCTGATCAGCAACTATGTGATGCTCTGCCTGAGCTTCTACATTAGCTTTTATCCTCTGATTTCTTTCTTCAATCTGTGTAAATATTTTTTTGGCTAAAGTCATCTTCTCTGAATTAATTTCATGTCCTCTAGGAGAAGAAGGGACATTTTGTTCTTCATTTATATGAAAGGTAAAGCTAGGCGAGTTGGAAGAATGATCCTCAGCCAATTTGGTTCTCTTTTCTTCCCTGGGTTCTTCATCATCTACTTCAACAACATCTTCCCTACCTCTTTTGTTTTCCTTTTCAGTAATAATAGGTGTTTGAATGCTCATTTTTTATGTGTTTATTTCGCCTGGGTTTGCTAGCTTCTCCTGATCAGGTTGGCTTGTATGAGAAAACGTAGAATATCCATTCTCAATTCTTCTTTGAGAAATTACTCCATGCGGATCATAAGACCATTTTTCTCCTAGTAACAATTGTGTCTCTTCCAATATTTTAGAAACTTCATCAAAAGCTTGCCTCGTATTAACCACGAAAGGTCCCACACTCATGGGAAATTTGAACATAAAACCTTTCTTCTTGGGAAGAAAGTGTACCTGATCCACATTAAGGATTTGTCTTATGAATTCCAAGGCGAAAAGCCGCATGGGTACAAAATTTGGGAGCCTATAGGGCTTGATGCTAGCTCCATACAACCTTATCTCTGAATACTCTTCAAACAAAAACAAATCTCCAAATATGCAACTCGGTCCTAGCTGTAAGAACTCTCGGGCTTTTGGTAAAAAACATGGAGGAGGAACTCCATTCAAAATTTTATAGGAAATAGACATATAATGGCTAGCAAACTCAAATAGCCCTACTTCATTTCCTTCTTTCCTAGTCATATCAGTCCAAAATAACACAGATTGCTTTTGCTTATTGACATCAACTATATTCAATCCAAGATTCATAAATTCTTCAACATTCTGATACAAAAATAAATAAACAATCAATGATGGAAATCTAAAGAAACCTGTGAGAGGAAAGGCCATCAGCTGAGAATTAACAATCTCCTGCCAGAAATATGGAATGTCGAGAACAACCCCTGGCTTCAACATGAGCGCGTACATTCCCAAGACCGATTTATCAACTATCTTGTCATTGTCTTTGCCCAAAATCTCTGCAATGCAACTCAAAACTGGTCTATACTCAGCCTCGAACGCTTCCAAACTAAATTCTTCTCCTTCAAGCTGAGATTTCTCTAAATTTGATCTCAAGTGTGACATACACAAACTAAATTCTTCATTTGAAAGGTCTTCAAAGTAACGAGCTAATGAATCTTCAGAAAATTGCAATGGTGACTCATTTTAGGGAAAGCACAATGCTTGTCGAATTAATTGCGTCGATACCTGCAGAACGCTTTCTCCCTGCGAGTTCATGATGAAACACTTACCAGGGTACATTGAGGAGACCAGCCATGATATGAATTCAGGAAAAAAGTGGGCTTTTGGGATGCAGGCGGACAAGACACCAGAACTTTTCATGGTAGAAAACACTGGGGATTTCTCAGCGTTGAGGGTCACTTGGTGACACAATAAGGGATGATTGACAGATGATATGGTATCCTGGACATCTTTTTCACTGTCCAGGAGGGAGCTGAGGCTTGATGAACCAGCTTGAGAAATTCGTTTTGCCATGGTTGACCGACAATGCAAAAAATTCATGGAGTAACGGATAATGCAAAGGTGGCGAGAAGAAAATCAACAGTCACGAATGGATGAAAATGGGACAAAAGAACCCTTTTACAACTACGAAAACCCGTAATAAATGTCGACATGACGTGGAAAAATCCGTTGAAAGGGGGATGACAATTGTCTCCCACTCACCTGATGACGTCACCACGGGGGGTCTTGGAGTACGACGGTGAAACTAGACGGGCACCCCCTGCAGTGAATCCCATCCGTCGATCACGGCTCACCCGTGATCTGACCAGTCAACTGCGGGGGTGCCGAATCAAATAACGCGCAAGCGCTTTATACCCCCGCATTTAATCATCCGACCACGTTCTTCCACGATCACTACTTCCGCTTCAAAACTTGCTCGACATTTAAGCATAAAATAATAACATATATCCAACAAATTTTAATAATAAAATTATTTATATCGAACTTTGAAAATTGCATCAAGCTTTTGAAAATGCTTCCTTTTTCATGATATAGTATAAAAACCTTATACTATATTGATTTTCTGATTTTTTTTGTGTTTTGATATTCAAATACAATTAGTAAAGATATGCAAAATGATCCACAACACACTCCCGATCGCTAATCTTTCTCCGATCGCTCTGATCCCTGATTTCCCCCAATCAATCGCATCGCAACATTTGAAATATGCGTTGCGATTACCCCCCACTCCCGATCTCCGATTGCAATTGACCCCGAGCCCACCGTACCATACCTCCACACATTCATAAAATAAAGGGTTTTCCCCTTTTTAAAGTGGAAAATTGTTATATTTTGTTTTTACAAAGGTTTTCCTCCCAATCGTAATCGCAAACTCCATCGCGATCACAACTCTGTAATGTGTCACTCCTTTATTCCCTCCGATTGCGATTGCGATTTCCGTATGGGTCCCACCTCATACGATCATTCCTATCGCATTTCCGTTGCATTTCGTTCATTTCCGTTATATTTCCTCCATAGTCCAAAGTTTCGTGTTTTTCATTAAATTTTAAATGTTTCATATTTATTCTGCCCATTTCATATACCATCCCGCTGTTGCATCTCCGCCGTCAATCTCCGCCATCAGACCATGATCGAACGGTCTATATGCATTGTTCCGTCAAACCCTATTGTTCGTTGTTTATATCATATCAAAGCATTTTTCACCGTTGTTTCATATAAGCCACTGTTTTACCACCGCCGTGCTATCATTCCCTCCGCCCTCCATAACCAACCTTCCCTTTGCATGGATTTCATGACTAGGTTGCGTGTTTTGCAGAGTACGAGCGTCGGAAGACCGCCATGATTCAAAGCCTCAGTACAGCTACAGAGAAACAGGAAAGGACCATTTTCAAGAGCCAAACTCATGGAGAAAATGGCTGAGAATACATACAACAGGGCTTACATTAAAGGAACAGAGTTTAAACTCTGTGAGTCCCCTCCAGAGCCATTAAAGCATAGATTTCACAGTCAGAGGCAAACCAGCGCACATAAATCAAAACTAGCAAGGTTTCACATCATCAGATTGGTCTAAAGGACCAAGCACCCATACTATTCCCTATATCTACCGTGTTCCTGAAGAAATTTCTGCCCAGACCACAGTCCAAAGCTACTAGAGCATTTGTTTCACAAGTATAGAAGACCATTCAGTAATTTATTTACCATTTTTTTTATGCACCAAAAGTACTACAGAGTTTTGCAGTCAAAGTACATCAGGACCATACCAGAGTGAATGGAAGTTGAAGAAGATCATTCTTTCATCCAAGACATGCCAGAAGATGAATGCACAGATTTAAAATAGAATGAGCTTCGGCCCTCTTTCCTTTTCTGAGTTTTAATTCTTCATTTAGTTCTTCACCTACCTCCTCGACTCATCTTTCTGCTATAAAACTCATGAGAAAATTATTGTAAAGGTTGTTGATTGGATATCAGTGGAATGCAAGCTGTTTCTTTTGAGACAAGTTCTCTGTGTAAGATTGTAAGATAGGCTGAGGAAGGTTTATCAGGCTGGATAGTCAAGTTGTTTGGCTATGTTGTACATGATTGGTGTTGCTGTTAATATGACAAGCACATTTCTTTGGATCCTGATCTAAAGCTGCGGTGATGTTTTTCTGTCTCTGTGTCTTATTTCATTCCATTTCATTTCTTCTTGTTTGCATCATAAATCTGGCATAGGATTTTCCCTTGTTAGGTACCCTATGCTTCTGCTCTCCTTACCTTAATGTTTTCTGCTAAATGTGTTATCTAAGAATTAGATTCAGTTAATTTAACCAGTGTAGTGGATGTTATTGCCTACTAGTTGATGTATGAATTGATGAATCTGTTTCTTAGATGTTCTTGTTAGAATTTAATTGGATGAATTGAGAACACTGGGAGATTAGGACTTTGTCTCTGGCCTCACTAGGATCTTTTTCACTTCAATTAAACCTTTATAAGTTCCCTCAAGTTTCTCTTTTGCCCTCCTTTGAGATTTTCCTCTGAGTATGTCCAAGCAGGTCTGGAGTTAAATGACCTCTGACCTGATCTATAGATAGAAATTGGTATCCTCTCCTTCTTCCACCTTCTTCCTTATTGTTCCATGCCACCAATCATTTTTGGATCCAATGCTTTAGATGACTAGCCCAACTAAAAGCCTGCATGTTGAACAACAAGTAAACCCTTTCCTGACTCCATTGCCCAATGGTCTTGATGTTCTTTGATTTACCTCTCCTTTGCCTAGAATCCTCTTTGCTCATCCTTGTTTTGTACTAAACCCTTCCTTCCTGGTTCCCAACAACCAAACTCAAAATCAAACAAACAAACCTTGTGCCTATAACTAGCCTAATATCTTAACACCGAGCTTCAAAGACATATACCTTTTACATATCACAGAGAGATCCCCTCTCTCGACTTAGGAGGGCTAGATCCTAGGGTCCAAAAGTGGTTTGATTTTGTCTCATATTTTATATTTCCCAACCTTGCCAAAACATAGGAAACCTGGCCTATCTATAAGAGTGTGTACAAAAAGGTCAATTGGTACTTCACCTTATGAGTTGGTGTATGGAGCTGAAGCCATTTTTCCTACATCCTTAGGAGTGCATGTTATGAAGCTGTTGTAAGGACTAGAGGAGGAACCTAATGCTATTCAGAGGAGAATAAACGATTTGATAGCTCTATAGGAAAAAAGGGAGGAAGTATATAACAGTGATTAGTAATCTCAAAATAGAATAAAGAAGAAATTTGACAGGAAGATCAAAGAGGAAAAATTTCATATTCAAGATGTGATATTGAAGTGGGAGGCCAGAATTGAAGAAAACGGGAAACATGGTAAGTTTGAGAATATCTGGAAAGTTCCATTCATAGTAGCTACATTTCAAGGCAACAACACTTACCTACTGTAGGATATGGATGGACAACTTTGTGCTGGAGGGCCTGTCAATGGCAGGTTTTTGAAGCACTATTCCTCTTAAGTTATACTTATTTTTTACTCCATTGTATATATTCCATTTTATTATGCTTTTATGCTAATAAAGACAAGTTTATCACAAGCATGAGCCCGAGGTGAAGGCCATTAGAGTTTGAAGAAAGCTTGGCAAATTTCAAAGTTTTTATTTTCAAAAAATATGGATGGCACTGGAACTACAGGTTCTTTGGTGTAGCACAGGGGCACACCATCCCAATTGGAGCCACTGTTATCACTTATAAAAATGTGAAACAATTACTTGACATGGTCATACATTCCATTTATCAAAGTTCTCAAGTTAGTATAGGAAAATTTCATTTTTTTGCATATTTAACCTATCCTAAAGTTCAAGACCACCTCCATTCAGGTCATGTCATGTCCCATTAGTCATCATTTGCTTTCAGATTTCATTTCTCAAGCGTTTAATTTCAAAAAGGACACTTAAGACATTTTTACCTATTTTCGTAGCGTTTTACACTGTGAAATAACAGTTTTTGCTACGAAACTGCCTAATAGTTTCATAGTGAAATTGTCAAAGAATGAACTAGCTACGCTACGAAAAATTGTTTTCCTGTCTATCTTGTCAAAATTGATGCAAAGAGTTAGTTCATCATTTGAGGAGTTAGGGAGGAGGTCATTCGAGTCTGTTAGGGTTAATTTAAAACTACAAAGGTCATGTGTCAGGTCATCATTACTATTTTTAGCATGCATGTGTCATGATTAAGTCCTGAGTTCTCATTCAAACCATAAAAGGTTACCCAATTAGTCTTTTTGTCATTCTCCACTTTATCTTTGCATTTTATTTGATTTCTGGAGAGCTACTTCATCAAGCCAAGTAGGTTGTTGGAATTTTCAAAGGTTGCAGGTGTCATTAATGAAGCGAGGTTGAGAAGATATACAACCACCATGGCTGCAAGGAAGAAAACCAAACATGGTGGTCACTGCCACAGGTATGAGCCCATGGACATGAATTTTCTAAATGAAGACCAAACTTCCATGGAGGTATTCAGAAGAATAGGTTGTTTTCAATTCTGTTAAAGGCTGCAGGGTTTTGATCTACATGTTTCTAAATATTTTGCTAAAATTTTCATTGGAACAGCTTCAAAGGTGGGAATGATAAACCTCATAGTAACACCAGACAACATTTCCGCAGCAACAGGAATCCCTAGAGGAGGGGAATAATGGTTCAAAGGCATTAAGTTCACCATGCAGGATTGCAGAGAGTTCATCAAGCTAGAGCATAGTGAAATTGATCTCACAAATGCTATCCCAAGGAGTTACATGAAGGAAAACTTTTCAAAGTGGTTGATGATCATTCAAAAGTATTTCACATGTGAAGGAATATTTCACATGGTCTACTCATACCACCTTAGGCTTCTGCTGCATTTTGTGGTAAGAGGTCTCTTGACTTTCCCTTTTACTTATACAAAAGTCTAGGTAAAACGTGAGATAAGATCCAAATTAAAACAAAAGATAATGGAACCTCTCTCTTTCATCATGGCTTAATTAAGTTGTTGGAATTAGAGGAGTTTAAGAGATTAGGCAGAGATTGGACATCCTTTATGTTCATGAGTGGTTTTGAAGTAGATGTTGTCACTCCTAAAATTTTTCCCAAACCTAAAGATATTTCATCACCAATAGTGGCAGAGCAATTAGAACCAGTGAGCATGGAGACAGAGCCTTTGGAGAATATTGACAAACCCAAATATACACCTGCAAAATAGAAGCCAACAGTTAGCAAACATGGCAGCAAGAGAGTTACTAGGAGCCAAAAAGTGGTTAAGGGTAACTTAGAAGACATCTTGCCTGAAATTTGTATTGAAGAGACTCCCATTTTCCAGGCTGAAGATGTTGAAGATGGAGGACGAAATATAAAGAAAGGAAAGACAAATAAAAAGGTATATTTTTTAGGTGATGATGTTGGTTTCATGTTTCAACCTAGAAAGCCAATGATAAGACATGCAATAAAGGTCATGGAAAGCAGCAAAGAGACTCAGAAGGTCAATGGAACTGCTCAGCCACCACCAAGCATAAATATAGACCTCTCCTCACCTACAAAAGAAGAACTGGTCATTAAACAAAAGAAGGGTAAAGAGAAAATAACTTTAAAATTAGAAGTTGAAACCCTTAAGGAGCAATTGAAAGAGGCAGGTGAAGAGATACCAGTCTTGAGGAAAGAGGCAAAGAAGCATAGAGCTGAAAGGGTTCAATTTGAACAAATGAGGAAGATCTGGGAAGATCAAGTCACAAGTGTCTCAAAGACCTTGGACAATATAGAAAAACTGATAAAGTGGACTCAGCCACTAAGAAGAGAGGTCAAGCACATAAAAAATGTAAACCTGCACTTGTAGTCCAAGAATAGGACACTGAAGGATCAAGTCAAAGATCTTCAAGAAAAATTGGATCTGATTCATGAAGAGTTGGAAAAGAAAGGTTTGAAAATGACTGTGGTAGAAGAGCCTATAGCTCAACTGATTGTTAATGAGGAAGAAACACCAGAGGAGTGTTAAACACAAGCATTGTGAAACACATGACAATAAACACACATAGACAGATTTGAATGATAAGCTGAAATACTTTACTATTAACCATAGATGTGCTTTTATAGTACAATAGGTGTGATGTAGAAATTATATACAATATGCATGTATATATCTAGACTCTCCTGATCTAACAATATTTATCTTCTTGCTAAATACATAATCCTTCCACTATAATTCTTGGAGAAATTTAATCAACAATTGCAAAACACATGAAGCAATAAAAACACACATAACACAGTTGTTTAACGGGAAAGCCTGAAGCTAAAAACCCCAACTATCATATTATGTATCATGGAGATCATGTAACAATCTCATACAAAGCTTAGTACATCAAGCTCTCAGTACAATCAATCGTCACACACTAACATAGAAGAAATCTGCAAATCCATGCACCAATCTCTGCCCTCCTGCTAGCCTGCCTCCACTGCGCAATCCAAGCTGATTACAAAGACCAATTCGATGCAATCCCACTCTCCTTGACTGCGTGATTATCATTGGAAACTCCAATTTATATGTAGATGAAATTCATGCATCACTAGTAGTCACAACGAATAGTCCATCTTGCCCTTTCACCTATCTCTCCACTGGGTCTCCACTGGAACTGCCATGCACTGTAGTTAACTGCTGTATTGTTCAGTTGATTAATGAGTTATTATTTGTGAATTAATTAACTAATTAATTCACTCCACTCTCACTAGTGTATCATTCAATTAGACTAGATACAACTAGCTCAACTGAGTCTAATTGAGTTAAACTAAATACAACTCCATAACTACTTCTTCCAACTGTGTCATAACTCTGCCACTTGAGTTCTAACTGAGTCCTCCATGCATTAGCTCCAGTAAACCCTTGGGAATTGCGTAATTCCCTCAGTCCACTGATGTGCCACATCTGTGCACTGAAACAAAGTGCTCCAAGAGAATAAGTTGTTGTTTAGTGTCTGATTATTATTAAGAGTTAATAATAATCGACATGCATCTATTTTTAGATCAACGATCTATAAATAGACTTCGCCCAGTATTCTAAAAATAGAATTTCATCTATTTTTCCAACTTGATCAACCATCCACAAATAGCATCCTGCAACTTCTGAAATATGATCATCATGTCTAAAAATAGACATACACCTAAAAATAGCCTATGTGGGCCCCACCTAGTTTAGGTGATTATTTTCCAACTAAGATCAAGGATGATGTTTCAGGATGCCTCCTTCACTATTTCTTGTTGCAAACTTCAACACTCCCTCTCAACAAGAAAGGATTGTCTTTGCATGCGACATGCAACTCCATGCATTCGCCCTGCAACTCTTGCTGCAACACTTCCGAAACTGAAAGGCTCCAAACAACTCAATCAGTCTAATGCATCTATCATCAAAGTCTTCGACTTCTTCTTAGCTACTGCACATGTCTTCAGGAACCACTACGCTGTTGAACTCTGCACCCATGCACTCTGCACTTGCTGTCAACTCTGAACCACGCTCCAGTATCCGACACTGTCACTTTGATCTACGCGCATCAATCCAACTGATCATGCTACTGCTGCTCTGTGGGCACCTCGTAGCCAGGTTCAATTCATGATATCCACACCATCTCCATGAATCCTACCCAGAAATATCCTCTTGGGATTACTCATGCATGTCGCCCCACCTCTCACCTGGTGGTATAGCTGCATGCACTCCCTCTGCCCATCTGGCACGAAATTTCTCTGCATGAGTGGTTTCTTCCACTCCATGATCCTCATCTTGTAGCTGCTCCACATCCCGATGTTCACTCTTACTTGCATTAAAATCCAGCTCCCTCTCAAGCTTCAATTGCATGTCTTTCTTGCACTTCCCAACAGTAGGAAGCTCCCTAGAAATCCCATCTACTTCAAGTCTGTAGAGATTCTTGGTTCGAATCCCAACCTTCTTGACTTGTCCCGTTGCTTTATGCTGAAGGAAAAATTTTCCTTCACTAAAGACAACATCATAACCTTTATCCTCTAACATTGCGACTGAGATTAAATTCTTCTTTAAACCTGGAACATGCACAACATCTTGTAAAAGAATGAGTTTACCTGACTCCCTCTGAAAGGTAATGGTACCAATGCCAGTCGCACTGTATCGTCCATTGTCGCCCAACTCAACATGCAACTGGAGATCTTTCTCCACCAAGTCACTGAAAAGGTTCACATCTCCCGTCATGTGAAAGGAAGCACCACTATCAAAGTACCACCCCGATCCCAATGCACTAGACACCATGCATGCGATCAATGAGAAGTCAAGCTCAAATTGTGAGGCAAGAGCCTCACCAGCTACAGCTCCAGCAGCCTGCTTGTTCTTCTTCTTCTGTCGACAATTTGTGGCGAAATGCCCATGTTCGTGACAGTGAAAACACTTCACTTTGGACATGTCATGCTCTTTGCCATCTTCACCGGCCTCAGATATAGAATGGAATTTCTTCCCATTCTTCTTCTTTGCCTTGGAAACCAAAGCGCAATCCTCTTCATCATCATGCTTTGATGAAGAGCCATCCCTGGTGCTTCGCCTTATCTCCTCCTGCACAAGATCCGACCAAAGTAGTTCCCAACCCGGCAGTTTCTCCCGTCCATTAACAGAGTCTTTGTAGCTATGAAAACTCTTCAAAAGCCCAAGGAGAGCCAAGCTCACCAATTCATCATCATAAACACTGACTCCTACACTCCCAAGCTCATCCCTGCATTGGACAAACTTTGTCAAGTATACCGGAATAGTGTCATTCTTCTCCATTTTTATTTTTCTGAGCTTGTCTTTAAGCACCAACTTCCTTTGGTGGCTTCTGCTTTGGAACAAATCTGTTAAAGCCTTCCACATAGCATATGGAGTGGCTTTCCCATGAAGGCTTGATATAATATGTTCTGTCACACCTTCCAACAGAATCCTCCTCGTCCTTGCTACTTTCTTTTGCTATGCATCAAGTACTGCAGCATCCGCTGAAGTGGGCTTAGGAACATCTCTCTCGATGAATTCTTTCAAGCCATTATCTTCAAGCACCACCTCCATCCTGTCCTTCCAGGCTATGTAGTTAGAGTTTCCCTCGAGTGCATACTCCAACCGTAACCCATTGAAAGACATTTCAATGTATACTCAACTGTCGCACCAAGAAACTCCTGCAGCAAATTCGAATTTCTCCACCAGCACAAAAATCAGCACCGCTTCGCAATTGCAATATCCAGTAATTAACATAGCTCTGATACCATGTAGAAATTAAATAAAATATGCATGTATATATCCGAACTTTCCTAATCTAACAATATTTATCTTCTTGCTAATTACAGAATCCTTCCACTATAATTCTTGCGGAAATTTAATCATCAATTGCAAAACACATGAAGCAATAAAAACACACATAACACAGTTGTCTAACGGGAAAGCCCAAAACTAAAAACCCAAACTATTATATATTATGTATCATGGAAATCATGTAACAATCTCATACAAAGCTTAGTACATCAAGCTTTCAGTACAATACAATCGTCACACACTAACATGAAGAAATCTGCAAATCCATGCACCAATCTCTACCCTCTTGCTAGCCTGTCTCCACTGCGCAATCCAAGCTGATTACAAAGACCAATTCGATGCAATCCCACTCTCCTTGACTACGTTATTATCATTGGAAACTCCAATGTATATACATGCAATCCATGCATCACTAGTAGTCACAATCTATAGTCCATCTCTGCCCTTTCACCTATCTCTCCACCGGTCTCCACTCGGAATCGACATGCACCGTAGTTAATCGCCGTATTGTTTAGTTGATTAATGAGTTATTATTTTTGAATTAATTAACTAATTAATTCATTCCACTCACTAGTGTATCATTCATTTAGACTAGATACAACTAGCTCAATCGATTCTAACTGAGTTAAACTAAATACAACTCCATAACTAACTCGACCCACTGCTACACTGGCTACTGAAGCTCTTGAGTTCTAACTAAGTCCTCCATGCATTAGCTCCAGTAAACCCTTAGGAATTGTGTAATTCCTTCAACCCACTAATTTGACAAATCTTTTCATTGAAATAAAGTGCTCCAAGAGAATAAGTTGTTGTTTATTGTCGGATTATTATTAAGAGCTAATAATAACCGACATGCACTAATTTTTAGATCAGCAATCTATAAATAGACTTCGCCTAATCTTATAAAAATAGAATCTCATATATTTTTCACATTTGACCAACCGCTACAAATATCCTCCTGCTACATATAGAATATGCTCACCATGTCTAAAAATATACATATCCCTAAAAATAGCTTGTGTGGGCCCCACCTAGTTTAGGTGATTATTTTCCAACTAGGATCAAGGATGATGTTTCAGGATGCCTCCTTCATTGTTTCTTGTTGCAAACTTCAACATGTTACCCTTGGATTCTGCATTCCAAGGTCACTTGGATTCCATTTGTGACTGTTCGGCTTCCACACCTACCCATTGAGGATTAGGTGTCCAACATTCCCCCCTTAATCCGAAGGGGTATGTGTGAGTCCAAGAAGAGAGTTGTAATACAAATCTGCAAAGTGTTCATGGAAGCACTTAGGCTAAATCATCTCTCTAAAATTTTGGCATAAAGAGGTGGTTTAAGGATGACCACCAACACTAGAATGCAACACTTATTACAATTCCCGAAACTCTTCCAAATTTGGCAAGAAGCTGAGGACTTATGCTAGAGGAAGTGTCCCTCATATTTGAAGAGGGATACCTTCAACCTAGAAGAAGGGAGGTCTACAAACTGTGATGGTTTAAGGATGACCACCAACACTGGAATGCTTAATGCATTTCTTGGAACTCAACCAAAACTGGCAAGAAGCTGAAGTCTTCTGCTAGAGTAAGTGTCTCGAATTATTTGAAGAGGAAGAATATCAACCTCGCATGGATGGTTTAAGGCTATCCACCAACCAAAGGAATGTTCATGGGCATCCATGTCTCTGGCTACAACTCTGAATATGGAATGAGAGATTGTGGCTCAGGCTCACTTGAACTGTTATGTCTCTGACTACTACTTTGAATTTGGAATGAGAGGTTGTGGCGTAGGCTCGCTTGATGTGGCTTCGAAGCTTGTAGATGAGCACCATTTTCCCCCCTATTAGGTACAAGGTGAGATTATGGCGAAAACTCAACTGTAATATTGTTCAATATTTTAGAACAAGTTCTTACATATGACTTAAACATATTCTTAGATGTTGATGCCCATTGCCAAGAAGCTATCCATCCAAGATGAATCTTTGTTCTTGCAGGAGGCTTGTTTCTGAATCATTTATGTGAAGAATGGGTGTGCCGACCATAGTGCTTGAATGGGTGAAGATCAAAACAATGATCTTTCATATGGCCAACTCGATCATAGTGTGGGCATTTTAAAATCTGTTGTTGTTGATTTTGAAGAGGAGTAGTATCTGGAACAGGTGAAGGTGAAATTTCATGAAGAAATCTGGAACTTTGAAATTGAATGGGCTTGGAGTAGTTCGAAATATGAAAGGAAAAATCCTTTTCATATCCAATACCGGTTTTTTTCTTGTTGTGGAAAAGCTCTTCCTATGGTCTGATGATGGGATTGGGAGGTGCAGGCTGAATGTACGCATCTTTCTGCACATCTGCTCCTGAAATGGATATTGAATGTGGACCAACCTCAACTTTATATTATTGCTGCTGATGGGAGTCTATTTCAATTTTCTGAACAGAAACAAGTTCATAATGATGAATCCACTGCTGCAATTCCTCTTGTTGTAGCTGAGATTCAAGCTGCAAAAATTCAATCTTCTCATGTGCATTTTACAGACAGGTCTTAATGTCAAAAAGGGTGGTTTTTCTGATTTTGATTGTGTCATCAACTGTCAAAAATATAATATTGTTTAGTAATTCTCATACGCCATCTGCCATTTTCTAATTGAAGGCTATTGATTAACCCAAACGAAGTACCTTCACTCCCAAAAATAATTATGGAATAGCTATTTCCAGCAAAAAATATAAGTGCAATGTCAAATCTCAATATTAAGAACAAAAACAAGTTATTGTCCAAACCATTTTTATATCACAAGAGATGAATGTTGATTTTTCGAGACCACTCAAGATTGTTCTCCTTTCCAGAGAAAGCTACTCCCATAATAGATATGAGAGAGAATGCATTAAAAAAAAAATTATCTGCTTTTGAAAACAAAAATTTCACCCTTTATTGTGCATATAAAAGCTCTCCACCATATAATATTACCACCCACACAATATACCACAATACAATATCACTCTTCAAACTGTATATTAAACATCACCATGTATATGTGAGGCCACACCATATTACTACATGTGATATTCATTTATCCACTAATTCACTTTATGGTCTTCAAAAAGGTATATAAAATATATAAAACTTCATTATGAGTCATGAAATATGCCACTATACGTCGTTTAAAAAAAAATAAAGGTTTATATACGCACCATTTAATAACTTCATGAAATATGGCTCCACTACTAACTGTTTAATACGCTCTTAATTTTTAAATATGGCTCCCATTTAGTCTTTGAGATATCATGCAGTCCCCTTAATGAAGCTACAACAACAAAAAAGGGTAAAATGATGACCTTCAACCACCTCAGTTTGAACTACAGAATTCGTGGTCATGCTAATAAATTGAATGAGGCCTCTTGAGAGTTGTTTTCATGCCCACAAACATAAAAAACTTTCATGTAGCGATGTTTCACCTCCTACGGTCCAATATGCAACCTAGGAAGTAGGGAAACTCGGCCAAGCAATAAGATATGCTCGCAAGGTGGCCCAATGGCAACGCGGGGTTGTGCGGAGGTGGCAGCGTGGGAGAGAGGGAGGGGAGTGCAGGAGAAGGGATGGGGGTGAAGGGAACCGGGGAGTCGGGATGGTAAAGCATAGGGATCGTGGGGAAGGTAGTGGAAGGGATGGGAGATCATAGGGAGGAGAGGGAGAGGTAAGGCAGTGGCAAAGGGCACAGATGTGAGCGGGCGAGGCAGAGAAGGGAGTTGCCTGAGTGGAGCAAGAGGTCGAAGGGAGTAGAGGTGGGAGGCCAAGAAGAAGAGGTCGACGATGCACCAGTTCCACTCCCACTGTTGTGCAGTAGCTTGACTTTAATGGGTTTCCTTTCCAGCAAACCATGAGATCTATGTCCTCCCACTCTATTTCTCGATCCATTCACAATATCCACATACCGTAGTAATTTCAACTTAGAAATTTCAGGCCAGACACTGCATAGTTATAAAAACTTCACCAAAAACCTCTCGAAGTACAACGCTCACCATTCAAAGATCAATGTTCAGCGTATATGAATATCCAATTCACCATAGCAGTTCATTGTGGCATGGAAAGAGGTGTTTGATGGAGTGGTTCTTCTCAGCCCTCAAAATCATTAGAAATTCCTTTCGTGGGATGTCAACAATATGGATCCCATAGAGAAAAAATGTTCCATAAGGAAAATTAAGTAGAACAACCCCAACAATGTCAGCAGCTACTAAGGCTGAATAGAATGCTGGTGTAAATGTAGGAAGTGCTGGGGCACATAGTGCTGGATGTGGACACCACTATTATCGACTACATAATAAACGTCCTCAAGGATGAATCCTTTGATTTCGGCGTCAAGGGAGAGGGCACCTGCGTGTCTATGATATGAGCTGTGGGGAGGTGAGAAGAAGCAGAAGCAAATTTTGCTGCTATGCTTGTTCATCTTCGCTATGTAGGTGCGGTGAGCATGGAGGTAGAGCTAGCGGAGGCTACGTGGAAGGAGATGCAATAGAGGCTGCGTGGAAGAAGGAGTGGAAACATGAGGAGAGCATGGAGGTAGAGGCAGCGGAGGCTACGTGGAAGGAGATGCAACGAAGGCTGCATGGAAGAGGGAGCGATATCGTGAGGAGAAGGTAGTGTGGGCGAGAAGGTAGCATGGTGCAGTGGGGAACAGGTATGTGCATTAGGTTTTGAGCGTGATTTATGCTACGCCATCCAGAAAATAGGTAGAGTATAGGTTTGTTTGTTGCAGGAGCTAGTAGAAAATGATGGCAGAGCTGAGGATCGTTTCCTGGAACTCTACCACAATCACAGATTTGAATGTGTTACCTCTGTCATGTAAAGAGCTCATAAAGACACAAACCCACAAGCTTCATTGAGACAATAAGCACAGGCTTACACAGGCCACAAAAACAAGTGGCTCTCACAAGATTGAGCAGGTTACTAACGTATTGGCTCTGATACCATGTTAAACACAAGCATGGTGAAATACATGACAATAAACACACATAGACAGAACTAAAGGATAAGTGTGAGATACTTTACTACTAACCATAGATGTGCTTTTATATTACATTAGGTGTGACCCTTGGATTCCGCATTCCAAGGTCACTTGGACTCCATTTGTGACTTTTCGGCTTCCACAACTACCCATTGAGGACTAGGTGTCCAACAAGGAGGAATAAGTTGAGATTGCATGTGTCTTAGAAGGTTCATTACATGCAGAAAATCAAGATTTTTCAGCTGGAGGTCATATTTTGAAGACATTTTTGAAATGGGAAATTTCTGGGTTTTTACACAGTTTTGTAGTGTTCCTTAGGCTTAAAACCAAATATATGCTACGAAAAAATCTGTAGCAGCCTTTTTTCTTCTAAAATTAGTTTTTGCATGATTTAAGGAGGGGGATTCATGGTGGTGATGTGTCATGACATGATGGAACAACAAAGAATTGAAGAGGATGGATGGGAAGGCTAATTTTCTCACGTTACCAAAACTCGCTACAAAATTGTCTTGTTTTCATAGCGAGAAATTGTTAAAGGTTTTTTAGCATCTTAATGGTAGTCTTGGCCAGCTGGAGACCTTCAACGTGTTAATGGAGCTTATCATCAAATATTTATAACTCAAAAGGAGTGCCATGAAGACAGCTCATTAGCCAAAACAACGTTGAAGATAAGGGTCATCCATTCCTTAAAAACAGGGTTATGTTCCATAGATCTAGGAGGGTTTTAAATATCTAAAGATATGATTAACTCTGTCATGTGTATTTCGATTATGTGATACTTATTTTTTAACCAACATGTAACTATTTCACAGATAAGATAAGAGCAATGTAATAAATAGGAGTTAGAGTCCTATTAGGAGATGGTTTCTTTAAGGTGTAGCTGTCAGTTTTCTGATAGAAGTTATGTATTTCAGTTATGAAAGGTGTCATAGGAAAATTCGATGATCTAGCCACCAGGAAAATCATCCTTGTTGTAAATAATTTCTATTTAAAGACAAAGCAACGAAGTAGTAATGGGTTGTAGAACATTTGCACCAAATTGTTGCTTTTATGTTTTTGACCTATATCAGTAATACAAAGTGACATTCTTCTTGATAGACCTGAGATTCTCATAAGGTTTTTGATGTCTTATTGATCTATATCTTTACGTTTTATCACTTGCAGTAGATTTCATCTCTATTACTCATAATTCATAATTTTATGCTTTGACTTCCTTTAGTGATGAAATGAATGTGTTTTCCTATGTTTTATGTGTGAGTTTCCTCTGTTAAAGACCTTTATCTACCTCAGCTTCCATGTTGAAGGACCTTTGTCACTGAAAATACTGATTTTTGACTCCATAAGCCCAATGGTAGCAAGCCTGCATTCCTTTCAACCTGCAATCATAAAAAACAAGTTACAATTTCGATAGAGTTAGCCATCTAGTACTATCATCATTCAATATCATAAAATCCCCTTGAGAGAGCCCTCTCAAACTGAAGAGGCTAAGCTTCAGTTAGAAGTGGTTTGGAACAATTACATTGAGTTTTTTGATAAGCAGCCAATCAAGTACAATTTTGTGATAACACATACATCAATGTAATTCCATACGTGGTATGGGATATCACCCCTGGGCTGTAATGCAGACCGTTAACGACAACTCCTACATTTTACGACGTCGGAAAACGTCTCTAGCCTAGACCACTAAATGTTTGTGTTATTTACAATGTACCTTAAGGTAAGTTGAGTTCATTTTAAGTTGATCTTGATTAAAGTTTCAATTTTAAGTCTCAAAATGACGTCTCCTTTATCCTTATAGTGTAGAATAAATGCAAAAAAGAAAACTTTCCATTTCGATGAAGCATAAACTATTGAGGGAAGAGAAACAAGCAAAAGTGTAATCATTGCAACAAAAATAATGCCTCTTAAACTAGCTCAAAGATATGAAATGAAGCTCTTTCCAATCGAATTCACTTTTCCTAAACAAATGCAACTTATTGGAAAACGAAAAATACTTCTCTTTTCACTAAGATGCACATTTTTTTTTTTCACTTTGAAATGCAATCAAAAGAAAAACAAATGAAATAAAGAAGAAATGTAAATCCTTTCACTTTTCTTTCAATCGATAAAAAAAAAAATCACTTTAAATAATGCATGAATGAAATGCTCATTCACTCTTCTTAAAACGATAAAGATAATCTAAATCAAAACTAAAATGAAAATCACTTCCAATTTATTTTGAATTTAGATGAAAGACACACTCTTGTAGAATTTTGAATCAAACAATTTGTGATCATATATTTGACACTAAACTGAAGGTAAGATCAAAGATGTAGTGATGACCAGGTCATACAACAAATCACTCTGAATCAAGTCAAGAACAATGCAACAAAAGGGTGTTCGAAATGGTGAAAATTTTCCCAAAGTTACAAACAAATCAAAGAGATAAAAATACTCACTTAGAGAAAACAAGTAAGTCAAACACACATCAATAAGGTCACTGAAATCCTACACACTTCTTTCAGGGTCCAGGACACACTGGAAAATCAGAGGAAACCCTAGTTTTCCTAGTTCTAAGATCAACGCTTCTGTGATAAGCAGAAGGGTGCTGAAAGGAAAATCAGTGCGACTGTACTATATAGAACAATGATGCTAGTGCTACTATGCAAACAAAATGTGCATTTGTCACTAAAAATAAGAAAAAATAAAAAATAGTATCACAAAAACACTAGACCTGACACAGTGAAGTGACTATCAACCCTTACACAAGCTAACAGAGGCTTAAGCAGGTTTATATTTCAGAAATCGGTGAAAATGATCGAAGATTAGTTCAGGGAAGGAAGACTAAGAGGCTAAGCTCCCCAGTAGATTTTCCAATTATGTTATCAAGATAAATCCCCTATACAGACAGAGGAGATCTCTCTAGCCCTAGATTGGTTCTAGCAACACGTGATTCTTTCTTATGCAAATCTCTCTTAACTAACATTTACAATCCGACAACAAAAGAGACAGAAGTAGCTTTTTCCCAACACTACGCTTGAGTCTGTTGATGATGAAATTGATCCATGATCCTTTTAGGCTCGCTCCCTACTACTAATGGCACGCGCATACCTACATATGATCAAGAGGAAACAACAAACATAATACAATACACAATAATCGCAAACATTAGATATCTAGTAGATCAAGGAGTACGAGAATATATGCATAATCATTTAGAAAAATGTAGAAAGAAAACATCAAAATTTATTACTGATCAATATAAAAGGAGAGCTTACAACCTAGTCCCTGATGTTGGAAGCCTCCTTTGGTGAAAATTTGAGTCCTTCACCAAAGCTTCAAAGCATTCCTTCTCTCAAATAGTTAGGGGTTGTCATAATGCTAAGATGCGAGGGAACGAGAGTTTGGACGAGTCTGAAAATGACCAACCAAGATCTAAAGTTGTGGAAATGGGGGATGTGAATTTATAGGAAGGGAGAAGAGGTTGGGAGCCCATGAAAGGAGGAGGAAGGCCCACTTTCTAATGGATAAACCCCCATGGATGAGATTAAAGCTATAAAATTGAAGAGCTCAACCTTATCACCACTGTTTAACAACAAAATCGCCTCCCTTGAGCTTCTAGAGGTTGAAGCTTCTCCTCCATTTGAGGAGACACTGCCAGAAAGGGACTAGCGTATTTTTCCAAGAAATAATGGCTCTGACAATGCTTAACCAGAACAATGAATATGACATCAGCACGACCATGGCACCAGGAAAAGTGCTGACCCAGGGAACTTGAAATTTGACCAAGTTTCTTCAGTAATCTTCTAAGGAATTTTTCTCTGGATCTTCAAGGGATGTCTATAACATATTTCTTGATGCTAGAAATATTACACAAGATCTGTCATGAGGCCTTTCAGGATCAGGGACGGGAAAATGAGCATGGTGACAAATTAATGTGTAACAATGGCATATATGCCGAAAATTGTCAAAAGAAATTTCGAGCCGAAGGCTTTGGGTTTGGAGATAGAGAAGGATGTATCCGTACCAAGGATCAAAAGTGCTAATAAGGAAGGGAACAATGATTCATCAGGCAGAGGATCCGGGGCCCCAGTTTCCTCATTTTCTAGAGAAATTAAACGAGTAGGTCAATCGAGGCTAGGGATTTCTTAGATTTATCAATAGCAAACTCCACATCAAACTCTTGAAGGATGACAATCCATTTGGAGTATTTTACCCCTATGATTTGATGACTAATGATTTGTTTCATGGGGTTGCATTCGGCAGTAACTGTAGTCTTTCGAAATAGAATATAGTGCCCCAAATGTTGTATAGTAAATACCGTTGCAAGGGCCAACTTCTCAACATGGGAATAACGAAGCTTAGGACCAATCAAGCCTTTTCTAAGGTAATAAATAGGATTTTAATTTCGCATATCGTCATCTTGAATGAAAACCATTCCAAATGGGGATTTAGAAGCGGCGAGATATAGAAATAAGTCTCAGTTGAATTCAAGAGGGCTAAGTAAAGGGGATGACAACAACGCTTGTTTGATATCATCAAAAAAACATTAGCCTTTGTCGTCCCAGATGAAATGGATTTCTTTCTTCAACAAACCCATGAAACCATAGGAAATGTGGGCATAGTTGGAAATGAAACAACATAAAAAATTGGCTTTTCCCTAAAGTCTTTGAAGCTGGCAGAAAGTATTAGGGGGAGGAAGATTAATAATCACCTCAACCTTAGAAGGATCAACACAGATTCCTTATTGAGATATGATGAATCCTAGCAATCATCCTGATCATATGCAAAAGAATAATTTATGTATATTTTTTTAAAACAACAATGAAGAAATACTTCTTGAAGGTGGGAAGGATGATTCCCAAAAAGCAGTGAACGAGCTGTAATATCATCAAGATATACTTCAACGACATGTTTGATATCATGAAATGCATAGGACATGGCCCACTGGAAGGTAGCCCTAGTATTTTTAAGACCAAAAGGAAGTTTACTAAAGGAAATTGTAGCCCACGGACTGATAAAATCAGTCTTGTGCTAGTATTCCAGTTTAGGTTCGATCTGGTTATAGTCAGAGAAACCATCCATAAAGGAGAATATAGTGTTACCAGCACAATAATCAAGGATCTGGTTGATAAATGGTGTAGGATAATTATCCTTGGGACATACTAGATTTAGATCACGGTAATCTACACAGATGCAGATAGTTACTTGTTTTTTATCAATGAGAATAGGATTAGAAACCCATTCCATCAAAGGGGTAGGATAAATAAAACGAACATGAAGAAGTTTTTTAACTTCGTCCTTAATGGTTGCTACTTTACGTGGGTTAACCGACCGAAGATTTTTCCAAACATTTTTTGGCTCCAGGATATGCCTTAATTTCATGTTGGATGATTCATGGATCGATGCTAGGAATTTATTTTTAATACCATGCAAAAGAATCACATAATTATTTGAAAAGTGTGGTATAAGTGGCAATCTCAGAGAGAGTGCAATCGGCCCCAATTAAGATATTTTCCATGACACCTCGTTTCGTGGAAATATTGATCGGAATGGTAGAGGAAATTTTGGCCAAGTTCCCTTTCGAAGAAATGGCAAAAATCCATTGAAAATGCAGGGAAGGATTGGCAACGTCATAGGAATACAAGATTTGATGAGAGTCATCCAAAAACTCTATGTTGGGGAGAAACAACGATAGACGATGAAGGGGTCCCAAATGACGGTCAGAGATAGACATGAATTCTTGAATAGCTTCATCGGATGGTAATAGGAACTAAAGAAATTCATAATAGGATGGATGGTCAATATGCCAGGAAGGCGAGAAGAAATTTCCAGTTGGTACCGAGATGACATCATGAGACTCTTTCAAATGAAGAATCTAACTGGATAGCCTGATAAGCAAGCTTTGCTGGACTTAAAGGGATGGATGTTCCATATGAATTGATCTCAGATTTAGCAAGCACCACCCAAGGATCATCAAGGATCTGGGGTCCACAGGTGCGAGAAGATATCATATGGTAGCGGGAAATGGAAGGAGAAGGAGTGTCGGGTGACATAAGTTTAGGAAAAACCCCCATAACTGTGTAAATTTTGAAAATTATTGTGCCAACACTCTGAAATTGACCAAGATGGTCCCCCACAAGTGGTACTGTAGTTCCAGTGGTAGTGGAAAGTTGGGCCAATGACACGCAATAGTCAAGCTGATCAATAGTGACAATATTGCCTTCATAAGGAAAGAAAAGTACAAAAAAGATAGATGAGACTACCGCAGTCATGGCATAAAACCAAATATGGCCAAGCATCAAGTAATAATCTAAAGAAGCGTCAATGAATTCAACATCAACATGTATTTTTTTACCCCCTAACTCGATGGAGAAATGTGGGAGGAACCCCTTAAGAATGAAATTGTGACCGTCAAATTCTTGGAGAGTGGTATTAGACGTTGCGAGAGCCAGAGTGAAAATAGCTTTCCAACAAGATATGGACATGACATAGGTGGAAGAGCCCTCATTTACGAGAGTGTGATGGATATTCTTCTTGGAAGCCTGCACTATAATCTGGAAAGAAATCTCATGGGAAAGATGAGGAGAAACTTTCTCAGCATTAAAAGCGATGACACTAGGGTAAAAAAGATCAACTCCTCCAATGGCAGAAAATAAGGCTTTGCACTGATGATGATAACTTTGCAAGACCTCCAAGGTAGAAATGGCACAAGGCACCTGGGAAAGATATTCAACAATAATATAATGCTGAGAAACCATGGTAGAAGGATTGTGTGTCATCTTACAGAGAACACCCTTGTAGGGCGATAGAATGGATCCATATGCTTATCTAGAGTGGGAGGTCCAGTGGAACTAGATGGAGCTGGTGAGTCCTTGATAGGAGGACTCGACTTAGATCCATCATAGGACTTAGCTTGTCTGGTTACGTTGACATCTTCGTTGCACATAAATATGGTTGAATTGTGAGGGGGGTGGGCAGATGACCCCTCGTTTCCCTCTTGCAGAGGTCGAGAAGGTTGAGAACTCATTGTTTTTGTGGTTGCGTAGGGAATGGATGAGTTAAAACAACAGGTTTTTGAGAAGATGGTGGTGAAATGATCCTGTGAAATTCATCTATTTTAGGACACTCGTGAGTGAGATGATCGCCTTGAAATTTTTTACAAGGGAACTTGACTTTGCGACGACGCTCACTAGTGCCCTCTCCTTGACTCTGAGGATTGGGTTGAGAATCCTGGGAAATTTGATTTTTTTGTTTATTTCTATTGTTATTCTTGTTATTTTTACCATCGGTTGGACAGTTGTTCTTTGATTTAGTGGACTTCACCATAAGAACATCGATGTACTACTCAGGAGGGTGTGCTTTAGTAGATCCAAACACACTTCCTGGGGCTTGAGATGTAACAATCAATTACCTGAGGTGGGCAACAAGTTGGCTCATAGGATCAAAAACCAACCCAATCACACCATTGACATGTGGGCCAAGAACAGGTTTAGGTGGGTTAATGGAAGGCCTACAGGCATTAGGCAATACTTCGTACAGCATACCCCACTGTGAGTATATGAGATCCAAATGTTGGGCAGCTAAAATGGATTTATCCTTTGAAACAACTTGAAACATAGACACATCCTTGGAAATTTTAGGTCGGAGAGATCGGATGAACTATTTTCCTAAAATATCATCAGGTAACTTGGTTTTTTACCAACCTCTTGAGACGATTCCACTCATTAATATGATCATAAATAATAATGGCATCATCTTGTTTGAAATTGGATAAAATTTCAGATTCATGACCATACCGAGTTGGTAGCTGGAAATGTGTCAAGAAAGTTTGAGCTAACGAGGTAAGTCACCGTAGAATATATTATCTAACTCAATGTACCATTTGGAAGCATACTCGGTTAATTTTCTTTGGAACAAGTGAAGTTTGATAGAATCATCCACCAAATAATTCAATGATCACCATAGATGATAGGTGGTGATGTGGGTGGATGGATTCTCCCCAAGATTCCCTTCAAACTTAGGAATATCAGATGGTAATTTAGTAGGCATAGGTGGCCACCAGGGATCATGATGGATGTGGTCATTAGTAAATTTAGCAAGATATGGTAAATCAAGAGACGATAAAAATGGATTTTGAATTTGACTAAATGGGTCATAAGCGAGAGAAGCCCCTGACCAACCTTACAGTCCCCCCATAATTGGATTTTTTAGAAAATTATATATTATAGAGCAATGAAACACATAAAATATGCGGAAAACACAAACATAGAAAACACATAAAACTAGAGAGACAAATATATACGTGGTTCACCCAGTTTGGGCTACATCCACCCCAAATAGCGAGCCCTTCCTTTCTATTATCCAGCAAAATGAAGAGACACAACCTACAGAAGACCCGTTGTAATATCCTTTGTTCTCTCTCACAGTCTCCCTATCTATTTCTCGCTCTGAGAATACACATACAATATACATCTGCAATACAATACTGCCAGGCATCGTACAATTACGGGCAGAGTTTCCATCCTGTTAAGAACAAGGGTCCAATGCTGTGATACAAAATAAAGAAGATAATCAGGCTCCACACCCAACAGGATTTGATGGATAAATTTGCTGGTGATGAAAAGGGTTCGCCCCAAAAAATGGTTGCTATGGGATAGTATAGCTGGTATATGGATGTTTCCACCCTGGGTAAAAACGTCTAGAGAGAAATGGACCCCAAAAAGCATGAATATTAATGGGATTATACCTAGGGTGAAAAGAAGGACCAGACTGCATAGTAGGACCGACATAAGGGGAATGGCCTGGGTAAGAGATGGTACTAGCAACGAGGTTACCCCCATATAAACTAGCCCCTCCAGTAAAATTATTGGTAGTTGGCGTCCCTCCAAAGAGCGAACTATACCAAGATTGTGACATACTAGAAGCTACATTTCCCCTAGGTTGACTAGGGACAACTGGTGATCCCCCCCATGGCTTTCCAGAAGTAACCATGCCTAATTGAGGAACAATAATATTCGGTCAGGAAAATTATGGTGTGTAAATTCCTAGACCTACTGGCTGATTAGGCTGGGTACCATGGTCGGCATAGAGGACGGTGTGGGCACAAAAAAATTCAGGAAACTAGTGGGAGCCATAGATGATACTGGTGGAATTCCCTAGGAAGAAGTGAGAGGTATAGACGAAGGAGCAGGAATAGCCACGCTAAGAGGTGGTAGCGCTTTCATCGTAGATGAGACTACTGATGCAGATGGTGATGAAGTCTCAAACTCTCCCATAGGATAAATGGTAGATAAAGGCATGTAAGTGTAAGCCAATGTAGAACCATTGGGATTCAACTGCAGTAATGTAGGCCCTAAAGGATTAGTCAAAGGTGACTGGTAGAAGCATAAGATTTTTCTGCCAAAGTCTCAATAAAAACTAAATCACTATCATTGCGGCCAGATATAGATTCCAAGTATATGGTATGGTCTAATGTGCGAGCACCGAGAGGCACTCTCCATAAAAGACAAATCAATCCACTTCGTTTAAGAAGTAGACCTTGAAAACGTCGTGAACATCAACGATCAAATTCAGCCAGGGTGATAATAAATAAAACATAATTAAGTTAGTGCAAACACCCTATGGCCAAAATATAGCTCAAACCAAACATCACACTCTAGAAGCATCCTAGAAGATAGCACATGCAAACATAATACATAAAATTTGGTCGTGGAACAGTTATACTAGCAACATGCTTCCCATCCCTTTTAGCTACGAACTCGGCACAAGTGCCCCCACACATGGAACACCCCTCGAGAGGACTAAGATAGTTTGAATAATATATTTCCTAGGTACAGACAATATGACCCTGACCCTGCACCTGTGTATGAGCCCTAGAAAGAAAGGCCACTATGGTCACCATGTACAATAACATGACCTTGGGGGACATTCACAGGAAAAACCAACACAGAAGGGAAATAAAATTAACCCAAGAAGGAGCCAAGACCAAAACCCCCTTGAGACTTACCTCCCAAGTGGTCCCCGAGTGATAAACACTATTTGTAAGCATGTTGATTCCGCTATATTGCACCACCCGAAACTAAGCGAAATGGGTCATGTCACCATGCTTAGCCCAAGTGTGACCTCGTGCTTAACCCTTTTGTGAGGAGGGCTTCCTAGACCGCACTACTACAAATTGATTTTATTCCCTACCACAAGCTGCTAAGTTGATTTTGTGGTCTTAGATTCACTAGTACAAAATGGCTAATTAGTTACTAAAAAACGACTAAAATTTGCATATAAATGACCCATTTTTCAGTCGGTGACCAATAGTGGCTAATTTAGAGTATCTTATAACACAATCAACTTTTAGTCATATTTATCTTAGTCGTTAATAGGTTGTCTCAATTTTACGGTCTAGTAGTATATTTAGTCATAAATTTAGTCATTGATTTATTCATTAATTGCAAAAATTAATGACCAAATACGTAACAAAATATACTACTACGCAATCACCGAAGAAAACCAATTAATGACCAAAGAGATATGACGAAATGTTGGTCGCGTTATAATATACTATAAATTAGCTACTAATAGTTGTATATATGCAAATTTTAGCCATCATTTGAAACCAATTAATGACCAAAGAAATATGACTAAATTTCGGTCGTGTTATAATATTTTATAAATTACCTACTAATAGTCATATATATGCAAAATTTAGCTATTATTTTTAATCATTTACAGTAGTCATTTATCCTTTTTTGGTAGTTTCATATTCATTATATAAACGACTGATTTAGTAATTTATATCCATTTCATTTACTTTCATTAATAATCATTATAAATGACTAATTTAGTTGTTGTAAATTAATTTTATTTGTGTTCATCATTAATCAATATAAAATAATAATTTAGTGGTTTTAGATTGATTTTGTATTCATTATTAATCAACATAAATTAATTAGTATGACTTTTCAACTTAATTAAAAAAGCCGCATACAATGTGCATGTTCAACTAATATGAAAACACAAAATCTACATTATATGTTAATTACAATACTAAATAATATCAAGTGGCCAGACCGGTGGTTAAACCGAGACCACAAATGGAGGGGGCCAATTCTAGGTCCTATGGGACCCCACATGACCAAGAGCGTGCCAAAATGCAGGGGCCTTAATGGCCAACTTATCGGTCCTAAAAATTCACTCACCGAGAGGGAATCATGCCAAGTTTGGAGGGCATTTTCCGCACTCGGGGCACCCATGCTATGTTTGGGCCGAATTGTGAGGAGTTTAGCTGCAGAATTTGGGAAAAGAGAGAAAGAGGCATAAATTTCTTAGCTTTTGGTCTTTTTGGGAGCAGAAAGAGGCTAGACAACCATTTTTGATAGCTCTGAAGCTGTTGGAGCAAGTTTTGAAGCCATTTGAGAATTGTAACTCCTTGTAATCACAATTTTATGAGAATAGTGAAAGAGGGTCAAGCATTGGAAGCTGGACCACGTGATGTAGCCCATGAGGGGTGAAATCCTTTATCACTTGTTGTTTTTCGGTTACTGTGATGGATTTATTTCTCTGTTATTTTCTTCAATTTATGAGTTAAATTCATGTTTAAATGTGTTAAAGAATTTAACTTAAGTACCTTAAAAAAACATTAAAAATACTTGCAATTTATGCAATCCTCAAGAACATAAACATTCAGATCAACTCCACAACTAGGATGGTGACGATCTTGATCTTATGGCTAGCCAATTTTGAAATTTCTATTTTTTCGAAAGGAAACCCTTCTTTTCAAGTCATTTTGGTAATTTTGAGATTCAAAAAGAAGATCCTAGTGAAAATTATGCACCTACACTAAGATGGAGCCTCAGGCTATTTTTAGGTGGATGTCTATTTCTAGATGCATGAAAAAATTCTATTTATAGATGACTATTTATAGATTGCATGCCTATTTATAGATGCATTCCGGCTATTATTATCCCTTAATATTAGTTGGACAATAAACAATAAACTATTCTCAATGATCACTTGGAAATAGTTAACTCAAGTGGAAAATCAGTTAGCTATAGGAATTTCGAGTTGAGTGGTTGGTTGGAAGTGTATTTATGAGAGTTGTAAAGTAGTTTAACTCAGTTAAGTGATTTAAACTCAGTTGTGATAGGCGTAATTGAAGATACACTAGTGAGAGATCAAGTGGATTAATTATTAATTAATTCACAATCAATGGTCTCACATTCAACTGAAGATTTACTACTGTTAACTACATGCATGTTAGATCCAGTGGAGACCCAGTTGAGATGTAGGTGAAAGGGACAGTTTGACTATCAATTGTGACATTATCGGTAGCAAACATGCAACCACACACACATTGAATGCTCCCATGAGGATTTCAGCATGCAATCAAGGAAAGAATGATTACATTCATTCAAAGGTTCTTTACCATCAAGGATTGCACAATGGGCAGGTTGTTTGGAGACAGTAAATTGGCTAAGGAACTTGCCAATTTTTGTAAGACAGTGTGAGATAGTTAGCTATTGTACTAAGAGATCTTGTATTGGAGCTTTGTATGTAATTGTTTCATGATCCATGATATAATACATAATAGAAGATAGTGGGGTTTTTAGCTTTATGCTTTGCCGATAAATTATCTGTGTTATGTGTGATTGATCTTTCTTCATGATATTGCTATGGGCGATTATGTTTTAAATTCTGAAAATATTTTTTAGAAGAGATGATGTATTTAATAGTGGCATATAATTTTTAGATAAGGAGAATACAAGCAATACATATTTTGTATTAAATTTCTACATGGTATCGGAGCAAAGGAGATTGCAATTGTGAAGTAGGAGCTGAGTTTGTTGGTGGAAAGAATTAGAATTTGCAGAAAGACTTTCTTGGTGCTACAACTAAGTTCACATCGAAATGGATTTAAATAGCTTGAGGTTATAGTATTCACTTGAGGGCATATCAAACTAAATTTCTTGGAAGGACAGGATGGAGGCAGTGCTCAAAGATAATGGCTTGAAGGAATTCATTGACAATGATGTTCCTAAGCCCACTTCAACAGATGTTACATTACTTGATGCATGGAAAAAGAAGTGGAAAAGGTGAGAAGGATTCTGTTGTAAGGTGTACGAGACCACATTGTCTCAATCCTTCATGGGAAAGCCACACCATATTCTATGTGGAAGGACTTTACAGATCTTTTCCAAAGCAGAAACGACCATAGGAAATTGGCGCTCAAAGATAAAATCAAGAAGATCAAGATGGAAAAGGGCTAAAACATTCCAAATTATCTCACGAAGTTTGTCCAATGTCGGGATGAACTGGGGAGTGTGGGGTGAGCTTGGCTCTCTTGGTACTTCCTAAGAGTTGGCACATTTATGAAGACTTTGCCAATGGACAAGAAAAATTTCTAGATTGGGAACGACTGTGGTTGGATCAGGTGCAGGAGGAGTTCAGGCGGAACACCAGAGATGGCTCTTCATCAAAGCATGATGATGAAAAGGATTGTGCTTTGGATTCCAAGGCAAAGAATGGGGAGGGCAAGAAATTCCATTCTAAATCTGAGTCTAAAGGCAAGAAGTTGGATATGTCCAAGGTGAAGTGTTTTCACTGTCACGAACATGGAAATATTGCTACTAACTGTCTGCAAAAAAAGAAGAAAAAGAAGGTTGCTGGAGCTGCAGCTCGTGAGGCCCTTGCCTTAAAATTTGAACCTGAATTCTCTTTGATTGCATGAATGGTGTCAAATGCATTAGGATTGGTGTGGTATTTGGATAGTGGCGCTTCCTTGCACATGAAGGGAGATAAGGAGCTTTTCAGTGACTTGGAGGAGAAAGATCTCCAAATGCATATAGAAATGGGCGACGATGGGAAATACTATGTGACTAGCATTGGTACCATTACCTTTCAGAGGCAGCAAGGTAAACCATTTCAATTGAAAGATGTTATGCATGTTCCAAGTCTGAAGAAAAATGTTAGGTCCCTATATTACTAGTATATTCCCTTATTGTTGCTAGTGTAACCCCCTTATTGTTATTATTGTACCCTTGTAACCCCCATTTTGTTATTATTATGCCCTTAAATTATTATTGTTAGGTCGGCTAGGATTACATTGTGGCCCACTAGGATTACATTATGGCCCCATGGACTCCTATATATAGAAAGGAGGTTTTGTAAATTGTGTGATCCAAGAATTGTTCATTTATGTAATGTATTGGAGGTTGCCCCCTCGAAGTGGCTTATTTCTAAGGCGTTGATATCTCTATTCTTCTATTTTTGGAGCTTGTTACACAACATTTGGTATCAGAGCTTTGGATTCTAGGGTTTTACTGCTCCAAACAGATCATTGTGGAATTTTCGCTATAACTTTTTTTCTACGAAGTTTCAGAAGCTAAAATTTTTAGGTGCGAAGCTGAAATCCTGACGAATATTTTATAAATATTTCAAAGCTTTGTTCGCAATATTTTCGGAGATATGATATGTGGAAGTTAGGTCTATTTTCAGGATCCTACACAGGTCATCGTGGAATTTCCGCTATAATTTTTTTTCTACGAAGGTTCAGAATCTGAAATTTGTATGGTGTGAAGCTGAAATCTTGAGGAAATTCGTCAAAAAATTTCAGAGCTTGGTTCGCAATATTTTTGGAGATATGATCTGTGGAAGGTAGGGCTTTTTCAGGCTTCTGAATTTCATCTCAAATAGGTGATCGTGGGAAAATTTCAATAACTCTCTCTCTCTGGGCATCGGATTGGAGTGCCGTAAAAAGTGGTTGCAAGTACACAGACTATAGTTTCTTGGCTATCAATTTTAGAGACAAAGGACGAAACATTGACATGTGGAAAGTCGTAAAAGTTCGCTATACTGAACCAGTCCATAATTAGGTCATTGTGGGAGATTGGACACAAATTTGTCTTGGAGAATCCAAATCAGGTCAGACCTGTGCATTCAAAATATAATTCAGAGGGTTACGTTGGTACCGAAATTTAGATATTGAAGTGCTGCAATCACAGAGATAATCCAATTTCAATATCGAGCTCTTCAAAAGCAAGAAAAAGGTGTGTATTTTTTTTTTGAATTGCATAAGTCTTGTTTGAAGAATCAATTTGAATTGATTTCAAGGGCATATTGTAGAATAGATATCAGTATTGGGTTCTAAAATATGCCCCGTAAAAATAATTCAACACCCATTAAACCTTCAGAAGGGTCTACTATGACTCATGAAGATAAAGAATTGCAACATGATCTATCAAAATTACAAGAGCAAGTGCAAAACATTTCACTCTCGCAAACAGCGACAAAAATGAAATGGAAGTTTTGAAGAAAGGCATGGAAGCTAAGATGGATGGTGTGGAAGCTAAGATGGATGGCATGGAAGCTACGATGGATGACATGAAATACAAAATGGAAAGCATGAAGAATTATCTCAAAGCAGACATCGAAGGTTTGACAAATTTGATACAAGAAAGGTTTCCTAATGGTGAAAAGATAGTAGAAGAACCTCATGATGAGAACAAAATAAATGTTAATCCCGATTTCATAAACTCTAATGTTGGTGGGAAGAACCACCATATTCCAAAAATGGATATGAGGAAGTTTGATGGAAAGGATCCTGTAACATGGATACTACAGATGGAGCAATATTTTGATCTCCATAATGTGCAAAACACAAAAAAGGTACGCATTGCAACTTTACATTTAGAACAAAATACATTTGTATGGTATCAATGGCTTTGCTCCCGTAAAAAAATTGTCACTTGGTCAATTTTTATGGAGGAAATGATAGAACATTATGAGGATACAAAGAGCAACACCTTCTTTAGCCGATTGATAAATCTCAAACAAAAGGGTTTAGTGGGGCAACACATTGAGGACTTCCAAAAATTGAATATAAGGGTAACTGACATTCCAGAGGAACACAGGATTGATCTCTTCATAGGCACTTTAAAGGATAACATCCAACATGAAGTTCACGTTTTGGAACCTGATTCATTGGAGAAGGCATTCAGGTTGGCAAGAAAAGTTGAATGTAAAATTATGGCGACAAGGAAGCCTACCACTCAATTCTATAAAGAAGGAAGTCTTGCTACGCCTAGATTTCCACAACCTACAAGGTTGACACCACAACAATTGGAAGAAAAAAGAGCAAAAGGGCTTTGCTACAGTTGTGATAGCAAATACACTAAAGGTCATAAGTGTGCTGAGAAGAAATTATTTTACATAGATTGTGAAGAGGAAGAAGAAAATGAGCAAGAAGAGGATATACACCAGGAACCAACCCTAGAAGAGGAAGAAATGAATCCGACCATATCGTGTAATGCACTGGCAGGAATTACCACTCCTCAAACTCTCAAGATAGAAGGAAAAATCAAGAAGAAAAAGGTAATAGTGTTGATTGATTCAGGTTGCACCCATAATTTTATTCATTGTAAGGTAGCCAAGGAATTAAATTGTTTCCTATACCCAGCACCAGAATGTCAAGTGATGGTTGCAAATGGAGGAACTATAAATTTCTTTGGAAAATGCCATAATATCAAGCTAACCATGGGGGAATATGTATCGACTAGTCCAATGCTTTCCATTCCTATGGGAGGTGCTGATGTTGTACTAGGAGTACAATGGTTACAATCTTTGGGGACGGTAGCTTTTAATTTTCAAGAACTTTTCTTGAAATTTTTTTCAGAAGGAAAGGAAGTCGAATTACGCGGTATTGAAGGGAAGACGGGAAGGATAATAAGCTCTAATGTCATGAAAAATCTTCTAAAGAAAGAACAACGAGGCTTAATTGCACAATTATGCTCACTAGAAGTTCCGACATCAAAATCATCTATTTCTGCAGATCTCCAACAAGTCTTGGACAATCATTCCAAGGTGTTTGAAACTCCCAAAGGACTCCCACCTATTCGTGATCATGATCATGCTATTCATTTGATTCCGGGAAGTGTTCCTCCAAACATCCGGCCTTATAGATATCCTTACTTCCAAAAGAGCGAAATTGAACGCATGATTGCAGAAATGTTAGAGGCAGGTATAATTCAACCTGGTCAAAGTTCTTTCTCTGCTCCTGTAGTATTGGTACACAAGAAGGATGGATCATGGCGAATGTGTCCGGATTATAGGGAGCTCAATAAGCTCACCATTAAAGACAAATTTCCCATTCCCATGATTGATGAATTATTGGATGAATTACATGGAGCAATTTATTTTACCAAGTTGGATCTTCGTTCAGGATATCATCAAATTAGAATGAAGACTGAAGATATTCCAAAACAACATTTTGAACTCATGAGGGTCATTATGAATTTTTGGTCATGCCTTTTGGCCTTACCAATGCACCTTCTACATTTCAAGGGTTGATGAATTCCATTTTCAAACCCTTCCTTAGAAAATTTGTGCTAGTATTTTTTTATGATATAATAATCTATAGCAGGTCTTGGAAGGATCATGTTGAACATGTTGACAGGGTGCTCAAACTATTGCAGGAGAAACAATTATATGCAAAAACATCCAAATGTTTCTTTGGAGTACAAGAGGTGGAATATCTGGGTCATATTGTATATCACGAGGGTGTTAAAGTAGACCCTAACAAAATTAAAGCCATTAAGGAATGGAAAGTCCTGACAACCATAAAGCAGTTGCGAGGATTTCTCGGGTTAACAGGGTATTATCGCAAGTTTGTTAAGAATTATGGGAGAATAGTAGCATCTCTAACAACATTATTGAAGAAAGATGCATTTTCATGGACTCCTGAAGCAACTAAGGCCTTTGAACATCTTAAAGAGGTAATGTGCCTAGCACCGGTCTTAGCTACGCCGGACTTCACAAAAACCTTTATTGTGGAATGTGATGCCTCAGGAAATGGAATTGGTGCAGTTTTAATGCAGGAAGGAAGACCCATTGTTTTTGAAAGTCGTCCAATCAAAGGAAAGTATTTACAGAAACCTATTTATGAGAAGGAAATGTTAGCAATACTACATGCACTAAAGAAATGGCGAACTTACCTAATGGGAAGACACTTCAAGGTAAAAACTGATCATGATAGTCTTAAACACTTCTTGGAACAAAGACTATCGTCAGAAGAACAGCAAAAATGGGTCACAAAGATGTTGGGTTACGACTTTGAAATAATCTACAAAAAAGGAAAGCTGAATGTTGTTGCAGATGCACTCTCAAGAAAGAATGAAGAGGTGGAAGCATTGCTTTGTACCATTTCTATTATCCAACCAGATTGGATAACTGAAGCAAGAGATGAATGGAAGAAGGACAAAGATGTATGGATACTCATTCAAAAGTTGCAGCAAGATCCTAGTACATCTGATACATTTAGTTGGAAAATGATTCCTTATGGTACAAAGATCGCTTATATCTTTGTAAGAATTCCCAACTAAAACAAAATATTCTTCTGGAATTGCACACTTCTCCTTTAGGAGGACACTCAGGATTTTTAAAAACTTACCACAGGGTGAAGAAAGAATTTTTTTGGGATGGCCTTAAATCTGATATTCAAAAATTTGTGGTGGAATGTTTGGTTTGCCAGCAGAATAAAGTGGAAACAATTAAGACCCCGAGACTTCTACAACCTTTATCCATTCCAAGTCAATGTTGGGAGGAGATTTCAATGGATTTTATCACAGGTTTACCTAAGTCCGAAGGAAAGAGTGTCATCATGGTGGTAGTTATGCACACTTTTGTGCATTATCCCATCCATTTAAAGCAAGTACAGTTGCTACTACATTTATGTACATAATTCAAAAGCTACATGGAAGCCCAAGGGTCATTGTGAGCGACAGAGATCCCATTTTTACTGGAAATTTTTGGACGGAGTTATTTTCTTGTTTGGGTACTCAATTAGCTCATATCTCCTCTTATCATCCTCAATCTGATGATCAAACTGAGATAGTAAATAAATGTTTGGAAGGATATCTTCGTTGTTTTGTATCTAATAATCAAACACAATGGGTCAAGTGGTTACCTCTCGCTGAATGGTGGTATAACACTTCCTTCCATACTGCAGCAAAACTGACCCCATTTATGGCACTTTATGGATATCATCCACCATCCATCACATCATCTTTAAGGGAAAACTCGAAGGTTCAAGCAGTGGAAGATCACATCGAGCATCAACAAGAAGTTCTCCAACTCTTAAAGGATAACCTGAATTTGGCACAAAATCGAATGAACCAACAGGCAGATCAACATCGCAGCGAGAGAAGTTTTGATGTAGGAGACTGGGTATTTTTATAGCTACAACCATACAAACAAATGTCCCTCAAGCAAGTTAAGAAGGATAATAAATTATCGCCAAAGTACTATGGTCCTTACAAGGTGTTGCAAAAGATTGGTACTATGGCATACAAATTGGAGCTTCCTGCTTCATCGCGAGTACATCCAGCTTTCCATGTTTCATGCTTAAAGAAGGTTATAGGTGAAAATCTTCCAGTTCAAACAATATTTCCAGAACTTGATGAGGAAGGAAAAATCATATTGGAACCTGAAGCTGTCACGGAAACAAGAACTCGACAACTACGGAATCGATCAATTTCAGAGTATCTCATCAAGTGGAAGAACTTACCCACTGAAGATTCTACATGGGAGGATGAGAATTTTATACAGAAGCACCCAGAGCTACTCAAGCGCTGAGGACAACACTTTTTTGAAGGAGAGGGGCATGTTAGGTCCCTATATTACTAGTATAGTCCCTTATTGTTGTTAGTGTAACCCCCTTATTGTTATTATTGTACCCCTGTAACCCCCATTTTGTTATTATTGTGCCCTTAAATTATTATTGTTAGGTCAGCTAGGATTACATTGTGGCCCACTAGGATTACATTATGGCCCCATGGACTCCTATATATAGAAAGGAGGTTTTGTAAATTGTATGATCCAAGAATTGTTCATTTATGTAATGTATTGGAGGTTTCCCCCTCGAAGTGGCTTATTTCTAAGGCGTTGATATCTCTATTCTTCTATTTTTTGAGCTGGTTACACAACAAAAAACTTGGTCCCAGTCGCAATGTTGGAGGACAGAGGCTATGATGTTGTTTTCAATGATGGAAAATATTTCTTGCGACATAAAAAAATTGGTCAAGCCAAGAGGATAGGGATTTGAGTTAAGAATCTCTATAAGCTGGAGATAGATGGCTGCACTTCCATGATGGGAAAGGTGGAAAAAGTGGTGAGTCGGGAAGAGGGCGAATTATGGCACAAGCGATTGGGCCATCTTCATCATGGAGCCTTGAAAGTCATGTAGAAAATATCTATTGGACTTCCAATGGGAAAACTTGCTCAGTTATATCAGTGCAAGGGTTGCTCCATGGGGAAGTATGTAAAGTCCACCTTTCATGAAAAGGAGAATCGTGCTTCGTGGATCCTTGAGAGAGTTCACACAAACGTGTGTGGACCATTCTTGGTTTCTTCAACAACAAAACATAAGAACTATGTTATTTTTCTTTATGACTTTTCTCGTAAATGCTAGATCTTCTTCATGCAGAAGAAGGATTAAACATTCTCAAAGTTCTGTGAGTTTAAGACATTGGTGGAGAAAGAGTTGGGGAAGAAAGTGAAGACTTTGAGGAGCGATAATGGAAAAGAATACATCTCTAACGAATTCAAAGACTTCTCCAACAAAGAAGGAATTCGAAGAGAACTCATAGAGCCTCATAACCCACAAAAAAATGGGGTCGCGGAGAGGAAGAATAGAATGATTGTGGGTGCAGCACGAGCGATGTTGCATAATCAAGTCCTACCAATGCATTTGTGGGCAGAAGCATGAAACACTGTGATTTATGTGCAAAACCGTTGTCCTCATAGAGTACTTGACATGAGTACACCTGAAGAATCTTTCACTAGTAAGAAACTGGATGTTTCACACTTTAAGATTTTTGGCTCATATGTTTATGTGCATGTGACCAAGAATGCTAGTAAGAAGCTGGAGCTGACTGCTGAAGTTGGGATTTTTGTTGGGTACACAGAAACACCCCATAATTATCGTGTGTATTTTACTAATAGTAAGATGATTGTTATGTGATGGGATATAAAATTCGATGAGGGGAAAGCCATGCGGTTGTCGCTTGAGAGGGAGCTAGACTTGCATGTGGAGGAGGAACTGTTGGTTCCCAAAGATGAGTCTGTAGATGTGGATCAGCCATAGGAGGAGGTTCATGGAGTGGAGGAGTCCACTCACATAGAGCCAACCATTAGAACTGGCAGAAGGCGTACCACAGAATCTGATCGGCTGAGACTTGATGTTGAATAGAATGTAGGATCCCTTACTTCACAGCGCAGACAAAGACAGTCTCTTGACCGATTTACTGGATACATGGCTCTCATGAGAAAATGTATTGTGATTGGGCCATCTTCCTTTCAGGAAGAAGTGCAGGAGCCCACATGGGTAGATGCAATGGTGGAGGAGTATTACTCCATTGCAAAAAACAGTGCTTAGGAAATTGTTCCAAGCCCGATTGATAAATTAGTGTTAGGTTCAAGATGGATCTACAAGGTAAAGCAAGCTGCTAATGGAAGTGTTGAGAAATACAAGGCCAGATTTGTGGCCCTGGGCTTCTCACAGATTGAGGGAATTGATTATGAAGAAACCTTTGTACTTTTCACAAGGTATTCTTTCATAAGGACCATCCTTGCTCTCTTAGCACAGATGGGCTGGCGCATTCATCATATGGATGTGAAGACTACGTTTCTCAATGGGATCATTGAGGAAGAGGTGTACATAGAGTATCCTGAAGGATTTGAGATCTTCAACAGCGAGTTGCATGTGTGCCGACTCAAAAGAGCATTGTATGGGCTGAAGCAAGCACCCCGTGCTTGGTACACTCAGATAGACAACTATTTCACTGGACTGGGCTTCACCAAAAGTGAAGCGGATGCAAACCTATACCAAATTGTGGTGGATGGTATAAAGATTTTAATAATTGTTCTTTATGTTGATGATTTAATATTGAATGGTGATGAGCAACTGATACACTCATGCAAGGAGGACTTTGCAAATGAGTTCGAGATGAAGTATATGGGCCTCCTTCATTATTTTCTTGGATTGGAAATATGGTAGGGAGATGGTGAAATTTTTATGTCTCAAGGCAAGTATGCAAGGGAGATACTGGGTAAGTTTCACATGGAGGGCTGCAAACCCATGGATACTCCTCTTCCAGGAAACTGAAGGAAAGAGGATGCTACTTCTGGAGAGGTAGTGGATGCTACTGTCTATCGAAAATTATTGGGTTCGCTAATGTATCTAGTGAACACGAGATTGAACATTTTCTATGCGGTTAACCAGCTGAGTCAAGTGATGGTTAAGCCTACCACGCTATTTTGGAAGGTGGGCAATAATGTCTTGAGATACCCGAGGGGCACATTTGAATATGGTTTATGGTATAGACAGATGGTTGAGGTGAATTTTCATGGCTTCATGGATGCAGATTGGGCAGGCAGTCCATCGGAAAAAAATAGCACATTAGGGGGGATCTTTAGCATTGGATCTACAATTGTTTCTTGGTACAACAGGAAGCAGAGATCTGTGGCACTCAGTTCAGCGGAAGCGGAATACATGGTAGTGAGTCAAGTTGCATGTGAGGCTATCTAGATGAGAAAGATATTTCTTGGTTTGTTTGGTTCTCATTTAGATCCGACAGTGGTTCATTGTGATAATCAGAGTTGCATTAATCTCTTAATTAATCCTGTGTTTCATGATAGATCTAAGCATATAGCTATCTGGTATAATCATATCAGAGATCGTGTGCAGAGGAAGATCATGTTGCTTCAGTACATTCCTATGGAAGATCAAGATGAAAATATTCTGACAAAGGCACTCACCAGGAGAAAATTCGAATACCATAGAGATAAGATCAGGGTGAAATATAATCCATTTCTTGTTGAAACAATTTAACCGATGAAATAGGTAACCTCATTGTTACCTAATTTTTGAAGTATCAAGAAAAACACCTGATTTTGAAAAAGTGGCGATGCAGAATCAAGAAAGAAAAAAAATTGAGCATGTTTTTGGCACTTTAAGTTTTTTTCATTTTGTTTTTTTTTTATTATTATTATTTTTTTTTAAGTGATGTTTTTAATGTCTATTTTGAATAGTGGTGGTGTATCATCACCAACATTTTTTTATAGGATTGATTTTGACACTATAGATTTTCTAATGTCTTCTTCTTCTGTGAGATGTTTATTTTTAAGTGCATTTATGTACTTGTGTTTTAAAAATAAAAATAAAATATTTTTTTTTTAAATAAAAACTTGTAATGATATCTTCACTTTTTCACATACATAAAATATGGAAAAAGGGTCAATATTCTGAAGTTTATATTTTCTACATGTTTATGTATTGTTAAATAATTTTTCAATGTACATCAAAAAATTGTCACTAAAAAACCAATATTTTGAACCATATGACAAAAAAAATACAATTTTTCAATATAAATACAATGCAAAAAATACACTTTTACAGAGTTTTTGTTGGAAAAAACATGTTAAATAAACTAATTTTTTGGGAGAATCTTAACAAAAAACTTAAGAAAACAACATTTTTATTGAATTTTATGTCAAAAAATAATAGCAATCACATGTTTTTTGCAAAAAAAAAGGGTTGTTCTCATAAAATATCAAAGTCTAAACATTACAAGTAAAACTGATTAATAATTCTAAAAAATAAGCTTTGTTTGCAAGCATAACTTAAACATCATCAACAATATCAACTAATACATCTTCAACATCATCTAGAACAGCATTGATGGCTTCTTCCGCAGCATTTTCTTCTTTATTTTGATCATTGTCGTCTTATAATGGATCTTTCATGTCAACAAATCTTCCAAAGTGTCCCTTTCCAATCATTCCATATAATGGTGGTTGAGGTTCCTTTGCTTTTTTTGCCACACGTGATTCATTAAAATCTCCTTTCCTCAAACCAACTTCTTGCTTCGCATCTGGAAGGAATTTAAGAGCGGCAATTCTTTGTTGAATAAATTTGCATTGAACTGGGTCTTTCTCAATGGCAATGAAATTTCTTCCTTTTAGTAGGAAACATGCTAGTGTTGTACCTAATCATCAAGCACAAAAAAAAAGTAAGAAAATTAGTATGGAGACATAAAAAGTAAAAAAGACAATATTTAAATTTAAATTTGTATAATAAAACTTACCTGAACCTGAAAATAAATCCAAAACCCATTCTCCTTCATTTGAACATAGATATATAAGATATTTAATCAATGTTTGTGGTTTTTGATAAATGTTAACTATATCTCCTTTTGCATCTTTATCCTCATATGTTAGTTTTCTTACAACTGCATCATAAACCAATACTTGACTATGACTCTTCCCATCTACTCGATTCATAATAATATGCTTATAGCTATTGTCTTTTGTCCAACATTCAACATGGATGAACTCAAAATCATTTATAATAGGCTGATCTTCGGAAGAAACAATATTTGACTTTTGCCTGTAACATAACATAGTAAAAGTTCAATTAAATTTTACATGAATAAAACAATTTAGGAGGAATCAAACATACAATTTCAAATTCTTACCATGTAAGTTGCATCCTTGAGTTTGCTTTACCCTTGAAGCTTGTTAATAACATTGGAAACTGTGTGTCTGAATGAAATGTCACAAATCGCCAAAGTGGTGATGTTGTCACTTCTTGAAAACCCGTAACCACTATACTAAAAGCTTGATAAGTATATGGTTCTCTATCATATTCAATATCTGGGAAATTGAAACCATGAGGAATATCTGCAATAACTAGGCCATATTCCCTTTTAGGTATTAGTGATGTAATGTCTTCACAGTCACCTTGTATTATTTGATATTGGACACTGTCGAGCCCATTCCAAATGTAATGATTAAGAGTAGGATCTAGTTCAACATTCATAAGACGCTTCCTTCTCATGTTCTCCATCTTAATTTTTTCAATAAATATTTTGAAAGTACTCCATTTCCATCCTTCTTCGACATCCTTAATGATATATATATATAAGTAATAAAATAAAAATAGTTTAAATATGAATAAAATGAATTTAATCAACATACCTTATTAAATGCAATATAAAACTCTTTTAGTGTTGATGTAGAACTTGCTTCTGGGTAGTTGCATACAACATCATCCCAACTGTCTTCATTCAACATTTTAACCATGTGTTCTTGTATTTTCATAAAAATTTTCTGACTGAATAAATCAAGTTAAAGCGTTAATATATTGACATGTATAACAAATTCTACCAACATCATTATGTTTTATTTAAAAGAAAATTATAATGAAAGAAATAATTCAAGAAACTTACTTTTGAAATTCTGCACACATTTCTTCCATTGATAATTCACCCGACTTCACACGGGCTAATATTGATTTGACTAATTTATCATCCTTCACACCTTACATTGTTCTCCAAGGTGTAATAGTCATATCCTCTGAAAGCTGCTTCATTTCAGGACCCCCCTTACTGTTGGTACATATTATGGGTTTACTCTTTCTAACCTTCTGATTTTTTATGGAAATATTCTCCCACCGATCAAAAATCTCATCAATCAAATCCCATACCTCCCTAGTTCTAAATGCCAACTGAAAAAATTTATCTGTGCCTCTGAAGAAATTTGTATTCAATTTTCCATCTTTTGCTTTTTTTCATCAATTTGATAACCTATTTCCATTAAACATTCCTTTCGAAATGCTACACTAACTTGTGTCTTATCCCCACCACATTTTTCTATGAATTCATTATGAATAAATCTAACCCTTTGGATGAAAGTCATTTTCATTCTGTACTCATTATCTGCATTATGATCCCATGCCAATAACTTTGATTCTATTTCTGTTAAGCCAGTGTAAATGATGCATTTCACTATTTGAAAAAGATAGTTATTGGGATATTCTGCAATCAATTGTCTCTTAGCCTCTATCGAATGGTTCCCTCCAATTACATAATATTTATAATCAAAACATTTTGTCTTGTCAAATGCTTGTTTGTTGGGAACCTGACATGGATCGACAAGAACCACATAATCCACCACATGCGTATATGGATTGAACCTGAACAATGTTTTCAGATTATGTACATGTAGGTGATGGGCATTTCTAATTTGATATTGAGATTGTCCTTCATCTGGGCCATAAAATTGGTTAACATTAAGCTCAAATGTTTGGCCACCAAGAATTAATTTATTCTTCCTCAACTCTTGTCGAATAGCATTTTGTTTTGTTTTAATAATGCCATCCTCTAACTCAGCACCTGGTGTTATGATTTCTCTGCTTCCGTGAGAGCTTTCAATTTGTTCTTCACTGTTGCTCACGACCTTTATAGGTTCACCAATATTTTATTTCCTAGTCTTATTGGATAACATATCAATTTTTTTATAAACAAGCTCTCCTTCATGAGGTAAAAGAGAGACATCTTTGGCAATTTTTCTTTTTGGTGTCTGATCTGTTTTCTCCTTTTGCACAATAGTTCTCATCTCCTCCTCACTAATTCTATCATAATTTTTTGTTTCATGTTCGACACCTTCAAAAGAAACATGTTTAAGTTTACTAGATTGACCCACCTTAGTGACTCTTGGTTGATCCCCTCTTTGTACTGTTGCAGTGTCACGAGCTATTGCTCTTTGCTTCAATCTCCTTTCCTCTGCTTTGTCTTTGTGGAAAGTTTTGATCACATCCATAACATTTGACACCAACATATAAATACCATCAAACATGTTTGAAAGACCAGGAACAAAATCCTATGAAACAAAATAAAACATGTCAATGATCAATAATTTATAAAAAATTGAATCATCCTTACAATAATGCATAGAGGAAATAAAAATAAGCATACTTACAATGTTATTTGCAATGTTGCTTGATATTTCTTCAGAAAATTTTGAAGATATTTCATCTGTGTCATACTTGACGATTGATAGACGATATCTAACCTTCTCATGTTTCTGAGCCTTCCTTGCAAGAACATAAATAATGTTTATATTCGGGACCATACATATGTCTCGTACTCTACCCATCACATCATATGGCTCATTTAAGTCAATCATACCACAAATCAGATAGATGTGTATATCAGCCTCCATTTCACTATCTTCAAGATACCATGAGACATTTAAGTCAATCATACCACAAAGCAGATAGATGTGTATATCAGCCTCTGTTTCACTGTCTTCAAGATACCATGAGAAATCAGTTTTATATATTTCCTCAGCGTTCTTCCAATCAGAAATAAGTTTTAATGAACTTGGTGCTCCACTTGCTTGACTTTTATTAGTGTGTGCAACAATGTCCTTATTGTGTCCAACAATGTCCATAGTGCGCCCAGCTGCAACTTTAGATTCGGGAGTTGTATCCATAGTGCGTCGAGTTGCAGTTGTAGATTTGGGAGTTTCTGCCCTAGGTGCAGAAACATTCACAGAAATCTTTTTTCATGCCATTTTCCTCATAAAAAATATATATATACTAGTTAATGGAAAAATAATGCGGATAAAATAAATTTAATAAACAAAATTTATTTCTAAAACTAAAAAAATTATAATCTTTTAATATATTTTAAAATTTTAAAATTTAATTTTACATTACATAGCAATTGAATAAAAATAAACAAAATAAAATAAAAGAAAATTTTATTTTATTTTACATAGCAATTAAATAAAAAATTATAAACTTAAAATTATAAAAAATTAATATAAAAGTTTATAAATTTATATAATCTTTTAATATATTTGAAAATTACAAATTTCTATTTCACATTACATAGTAATTAAATAAAAATAAATAAAATAAAATAAATTAATTTAAACAAAATAAAAGAAAAAATCATTTTTTTTATAATGTTGTTTCAATACTTAAATTTTAAAAAAAAAAAAATTTAAAAAGAAATTTAAATATTTAAATGTTAAAAACAAATATTATAATATTATATATTTTTTTATTTTTTTAATTGTATTGTTATATAGTTTTTTTTATTAATTTATTATATTGTTATATTAAAACAAATGTTTTTTTTTTAATTTATTATATTGTATTTTTTTTAAAACATAATTGTTGTTTATTTATTTTTTAAATTTTTTTTTTAATATATATATTTTTTATATTTTGAGAATTTTAACAATTATTATTTAACATTTTTTTTATTATATTATATAACAATTCTTTTATTATTTTTATATATAACAATATTTTTATTAATTTTTAATTGTTTTATTAAAACAAATTATTTTAACAAAAAAAATTAAATAAAATTTAAAAAACGAAATTAAAATTAAAATTAAAACTAAAATTAAAAAATGTTTTATTAAAACAAAATAAATAAATAAAAAATTTAAAAAAAAAAATTCAAAAAAAAAAAATTCAAAAAAATTCAAAAAACAAATCAATCTGCCCACTGGGCGCCGGGGGCCGACCGGGCAGCACCACAGGGGTGGCCCAGCCAGCCTCACGGCCCCCGCTGGGCGGAGGGCCGATTCTCGGAATGGGCCCTCCGCCCAGTGCGCAGACCTCACGGCCCCCGCTGGGCGGAGGGCTGATTCTCGGAATCGGCCCTCCATCCAGCGGGGGTCGTGAGGCCAGCTGGGCCACCCCCGTGGCGCCGCCCGGCCGGCCACCGGCACCCAGCATGCGAACTGATTTGTTTTTTGAATTTTTTATTTTTTATTTTTTTTTTAATTTCGATTTTTAATTTTTTTATATATAATATAATTATTAAAACATTATTTAATAATAATAATAATAATAATAAGTTAAAAATATCAAAATATAACAAATATTTAAAAAAAAAAAACAACAACAACAATTTATTAAATCACAATTATGTCTTATTTCTAAACATTATATAATTAAAAAAAAAACAATATAATAAATTTAAAAAAAAAAACATTTGTTTTAATATAACAATATAATAAATTTTAAAAAAAATAAAAAACTATATCACAATACAATTATATATATATATATATATATATATATATATATATATATATAACAAAACAATAAAGAAAAAAAAAATTTAAAGATTTAAAATTAAAAAAATAAAATAAAATAGAATATAAAATCAAAAAATTCTCAAATAAAAACAAAACAAAAAAAAATTAAATAATGAAATCACTAATATATTTATGATAAAAAAAAACAAATAAAAAATGTTATAATATTACTTCTTTTTTATGTGCATGGTCGTTTTTGGATTTTTCTGTCTAGATGAACCTATAAGTCTTAAAAAAAAAAAAAAAATCTAAATTTATGTCCTTAAAACCCTAAAAAAATTACTTCTTTTTGCATTTTCTTCACTAAAAAGATATAAAAAAATTAAGGTTTTTGAACCTAAAAACCTTTAAAAAGTAGTTTTTGGACACAAAAAACTATAGAAAAACAAATTTTCTCCAAAATCGTCTTTAAATTGACAGAATAGAAGGAAAACTAACCTTTGAAATGCAAAAAGCTGTTGTCACCAATGTCAGCACAACGCCTTCACAAAATTACGAATAGCAACACAATGCCTCCAATGCCAATGCAATGCCTTCACGAAGTTACCAATGCCAATGCAACACCTCCACAAAATTACCAATAGCGACACAACGCCTCCAATGCCAATGCAATGCCTCCACGAAGTTAACAATGCCAACGCAACACCTCTAGAAATTTGCTCTAATAAATACCAGAAAACTTGATGTGATGTGATGAATAGAAACAATCATTCCTATTATCTAGTGAATATTGTATGATTGGTTCACTGTTTAACGAATGTGGGATTAAAATTTCAAATTTAAAATATTTACATTTATTTTATTATAGTTCATACTATAGTTAAAATACTTATTATTTGCATGTAGTTATCATAGTTAATATTTTATTTAATATTTACATGTACTGAATGTTGAATAATTCAAATATAATCTGAGATTAAAAATTAAAATATGAAATACTTACATGTAGTTAATTATAGTTAATATTATAGATAAAATAGTTAATATTTGCATTTAGTTATCATAGTTAATATTTACATGTAATCAGTGTTTAAAATCATGGGATTAAATTTTAAAATCTAAAATATTTACATGTAGTTAATTATAGTTAATATTATAGTTTAAATAGTTAATATTTACATGTTATTTTTGTAAATATTTACATGTAGTTAATCTCAAACCATTCAAATAAGAAAATTATTTTAGTTTCGAAGACATGCATGAAAGGAATATTTTGTGGATGTTTTGAATAGAAAGTATGGTGAAATATTTGAAGAACCAACGAGTTTATTAATAATTTTTGAAATATATTTTAGATGAATATAACGTAAGTTTCTAAAATTTAAAATTTAAAATATTTTACATGTAGTCATTATAGTTAAAATAGTTAATATTTGCATGCTTAGGTATTAGTAGTAATATTATAGTTAATACTTACATCTGAGTCACATGTTAAATCATTGAAATAAAAACATTATTTTAGTTGGAAGGCATCCATGAAAGAAATATTTTCTGTGGATATTTTTTGAATATCAATATTGGTAAATATTTTCAACATAAACAATATTAAAAAAATGTTAATACATTTTTTGACTAATATTTGTACCAACATTTGAAATGAAAATTTTGGAGGGAAAGTTTTATGAAAATTTTTGGGAAATTTTGGAGAGAACTTTGGAGGGAAATTTTTCAGACCTTTAAGCTATATATTTAGTGAAAGTGGGAGAGGAATTTGTATCATTCAACCTATCTTGTTGAAAAGCCAGTGGTTTCTTCCGACGAGCCAAGTTTTTCTTTTCTACAACATCAACATCTTCGTCATGCAACAACTCTAGTCTCGTAGTGATAGATATGGCTAGCAGAGTTCACTTCTCCATCATGACACAGAGAGTCAAAAAATCGACTTGGTCATTATCCTAAAGATGATGAGAAAAAAATTGATGAGGTGCGTAGAAAGAAATGAAATTTCTACGTAAATCGAGCGCCAATTATACCACTTACTCTTAATCAATAGGATTATGACGCAACAATGATTACAGAGACATGATGAAGCAATATTCGCAGTCAAAAGTTTCACTTCGTCCTAATCCCAAAGGATTATGAGGACATCGTTGATGAAGAGAGGAGATGAAGAATATCCACTTCGGCTTAATCCTAAGGATGTATGTGAGAACAACAAATGAAGAGGGGAATGAAGAATCTCAGAGAGTCAAAATATCCCACTCGTCCTAATCTCGAGGAGTATGCCGCACTGTTCATGAAAAGGGGGATGTAAAATTTCCGCGAGTCAAAATATCAAATTCATCCCTAATCGTAAGGATTATGCGAGCAAATTCACTGATGAAGAGGGAATGGTAATGTTTCGCAGTCAAAAACATCCACTTCGTCCCCAATCCCTCAAGGATTATACGTAGCACCATCGATGAAGAGTGAAAATAGAAAAATTTACGGCGTCGAAATATCCACTCCGTCACTAATCCTAAGGATTATTCAAGCACCACCGATGAAGAGGGGGACAAAAAAAATTCAGAGTCAAAATTTCCACTTCGTCTTAATCCTAAGGATTATTTCAGCACCAGTAGATGAAGAGATCGAAAGAATTGACAGAGTTAAAATATAGACGTCCTAATCCCTACAGGATTATGTCAATACTCACTAAGGAAGAGGGGAATGAAGAATTTGCAGACGTCAAAAATATCCACTTTGTCACTAATCCTACAGGATTATGCAGCACCACCGATGAAGACGAGGATGAATTTTAAAGCTAGAAAATTTTCACTTCATCCCTCAATCATATACAATTATAATTTAACTGTCTGACGATGAAGTGGGGGATGAAGAATTTCCAATAAATATAGATTCAAGGCATTCACTTATTCCTAATCCTGAAGGATTATGAGAGCTCAAGTGAGGAAGGGGAGGGCAGGGATGTGAATGAGATTCTAGTGAATACAAATTCAAAGCTCTCGAATTGTGCCTAATCGCAAGGATTATGAGAGTACCACCGAGGAAGAGGGGAGGATGAAGAGTTTCTTGCAAATGATAATTTTAGAGCACGAGATATCTGAATATTGCATTTTCCTCTCCAAGTGACATTTCATTTCAAAGACACTCATGGTGGAGAAGAATTGAATCCTCCCGTGGAAGAATTTGAAAGCTTGGGTCAAGATGGTGAAGAATTTCTTTGAGATCGAAATGGTTACAAAAGTGTCGATGATTCTTGTGAAATTTTTTCTTCTAATCGATATTTGGTAAAGAAAAATTTTCCATGCAATGAAGTTGATGAATTTCTTAACTATGTTGAGGATGATGATAGTGAGGATAATATTCCTCCTAATGGTGATGAAATCCTACTTTTTTACAAAAGGATGATGGAATGATGAAGCCGTTGCACAGCAAATATTGCAACTAGGAGTAGGAGTAGACCTTTTTTCATATCAATCCAAAGCATTCCAATTGCATACAAGGGCGAGGACAAAATATCTCACGACAAGAAGTTATGTCGTCTTCATTTGATTTCAAGTGAATGTTGTCGAAGGGATTGTATCTAGAAAAATATGGATTTCAAGTTTTCGCTTTTGGAGAAAAGGAAAAACATATATGTCAATGAATAAAAGCATGCAAAATTCATATTTAGTGGGTTGCATGCAATCTATCAGTAAAAGGTGATTATCATATTGGGAATGTATTGCCGCTGGTAAAGGCGTTCAAAATGTTGTATTCAATTGGTAATTGTTGTTTTTGTCAAGAATCCAGGATAGATTGGAAAGGGATCCCACTATATTATTCGAAGCACGATTATAAACGGGAGGTGATGCCGTTTGCAAAAAATGCTAAGACATGGATGAAAGACTTCTTTTCAAATCATGGAGAGTGTATGCCAAATAAAGACACAATACATATTCCGAGATAATTTCTTGAGACGAGAAATATTCGTGTTATACAAAGATTATGCACGTAAGGCTGTTAAGAGAATTCGAGTGAATTTTATTACATATTCTTATTTTACAGGGGATATGGAAAACCGAATTCAACAATGTTGCGTATTCCTAGAAGACAAGGATGGGGATTTAGCACAAAGACATGTGCTTCTCTTAAAGAAAAAAAGAGATAAATGTCAAGGGGCGGAAAGAGGTATGTGTTCAAAACTATTGTTTTTTAAAATTTGATACTTATCAACTATGAAACTATATTTATTCATATGTTTCTTTATTTTATGTCACGCATTCGTTGTCAAGAGAATCTCAAGACCATCGCAATCAGCAGAACAAGTATGAAATGAAAAAGTTGTATAAACATCGAAAGAAGTGTTATGATCATCCAAATAAATATCTGGGATTGATAATTGATGAGTATGGACCAAAAGAAAACACTTCTTCCACATTTTGTCTCCTGCACGCCAAAAAAATTACGGGGAGAGAAAATTTCATTCGATTTCACTTGGTTGGTTGTATGGTATTTAATGAGAAGATGTTTCCAAGAGTTTTCTTCACAACTCCCAAATATTCACAATGATGTGAAATCTGACCATAGTCTATAATCCATGATGTGGTTACTCATTGATCCGGGATTCTCTTCCCGAAGTTTTGTATTTTTACACAATAGACAACATAAGTCGTGAGAACAAAACAAATCAAGTTCTTTTTGGGTATCTAAACATGCTCGTTGAATTGAGGGATTTTTAAAAAGATAAAGGTTGGTTTCTTCTTGTTGGGCATACTCATGATCATATTGATCAAATGTTCACTGCTTTTCAAGTAACATTGAGGAGGAAATGTGTTGGGAGCCTACCACATCATTAATTGAATGTATTAAGAAATCGCATATTCCAGGGCCTCGTTTTTCATGTGTTGGGAAGAAACTATTGACATGCGAGGTTTATTTTTGGATCGCATGGTGAGGAGAAATGCATTGAACAACTTAACGACATACACTTCCAAGATCAATTTCGTATCAAAAAAATTGATGGGATAGCACTTATATGGGGCAAGAAGTATTCAACTATTGAAGAATGGGGAATGCCACTCATCGGGTTTAGCATTTTTTAATTTCATTCCGCAGTGTCCAATGTTTTCATCAAAAGATATTGTTATTAGCGACCAGTTTCTTAACTCCCATAATGCACTGAAATGCGTAAGAGAGACATAAATTATTATGAATGTATTCAGATGGAAATTAAAAGATGTATTAGAGATACATATGAGTACTTCGATGTTGTTGATTTAGTTTGGTGGGAGTCTTTTTTCAGTTTTCAAAGTGATATGATTTCAAGATCAATAAATGGGGATACACTTTTGAAGACTCCTTTTTTTTCACCACAAAATATGCCAAATGAACATGAACATCAGGAAACACACAATGTTGAACAACAACATCCTCAAGCTATTATTAATTCCCCACAGGTAGAGGAAAGAGAAATCTATATTGAGTTCTAGAAGATCACGTGCACAACGATGAGCCATGGAAGACCTGCTACGGGGGTTCAGGCAGATGCTTAAGGAGGTTGCATGATAGCAAGCTAGCAAGGCATGAAGAACCACTTGGCTATCCATTACGATTGCCAAAGTTTATAAAGGTCATTAATGAAAATGAAGAGATTACAGCTGTTGATGTACATTGAAAGTAGTGCCACAAGTACTGGCACCCTTTCAATGGTGTAATGCAATCGAAGATGGTAGTGGAAAAAAGAATTGCGTAAAGAGAAAAAGAAAGAGGCACAGAAATATAAATCAGTCGCCAAGCTCAGATCATCGTACTTAAAATTGGAGGATGTTGACTTATGTACTTGTGTTTGACTTCAATTTGATAAAGAGAGGAACACTTCGATAGCTAGACCAGTAAATATTTTGAAGAATAGCTACCGTAACAATTCATCTGTTGAGGATGGGACTACTGTAGAATGTAGACGTAGATCTAGCAAGACTTTTTGAACTACGAGAATGGTGGGCATGCATGTCTGATTCAAATGGAGCACTAGTTGATGAAAGAGAATAATATGGATCATCTTCATCCGCATCGAATATTCTGCATTCATCTAAAGATGTAGATTATGATGGTGTGCTAGAACCTATGGTTGATTTTGAATAACTATCTAAGAAACTTTTTATGTAATTGATGTTTGCATGGTAACTTGAAATAAAAATTTTGACTTCCATCTCATTTTTCATGAAGTTATGAGAAATTTCTATGTTTGTTGGATTATATGTTTTAATTATGAAGAATTCATCTCTTTAGAATATCACCGTACAATGCAACAATGAATTACAAAAATAATTTATGTTATATTCAATGTACCAATATTGATATTTTAATTATAAGTAAAATAGAAAATAGAAACCATCATGTTGAATTTTTAGATTATGCAATGATATTACTACGTATATTATGTATACGTTACCATTTGGTATAAGTATACTTTTTAAAAGTTTTAATAATTATATGTCGTCATTGAAATGGAACACTTTGTTTTGATGCTTGATTTTTAGGTTTTGGTTGAAATTATATTTAAATATATCTGTATGCTAAGATTTGAAAAAAAGATAAGTTATTATCCTTTAAAAATAAAGAAATTACTCTTACTTATTTCCGTTCAATGATAATTTTTTCATTTACTTGTTCATTTTTTTAAATTGTTAAGTCTTATAATTTCTCCATAATTTCATTGTTCAAGTATGTTGAACACTTAATATTGAAAAACTTTTTCAGATTTACTAACTTGTCATTAAGTGTTTTTATGCGCTACCAATCTTATCTTTAAGGTTATGGTTGACAATAATTACAATTTTGGGGTTGTTTAAAGTCAAGATATTTTATGTTTAACAACATGGATGAAAAAATAGTGTTCGAAATGATAAGCCCTTCAGACATGTATTTGTTTATCTTTAACATGATCTATCAAAAATGTTGAGAAATTTACGATGTTTAAAAAAATGTCCTAATATGTTGTCTTTAATTCCATTTTTACAAGTGATCAAAATTATGACACAATTTTTTTTTATGTTATTCCTGACGATCAACTAGTTTTGTTTTTTGAGGGTGTGTTTTCAATCGCTTTTTTTCAACAAACAATTTTGTTTTTTAGCACTTAATTTTATAAAATGTTGAAATTTGACCTTCAAGAAACCAAGTGCGTTTCCGGGAAGACACACTTTTTGTTTTTGGGGTGTTTTTTCATGTTTTTTGAGACTTTTTGGGCTAGAGTTCCCGTTTTGAGGTTAGGTTACCTATTTCATCGGTAACATTGTTTTGAGAGGGAGTGTTGAGATTCAACAAGAAAATCCTAGTGAAATTATGCACCTACACTAGGATGGATCCTCAGGCTATTTTTAGGTGGATTTCTATTTATAGAAGCAAGAGAAAATTATATTTATAGATGAGGTCTATTTACAGATGTATGTGCAAGTTCTATTTATAGATGCATGTCGGCTATTATTATCCCCTAATATTAGTTGGACAATAAACAATAATCTATTCTCAATGAGCACCTGGAAATAGTTAACTAAAGTGGAAAATCAGTTAGCTATAGGAATTTTGAGTTGAGTGGTTGGTTGGTGGGACATGCAAATGGACTTAGTTGTAACTGAGTGATTCGAAGTTGTAATAGAGTTGGAAGTGTAGTTATGAGAGTTGTAAAGTAGTTTAACTCAGTTAAGTGAGTTAAACTGAATTTTGCTAGTTGTAAATGTATATACACTAGTGAGAGAGCAAGTGAATTATTATTAATTAACTCAAAAGCAGTGGTCTCACATGAAACTGAAGATTTACTACTATTAACAACATGCATGTCAAATCCAGTGTGTTAGTCATCCATAATTTTCACTATCTGAATATGGCTAAGTATCAGTTCTAGATTTCTAGAAACAAAGTTCATAAACATTGTGAGTTCTAGAAATCCTGCTACCTTCATTATCCTTAAGGTAATGTTTTTCACTATTTCATCATTCCATCATGTCAATGCTTCGCTCACCTATCCCAGAAGATCCATCATGGGCTCATATCATTCAGTTTGTCTTTGTTGTGTCACCTTTTGCCTCAGCCCTCTATTTTGTGTTTCCCAACATCCCCCACTGCTACCCAAGGCTACTAACCAAACAACTCGGTTATGTCTCCCAGAAGTATAAAGCGTTGATGGTCTCCAAAGTAACCCTGTAGGCTCTTTAGATAAATCAAGTACATTGGATTTTGGATTCAATATTTCAATTTATCATAAACTCTATCTTACATTTGATGATCCCAAATTCTAGGTCTCAGTCCAAAAAGCCAAGTCCAAGGGCCTTCCACTAGGTCACCTAGGTTTTCATGAGTCCTCGGATGGATTTGGTATCCTACAAATCTTTGTTTTATATCTACAAGGAGACTACTTTCAAAGAGGAAAGAGACAAGTCATTTTGCCCTAAATTCATCAAAAAGATCATTTAAGGAAGGTCTTTGGCCGAAAGCATAAGTTTTGCAAGGAGTAAAGCCACCCATTTTGACATTTATGCAAAGGTGTAAAAGTGGCTATAGACAGAAAACTAGGTAATGTAAGAGGCCAAATCATCACTAAAGACATCTGCAGCAAAAGGAAAGGCAACATGCCTATTTTCAGAGAAAGTTGGGGTTTTTTAAAGGAAATTTTCTTGGTTTCATGACCTCCATGATTAAAAATCAACAAGGCTCATATCCTGCTATTCTTACACCTCCTCCTATCCTTAATATACCTTCACAAACATTTCTCATCACTCTTATCCCTCAAATTCATCATTTTTCTAAAAAAAAACCTAGTCTATGACTACATTTTGACACTTTTTTAAGACTAGGCCCGTGTTTTTTTCTTTTGTACCCCTTCCCCTCACTCAATTATTGAAATTTAAATTTCCCCTACTCCCTAACATCTATCCCTATCCCCCAAAATTTCCCCAAGAATTTAGACAACCCTTAACCCCTTCATTCCACTCCCTTTGCAACGCACTCCTAAATCCCCACACCAAACCCTAATTTCCTCTTCCAACTAAGCTAGGGTTTTATATGAAAGGGAGGCACAAGAAAAAAGGATTCATTCTATAGATCATTTCAGAAAGAATAAGTTGATACCAACTCATAAACATCATGCCTCCATCATTGATCCGGGGTAAAAACTTAATACCCTTAACCAAGACCTTTTAATTCAGCTGATAAATAGAATTGCATTTACTTAAAGACGTTAAAGAACTTAAATGAACAACTGTAGCTGTAAATAAGAGGAACATAAATGAACAAGATCAGCAATCATAAGAACACATCGTTTGATGACGGAGTTCGTCCAGGAGGGACTACATCTCCGGGCCTCGGTGTCAAGATGGTGTAGGCCGCTGCATTATGTGTTGTAAGAAGAGATGTACATGGATGTGCTTTCCCTATGACATACAAGGAAAAAATTCCCTCACGCAGGAGTGGCTTGACTTCTTTAAGAGATGTTCTACTGCGGAACTCCCATACATAAAGAAAGACTCCTATCAGTATGACCATAGCTGACATGTAGCAAACAAGAGTATCCCGCCAATCCTGGCAAACAAGGGATCTCAAAATACACATATGAAAAGGAGCATCCCGCCAATCTGGCATAAAAGGGACTCATACATGACACAAATCCACAGCTGAAAAGTACATCAATAATAACAGAAAGCAAGATCCCACGACTCATGTATCAACCGGGATCTGCAAGACATAATGCATCTCAATGAGAAATAAAGAAAGAAGTACATGGCAATCACATCATATACCTCATGCTGCCATTTGCTGAAGGCTGAGTAGCTCTGCGGCAGAATCTGAAAGCACCATCAATCTTGTGGCGTCGAGAAAGTGGAAAACGACTGCTCACATGCAAAAATCTGACACCGGCATAGTCCACTTCCAAAAGTGGCTGGAAAATCGAAAACTCAGATGCAGAAACTGAGCACGCCATCAGACTCGTGGTGCTGAGTAGTGCTGAAACGACATAAAATTTGTCCCATTTGGACAAAGTCGAAATTTCACCCTCCTGAAAATTGAGCCTCAATCAGGGTTCCGCCTGCCTCTTTCTGGGCTCATGGTTCCACATGACCTGCATTAAAAAAATATTAAAACTCCTCGAACTGCGTGCGCGCGCTCTGCTCCTCCATGCTTGGGCGCACTGGTAAAATGACGAGTTTATATACATTTTCATGGGCGGACTTAACCACATGAAGTTGTTTGGTGTAATGGTAAAAAGTGGAAATCGTTGAGGAGAGGTCGGGGGGTCAAATCCCGCCCCTCCATACTTAGCACGCATTTCTCTTTTTAAAAAGGTGCGTTTTGTTTTAAAAACAATATCATATTGTTTTATGGGGGGGCCGGACCCGCATTGGGCGGCCCGCCCCCAACCACCTCCACCATTTTTTTAAATTCGTTCAACCAATACGTATATGGATGGGCCGTTGGTTAAATATGGTGGTTGTGTGTTTTAAGTTGGGCCGTTGTGTGTTGGGCCGCCCGTGGATCAGGCCGGCCCACGTGGCCGGGCGGGTTCGATTCCCGCCGGCCCATTTAAATATGGTGCCACATATGCCGGGGGTGGCGGGGGTCACGGCCCCCACCCCCCTTTTTTTAATAATTTTTGTTTTAAATAAAACAAACTGGCCATCTTTAAAAATTCGGTTTTGGACCGAAGGAGGCATTTTAAACAGGCGACAATTTCGCCCGGAGTCTGGCCTGCACTTGCCGGAATCCGATGGCCGGATTTGGTCCAAATTGCGTCCTCTTTAAGGCTGCCACATCCCCAAGTCAACCTGGAACTTTGACCGCTTCTAACTCCTTCATACGGACTCGGAATTGAGTGCCGTCTGCGCCGTTGGATTCAGAATTTCAAGATCTACAACTTGAACTTGGTTCGAGAGCAATCCGAACACTTTTATTTTTGAGCCTTTTACTTAGGCCACTTGTACCTGTACCTGCTTAGTCCACCTGGATCAATCCTCCCCACTGAGGAGCTTTTGGTCCTCCAAAAGCATTAAGCTTTACCTATCAATCATCTAATCAGGGCAAGTGATCTCACATGACTCTCTTCACCGCAGACTTCTACTGAAGATGCCACCTGTGGAAATATCAAATGGCTAGTTCTTCAAGCATGATCCTAAGAAGATTCTTCACTCTCAATGCACTTCTAATCAGATGCAAAGCCAACACCTTACAATCTGAGAAATGCAAATGTCCGTACAGCACATCCGTAAAGATCCTTTCGCTTCGTCCTTCAACCTGAATGCCTACACCGCTTGGATCTCAATGAAATAGCCGTGATTTTCAGTGACCAATAATGACCCGGATGTTTCCATACTTGCCACGAGTTTATAACATGTACTCGGTGGTCAAGTTTACAGCAAAATGGAAATCATACCTCAACAAAATTACAAGACCAGACCTCATCGTCGCATTTCGAAGTGATGGAAAAACTCCTCATCACTTTTACATGAAAGAAATGCATCAGACGACTCATACAACATGACCAAAACATAAACGTCGCATCTCAAAGTGATGTCACACATCATCACTTTTACATGAAAGAGATCCAACACACGACTTATAAAACAAGGCCAAAAAGAAAAATGTCATGTCGCTTAAACGAGTGATGGAAACACATCATCACTTTCATAATAAAAATGCGACAAATGACTTACAAGCATGGCCATGACAAGCTTAACATCTCTAGAAAAAACAATCTAGAAGAACCACTTCTCATTTATTAAAACGAGTGGATCATCTCCCTGTGGCGAACTTGCTTGTCGATCAGCTCTTTCGACTTGTGTATGCATGGGTGCTTTGGCTTTACGGCGCTGCTCTGGATGAAGTTTCCAGCATGTGGCTCTTGGTGGCCACTTCGGTCGCAATGGGTGCAAAATTTCTTTTTCCTCCAAACCTGCTTAACTGATTTCTTTTCCTGTTGGGGAGAAGGCCTTTCGTGCCTCTTCCTTCTTTGTGCTGCCATCCTCTTCCAGCACTTAGAAATCACATGGTTATTTAAACCACAAAAATAACAAGTTTTACGATGCCATATTTTACGACCATGTTTATCGACATTCTTGTAATCAAAATGCACTCTGGAATAATGAGACTTAGTATACCTTCTGCGGTGGTCTCCGGTGCCATCATGATGATGGGAGCTCGCCTCGGTTCCTTCACTGCAACGTGCACTGCCGTGGAACGATGGCGAAGTGTCCCTATCATTCCTCTTCCTTGGAGAGTTCATCATTATCTGTTTGCCTTTGATGTCCTTCGAACATCCTTCACCATTGTACCCCAAACCTGCATAACGAGGTCGTTGCACAACCTCCAAAGGTTCGGTTATGCCTTGGCCACGAATGCCAAGTCCTCCTCCTCTGTACCCCATTTTAGTGAGGAGCCTCATGCCAGTACCTATGATGGGTATCTCCACACTCCCAACTGAAATAACATCATGTGAAGAAACTGAAGAAAAATCAACACTGTTTACCTTAGGTGTTGATTGCGAAACAGATGAAGAAAGCTGTTGTAAGCCTTCGTCGCGCTTCACTTCTGTCACTGCCTCTGACACGGCTTGTAGCTGAAGCTGCATCTGCTGCATCTCCTCCTTCTCTTTCTGTAGGAATGCTTTTAAGGCATCATGATCTCTCTGAAGAGTTTTGTTGTTGCGTTTCAAATCTTCCCACGCCTCTGTCGTGGATTGAAACTGAAGCTGCAACTGCTGCTTCTCCTCCTTCTCTTCATGTAGAAATGCCTTCAAGGCATCATGATCTGCTTGCAGAATTTCATTGTTGCGCTTCCAATCTTCCCACGCTTCTGTTGTGGCTTGCAACTGAAGCTGCAACTGTTGTTTGTCCTCCTTCTCTTTGTGTAGGAGGGTCTTCAATTCTTCGTTCTCTGCTGCTTGTTTTTCGTATGCCTCGTACAATATGTCCGCTTTCTCGGACACCCTGAGCATGGTTTCATACATGTCCTTGACACTTTCCATGGCTCAACTCAGCAAACGTTCAATGTTCACGCCTGCAATCCAATCAGCAAGAATACCTGCTCCGATACCACTTGATCCAGGGTAAAATCTTGATACCCTTAACCAAAACCTTTTAATTCGGCTGATAAATAGAATTGCATTTACTTAAAGACGTTAAAGAACTGAAATGAACAATTGTAGTTGAAAATAAGAGGAGCATAAATGAACAAGATCAGCAATCATGAGAACACGTTGTTTGATGACGGAGTTCGTCCAGGAGGGACTACATCTCCGGGCCTCGGTGTCAAGATGGTGTAGGCCGCTGCATTATGTGTTGTAAGAAGAGATGTACATGGATGTGCTTTCCTATGACATACAAGGAAAAAATTGCCCTCACGCAGGAGTGGCTTGACTTCTTTAAGAGATGTTCTACTGCAGAACTCTCATACATAAAGAAAGACTCCTATCAGTATGACCATAACTGACATGTAATAAACAAGAGTATCCCGCCAATCTTAGCAAACAAGGGATCTCACATATGAAATAAGAGCATCCCGCCAATGTGGCATAAAAGGGACTCATACATGACACAAATCCATAGCTGAAAGTACATCAAGAACAACACAAAGCAAGATCCCTCAACTCATGTATCAACCGGGATCTGCAAGACATAATGCATCTAAACGAGAAAATAAATAAGGAAGCACATGGAATACACATCATATACCTCATGCTGCCATTTGCTGAAGGCTGAGCAGCTCTGCGGCAGAATCTGAAAGCACCATCAATCTTGTGGCGTCGAGAAAGTGGAAAACGACTGCTCACATGCAAAAATCCGACACCGGCATAGTCCACTTCCAAAAGTGGCTGGAAAATCAAAAACTCAGATGCAGAAACTGAGCACGCCATCAGACTCGTGGCGCTGAGTAGTGCTGAATCGACATATAATTTGTCCCATTTGGACAAAGTCGAAATTTTGCCCTCCTGAAAATTGAGCCTCAATCAGGGTTCCGCCTGCCTCTTTCTGGGCTCATGGTTCCACATGACCTGCATTAAAAAAATATTAAAACTCCTCGAACTGCGTGCGCGCGCTCTGCTCCTCCATGCTTGGGCGCACTGGTAAAATGACGAGTTTATATACATTTTCATGGGCGGACTTAACCACATGAAGTTGTTTGGTGTAATGGTAAAAAGTGGAAATCGTTGAGGAGAGGTCGGGGGGTCAAATCCCGCCCCTCCATACTTAGCACGCATTTCTCTTTTTAAAAAGGTGCGTTTTGTTTTAAAAACAATATCATATTGTTTTATGGGGGGGCCGGACCCGCATTGGGCGGCCCGCCCCCAACCACCTCCACCATTTTTTTAAATTCGTTCAACCAATACGTATATGGATGGGCCGTTGGTTAAATATGGTGGTTGTGTGTTTTAAGTTGGGCCGTTGTGTGTTGGGCCGCCCGTGGATCAGGCCGGCCCACGTGGCCGGGCGGGTTCGATTCCCGCCGGCCCATTTAAATATGGTGCCACATATGCCGGGGGTGGCGGGGGTCACGGCCCCCACCCCCCTTTTTTTAATAATTTTTGTTTTAAATAAAACAAACTGGCCATCTTTAAAAATTCGGTTTTGGACCGAAGGAGGCATTTTAAACAGGCGACAATTTCGCCCGGAGTCTGGCCTGCACTTGCCGGAATCCGATGGCCGGATTTGGTCCAAATTGCGTCCTCTTTAAGGCTGCCACATCCCCAAGTCAACCTGGAACTTTGACCGCTTCTAACTCCTTCATACGGACTCGGAATTGAGTGCCGTCTGCGCCGTTGGATTCAGAATTTCAAGATCTACAACTTGAACTTGGTTCGAGAGCAATCCGAACACTTTTATTTTTGAGCCTTTTACTTAGGCCACTTGTACCTGTACCTGCTTAGTCCACCTGGATCAATCATTTTACAAGAATTCATTCCAAGAGACAAGCCATGTGTCACACCCAGGGGAAGTTTTGCTTCAAACTATGTTTCTAACCAAACGGAGATGAAAATGAAAAATGTGAGAGATTTTTTTGTCCATAATAGGCCCACGAATAAAAACCTCCTTCATTTTTTACACAGGTATCATGGTTTGGGAGAAATGTCAAAAATATAGGTGTCACGAGAGAATTTCTGCACTCCTGGATTGACGTTGGGAAAATCAGGTTTTCTCACTGCTGGAGTATCCAAATGACTTATGTGATGATTCAAATGAAAACTAGACTTGAATATATTTCCAATGAGCTATCATGAACTCAATTTGGAATTAAGGAAGGCATCCAAAGTGGCTTGCCCAACACTCTTCATTTATGCACCAGCATTCAGCACTTTTTTACCAGTGTTGAGAGAATCCATTTTTGTACCGGTAAATGTTCACCAAATGTAAAAACAAAATATTTTTTGGAAATTATACTTAACTCTCTTTCCAATGAGCTATCATGAGCTAAATTTGGAGTTGTGGAATGCCTCCAAAATTTTTCTGCACCAGAACTCTGTAATTCTGCACCAGCATTCACCACTTTTGGCCAGTGTTGGGAGAATCCGTTTTTGGACAAGTAAATGGACACCAAATGGAAAAAAAAAAAAATCAAAATTAGACTTAACAAGATTTCCAACGAGCTATCACGGGCCCATTTTTGACATAGGGAAGGCCTCCAAATGCCCACTACAAAAAGGCCTTTTTCTATGCTGCGCTCCTAGAAAGTTCAAAAAGACCAAACAGAGGCTTGGGAAAAATTTTCATGGTGTTTCACTCCTATAGGATGGTGGTGCACTCCTGTAGCTACCTCCAGTGCATTTTTACACTGAGTGCTGCGCTCCTGTAGGTGGGCGTTGCGCTCTTACGATCTTGCCCGGTGTGCAGAGTAACAACCCTTCAAAGAAGTCAAAGATGAATTCAAGAGAGCATAGAGTTGAGGTTTATCATTACATAAAGAGCACTTAAGCAACCTCCAAAGGCACCCTCTTGATCCAACAGTAAATTTGCAAAAGAATAGACTATCATATCCAAGAATTTCTGTAGAGACACCTTGAAGATTAGTCTAAAGCAAAATAGAGGCAAAGAAAGACACCTAAGAGAGTTCATGAAGTCATTTGCAATTGATAAAAAGGTACAATAAGGTAGAGGCTACTGGGAAGATCAAGAGCTCATAATAAGTGGTAAAAGTACTGCTCATCAAAAGGTCTGTGTAAATTTCGAAAGGACACTGGCATATGAGCAACATGGCACATTACAACAAAGAGATCATTGAAAAGGATTTTGGCCTCAAGCATGAAGCTGGTAGAGGAACAAATGCCATTTGGCACACTCCTGCAAAAATGACAAAAAATCTATCAGATGTGCCATAAGGTGAAATAAAAGACTAAAGACCAGTATCAAGAAAGACAATCACACTCACGAAGAAAAAAGTAGGTGTGTGTTGGTTGAGAATGAAAAAACATGACTGGTTTGACCAAACAATGGAAAAGTAGTTGGGCTAAAAAAGCTAAAAGACTCCTCAACCCTCCAAATAAATCAGTGGAAACTTTGTTGAGAAAAATTAATCAATTCAGAAGGATGTTTTCTTTGAAGACTTGGAAGGTAGCTTGGTTTGTTTTTCTAGATATCCCTGAAAACTCAAAGTTGGGATAATGAACAAAATGTTTATGGTAAGTGGCAAAGAAAACCTCATTCATCAATAGCAGAGGATTCCTAATTGTTTTCCAAGATTGGGTAAAAAGGAGACAAAATACACTAAATCAAAGGACAAATTCAGAGGTCTAAAGGTCAAAGAGAGGGGTATTGAGGCACTGTGTGCCATTTCACGGACAGAAACATAGCATCAGTTCAAACACTCTTTTCTCACAAATAACAGTCACGAGCTTGATTCAAAGAAAATAGGAGGCAAATATAGTTTTCAAATCACCTTGCATATGTTCATAACAAGCTTGAGCCATCATATATCTATCCAATTTCCCAAGCTGTAAAAAAAGAAGTGGTGGCCTTGAAGAAAACAATAAAGGAGAGGATGTTGAAGATAAGGTATAAAATGAAGAAGAGGGAAATAGCCTAGAGGAAAACAGTCAAAACAGAAGCAAGGATGAAGATGTAAACCAAGAAAAAAATAGAGTTACAAGCAGTGACACAAACGATGAGAAAGGAGGTCAAAGTGCTGGGTCTCAAGGTGAAGAAAATGAAACTGAAAGCCCTACAACAGACAGTGGAAAAGAAGAAATAAGCAGTCATGACAATGACAAAATTGATGAAGATAGCCCAGAAAAAATTTTCAAAATTGTTTTCAATAAACAAGGAGATGATGGCAAAGATCAAAATAATGTTGGCAGTGAAAACAACAGTGAAAAAGGTGAAGAGGTGGATAGTCCTAAAGGTGAAAGTGTGTCAAACATAGGTGCCTCTGACAGTGTAGAAATAGAGTATGGTAGTTTTTAAGGTCCTCCTAGTGATGAGAGCATGAAAGAGGTTGAAATTAATAGTCAAAAGGACTGCCAACAACAAATAAGTAAGGAGATACACACAGAAAACATTCTTGAAGAGAAGGAAAGTCCTAGGGATGTAAATGATCAAATTGTGCAAGCTAAGTTTGTGACATCTTTCACCATCCCTTATTAGAGAGGTAGGAGGCATGTGTTTTCTACCTCCAAAAGGCAAGGGGCCATGAACTCCTCCTCAAAACCAGTAAAGGAAAAATTCGCTGAAACAGTGAAGGTCAAGGTCACCAAATCATTGAGGAGCAAGGGTAAACTGCAAATGAAGGACAAGGGTAAGAAGCCCATGAAGGAAAAATGCAAGAAGATAATGAGGAAGAGGGGCAAGCTAGGAAGAGGCCTAAGACTATGGGTCTTAGGAAAGCTTTGGAAAAACAGAGAGAGGAAGAATCAGCCCAAGCACAGTAATTTCCACTCACTGAGATCCTTTCCTTGGAAATTGAGCATGACAAAGAGTCATGGCTTGAAAGGGAAAATCTACATTTAGAGGCTAAGTTAGAGAAGGCAAACAAAGATCTGGGCTTACAGAGAAAGATGACTGAGCACTACAAAAGAAGAAATCAGTTTGCAAGGAAGAAGCTCAAAACTGCCCAAAGGAAGGACCCAGCACCAAATGATGGAAAATACCAAGCTAGGATTTGAATTTTAGGTCAAGCTTCACTACAGGCGTCCAAGAACCCTTGAGGGACTCACTCACTAATTTTGAGCAAAATTGAACACTTTTTGGTTTTTTGCAAATTTTTAAGCCTAGGAGCGCAACACCCTAGGTGCTGCGCTTTTTCCTAGGGAAATTTCAGGGGGGAATTTTACCTTTTCGGATTCCTTGGCATGCGAGGAGCATGCTCAAAAAATTTCAGCCAAATTGGAGTTTTTTGGGTCCCTCAAAAGGGCAAAAAACACTCAATTTTGCACCTTTCTACCTCATTTTCTGAATAGGTGTTGCGCTCCTAGGAACCTTCACTTTTTCTACATTTTATTCAACTTCTAGAGATTATATTGAGGAAAAAAACGTATATTTGGAAATTATACATCCCCATATTTCCAAAGGGCCATCACGGAGCCTTTTTCGACATCAGGAAGGCCTCCAAAACCTAGCTGCAAAAAGACCCTTTTTGGTGCTCGCTCCTGGAAAATTTTCAAAATCAGAGACAGGGTGTTGTGTTCCTGTGTGATGACTAAGAAAATGTGTGTTAGGAAAGTTATAACATGTATTTTAGAGCCTAAAAGTAAATGATTTTTCTAATTTGTTGTGGAAAAGATATTTTGGAAGATATTTTGTGCCTTGGACCTTGCAAGACCTCAAGGACACATTAGGATATTTATTTTTGGCCATTAGGCTTCTAGTTGCTCTAGTGAGCTCTCTCCTCTCCTTATTTGTTATATAAGGTATGAGTATGTATTGTAAACAGTTGGGACTTGATGTGTTATAGAGAAATACATGGTTTATGAGCTTGGAGAAGATATTTGGTTTCATGATGTAAATGAATGACCTGTGTGGCTTGATGATGGAGAAGCTTGCTTGCAGGATTCCATAGCTTGGTGAATGGTGATGTTTTTCTAAATTTTTAGTGTTTTCTTGTCCTCATTTTGTTTTAGTCTACTTGTTTGCTATAGATCAGAAAATTATAGGTTGAGATATGCTCATGGAATCACCTCAAACCTCCTGCATGTTATAGCTTTGATGTTTTCTTCTTTTAGTTCATATTAAGGAATTCTTGACTGCTCCTTAGGCCTACCAAACTTGTTCTTTGTTTCATGAATGATAAGTGTGTTAGCTTATAAATATGATTCATGGTATGCCCTGCTTATTTAAAGTTTTCAAAAACTCACTGTGAAACTTTCCTATGGAATACTGATTGATTAGGATAATGCAAAGAGGCCTTGTTTCGATCTTTCCCTTTGCCCATGCTCATCAACTTGTTTCACAGTTCCCGATAGTTTGATATATGTTGCTTAGGAGTTCCCTCTCCATATATTGAATTGTTTTTTTATCTTATATGTTTTTCTCAAAAAAACTGAAGGTGGATTTCTAAAGTTAGGAGTTCTAATGCTTCTATGTACCACTGGATTGTTCATCTTGTATGTTTATCAGTTTGAGTATTGTTCATAGAGATTAATGGTTTTCCCTACCCCATGAGTCATTGCTTTCATATTATATACATTTAAGACCTCTTAGTTTCTTCCCAAACTTAATGTTCATTACACCTCATCATCACTTTAAGGATCCATTCACCTTGCTAAATCGGCCTTGCAATACACTCTGCTTTAGCATTTAGACACCCTAGACTTCATCTAACCCCATATCCCTATTGATTTGATATTCTCTCATTCCACCTATCCTACTTGATCGTCTTACCCCAACCCAAAACAAACAAACAAACCTACACTTAACAACTAGCCTAAAATCAATCATCTAAAGCGTCACATCCTTCACACAATAGAGAGAGCCCTCTCTGAGTCCAGGAAGGCTAGGTACTAGGACTCCAAACAGTAGTCTGATGTTACCCTGTCATTTGGTTGGGAAATCTACCAAATCACGGGACACTAACATAATGGTGATCACGGTGGGACCGAGTACATAGTAGCCTACAAACACTTATTGACTCTTTTAACCCTCAGTTAAACTTTAAAATCTCGTGATTTGTAAATCACCTCATCACTTTCACTAACACAATGGAAATCATGATGCAACCTCTGATGTCAGTGACAATCTAATTATCCCTTAGGACTTCGAAAACCTTCGTCAAATCATAGAGAAACTTAACTGATAGCTTAAGAGTAGAATCTAGCTTTTTCACCATCCTAGAAAAATGATGACTTAGCTATAGGACACTCTTACATACCTTAAGGGCTGCATATAGAAAGCTCAGAAAATCCCAAAGCATTTCTAGATTGGATTTTTGTCAGTATTGGTGGTGGACCATAGACACTTATCTTCAAAACAACTAAAAATATCCACCTGGTGACTCCACTAGCCTCCAGTAGGCCTATTACCCCACTAGTTCTTATAAAATCCCATGGGAATGCATTAAGAAATCCCAATCATCCTGATGGTGGAAAAAAAAGTTCAAATCTTCCACCTGGCGACTCCACAACCCTCAATAGACCTAAAGACTCCACTGGTAGAGAACTCTAGACTGGTTGAAAAGATGTAGTGACCTATTTTTTATAAAGAAAGATGGATCCAAGTATGAACAGAGAGGCAAAACTAGAGATATTGATAGATACATTTAGAAAATTGATGCATCTACTTGACAAGCAAGAGGAAAGGTACAGGGTTAAGGTTGGTGCTTCTTATTCAAAACAACATATAATTCTTCCTCGGGAAAAGAAAACTAAGTCACTACAAAACAAGAACAACAAACAAAATATGCATGACGAGAAAGACTGCAAAGAAGAGAGTAAAGAAGGCTGCCAAGTAGGTACTAGTTACTTTCCTACATCTTATGCTCCATTATTAAGAGAGAATTACGAGCAAGTTGCAAATAAAAATAGAGAGGAGTGCCCTAAAGAAACAATCAGCCATATTGAAATCACAAAATATGAAATAAAGGAGGAGATTGTTATAGCATCATTTTTCACCCTCATGTGATTCATGATTGTCTCTTTGGCCTTGGGCACCCATTCCCACATATTTGAACAAAATTCATAAAAAACAGTGTTAAAAATCCCATACGTAGGTATGCCCAGACTTTTCCGCGTGTATACACGAGTCCATACACACTTTTCCACGTATGCCATTAAAATCATTAAAAATATATATAAAAATTCCCTATTTTCGGGCTGGGTTGATGGTTACTCCAGTAGTTCAACCACCCCAACACGTGGCCAACTGTTTCCAACTGATTGAAACTACTTTGAGGGAGTATAAAAGCCCCTCATGTGCATGGCCTAAGGGAGAAAGAAATTATAGATATTATACTCTGTTGGAATCCCAATTCAAGTCTGATTTGCCGTGCCTCCTGCACTTTCCCATATTTTTACAGGAAACCCTTGTTTCTTGGAGATGTTCATCAGTTTATATGTCATCTCGTGTGCACAAGTCTTGAAATTATCCTAGCGAGGCAAGGGTAGGACGGATCCCGACGACGGTCTGTTCGAAGATCGTGGAAGGATTCAGGTGATCTCTCCACTTTTTATTACTGTACATGCTGTTCGTAATGAAGAAGAACCATCTTGTTCCTGAATTCACGTGTTAATATCTTCTTGCATATGTGAAAAGATTATTATTTAAGCATTTATTATTGTTTATATGATGTTTCACATGGATTTCACTGACATTTAGGATAAATATATGCTATACAACTAGATTTCCGTGCACGTTTCATCTTGGTTTTCAGGTTGAGGAGGAAGAAGGGTTTTTGGGGGTTTGGACCCAACAAACCTCTAGGGAGTTATTTCTCGAAATAGAACTAGCGACTCCACTGGGACCGAGAAAGCTCCACTGGCGACTCCGTTAGGTGGACCGAGAAAGCTCTCCTCCAGAGAGTCAAGCGCGAGGGGAAGTGAAGGCCGAGAGGAGAGATACCCCCTCTCTGATTTGTTGGATCTTGCCTCAAGACCGTTCCTCCCGGCTTCTGACACGGATTGGTGCCCATAGTTGCAATTCCTAGGTTCCACACAGGTGACTGCGGGGGGGAATACCTGTGGTACCTGAGGCAGACGTCGTATCACTTCCAGTAGTACTTCTGGGGGGTGCCCTTGCGAAGCTTGGTTACTTGTGTCGGCAAAGGCTATTGTTAGGAGGTCGACGTAACTGTTTTTGTTACCTTCGCTAGTAGGCCTGGGCCGTAATTATCCTAGACTACTTTCAGGAGGTCCTATTTTTCGCTTTCTCATATTTTGGTGTTCGGTCCTAATCACCCAAAGTGGAAATACCTGAAGGCTGCTTGCTTGGCTGTATCTTAGGGATTTTTGTAGCAAGTGCTCTTTGTTCCTAGCTTGCTTAGCTTTATAATTTTTTGAGTCTAATCAAAATTTGTTAAAGTGGTTGATCAAGCGCCTCGTCGATCGAAGAGAATCCAGGGGTTATCTCCCGAGAGTGCAAAGCCTTCTTCAAGAAGGCGTAGGAGTAACATAGTAGGTGAGTATCACCCTGTGGTATCTGAAGCAGTGGAGAGTGATCCTCCACAAGGGATTGAAGGTCATGTAGTTGGTTCTGGTGTTGGTTCCGAGAGGAGCGTTCCACTCACCTCGAGAGTCTTATTTCCGGGAGAGTTAGGAATAGAAGTAGAGGAAGTACCTGAGTCTCCTCAGTCACTTCCATCTCCTCTTCCTCCTGATTATCCATTTGTTGTTGAGTACATTGGACCTGAGTCTGCAAGACCAAAAGATCCTCCATTTTATTCATACCTTTCGATGGCCACGACTGGGAACGCAGCTTCTGTTGTGAGTGCTGCAGGCATTCAGACTCCTGCTTCAGTTGAAGGAGGAGGCACTATTGCTATATCTATGATTGCTTCTAGTACTGCTGTGTTTGGCTCTGGTTTCACCCAAGCACATGCTTCTCAATCTGGTCCCTTTTGTTTTGGAATGCCCACTAGTGGGATTCCTCCTTTTTCCTTTTCCGCTACTGCAACTACATCTACACCCATGTCTTCCATGGCTAGTGGGTCAGCTTCTTTTCAAGGGTTCCCCTTTGGAACTAGGCATATTCCTAGTTCAAATCCTTCTTTAGGGTCTTTTCATTTTACTTCTCAGACTCAGAGTTTTAACCCTTGGTCTGGAGGTCAGAGTTCGACTACTTTTACAGGTTGGAACCCTGTATTTACAACAGTGGGGGCAGGGAATCAATTTTATGATGGTCACCAAGGGAATGCTTCTTTCCCTTCGTCGAGTGCTTATCATACTTTTTCCCCTCTTTCTAATGCTTAGAACCCCTATCAGGGGCTTTCTTCTTCATTTAATACTTCGGGAGGGCGAACTGGTCCGGTCTTTGGTAACTCTATGTTGGGAGGGGGTCCTTCTCCAAATGTTGGGTCTTTTGGCCCAATATTTTCTATGAGTCCTTTTTGGCAACCTGGTGCCTCATCAAATCCAGGGTACTCTTTTCAGAACGTTGGGAATTCATCCCATCAAGGATGGAATCCTCAGGTTCCGCCTCATTTACCTTTTCTGGCAACGTTAAACTTGCCAGATCTGTCGAAATTGATGAATGATCCGATCCGATATAGTCCGGGGTGGCCTCTGGTTCCCACCAAACTACCTTCAGACATTCCAAAGTTTGAAGGCAAGAATGGAGAGGACCCGGCTGACCATATCACCACCTTCCATTTATGGTGTTCTTCTAACTCCCTGATCGACGATTCGATTAGGTTGAGATTGTTTCAACGGACCTTAACTGGAAATGCTGCCAAGTGGTATATTGAGTTAACTGGGGGTAGTTTTGCTACATTTGGAGATCTGGCTACAACATTTCTAAATCATTTCCAGTTGCCTGTCCGTTATGATGCCAGGACTGAACTCCTAGCTAATTTTAAACAGGACGATGCAACCCACATTTCTGATCATATTCAAGAATGGCGGAGAAGGAAGAGGCTTATTAAAGCTCATATTACAGGAGAATTCCTTTTGGAATGGTTTCTGAAATCTCTGCAGTCAGATATTTCTAAGGATGTATCCCTGTCCGGGGTATTTTCCGAGGAGCAGGCCATTTTTAGGGCCCAGCAGCTTGAATTGATATATTCTCAGTCTGGAGTCCTTCATAAATATTTTCCTAATGCCCCTCACTCCAAATTAGATTTATCCAAGACTAAACCCGGTCCTCATGGTGATGGACTGATTGGGTCGATCAATAGTGGTGCAGCTAACCTGCTTAGTCAATTGTAGCAGTTGTCTATACAATCTGCTTCTTCTGGTCAAGTTGTGCCTGCTGAGTCATCACCTTCTCAATATTTGTCAGTAAATGCCGTTCATACTTCTAACCCTAAAGAAAATCAACAATCCGAAGGGAAGAAGAAGGGACGGAATAATAATAAGAAAAAGGGCAAGAATGGGAAGGGTAATGCAAATAAAACCAACGAGCATGTTGGTGAGGGTCCAAAGGATAAAAAGAAAGTGAATTTTCCATGCAAGTTATGTGCTAGAGACCATCTTACTCACCTTTGCCCTAAAATTCAGGATGCGCAGCGCTTGTTGGCTCAACGGGGTTCTTCCAGTTCCCAGGCTGTGTTGACAAACCCTTTTCCCCAAGGGCAACAGCTAGTTGTTGGCGTGAATCAAAATATTGGGGCTTCCTCTGGGGGCACCCAGGAAGGGGAAATTCCATCAAACATATACATGATAAGTGGTCACGTGGATGTCGCCACGAGATCCCGTGATTATGGCTAAGATGAGTCTTCGAAAGCCAAGGGTGCTCCTGATGCTACTGAGCCGCTTCACATCACGAAGCCTACTGTTGAGCCTATACCTCGGATTCCCAAAGCATCTACTAAGTGTACAACGATTAATCCAAATGCTAGGGTTGCCCAGAACTACTCTATTGTGGAAGATCTGGTGCAGAGTCCTTGTGCCATGTCAGCTCTTGAGGTGCTCCAGTCTTGTCCGGCTCAACACAGTGCTCTTCTCACTGCTATTGGTGTTGTCGATCCAAAGAACTGTCTTATGATTACATTCGATATGACTAATTTTAAAAAGAGACTCCCCCATCATATGGCTTTTCATATTAAATCATCGTACCGGAAATGTAATATTTTCTGGACGGTCATTGATGAGGGTGCTTCCACATGTGTGATGTCTCTCACATGTTGGAAGGGAATTGGATCTCCCGCAGCTATCCCATCTGCTACTCTTCTGACTGTGTTTGATTTTCATTCTCACAGACCGCATGGTATTGTCCCAGCTTTTTCCATCTATGTTGGGGGAAAAACTGTAAATATAGAGGTTGAAATAGTTGATGCAAGCTTGGACTACAACCTTCTGTTGGGGAGAAACTGGATTTATGAGATGGATGCCATCGCATCTTCATTATTTCAGACTATTTGTTTCCCTCACGAAGGGAGGATTGTTACGGTGGATCAGCTGGACTGTCCTCCTGTAGACCCGAATGCATCTACTAACTCAACTATTCCAAAATTGGATAATTCTAAGGCGCCTGTTGAGAATTTAGGGGTTGGAATGTATTCTTCTTTGATGGGTACTTTTGATATTCCACCTCCTATGGTTCATATAAATGCAATTTCATCCTCCAGGGCTCCTCTTCGAAGAGAGTTCTTTAGAACTCATTATTTTTCGGACCCTTGGACCTTACCTTCCCTTACAGCCACATTAGCAAAAGGTCAAGTGGGTGGAATGGCATTTCCGATGTCTGCGGCTGAGATTGCTTATCAATCTATTGTTGACTCTGCAGAGTCCATTCCAGCTCCTCTTTCTCCGGAGGAATTGGATGGCGATGTGGCTCCGGCTCGGACACTTAGTTCTTCTTCTGCCCAGGATTGCCTTGATACCACTCTTCCATCTGAAGAGGCCATCCTGGAAGCTATGACTGGTATAGATAGACAATGGGATGATTTGCATCATCGGACTTAATTTTTACCTGATTTGAGCGAAGTTGAATCAAGTTTCCCAAGCCCTATGTCTCCTAGTCCTGTTCGCCCAATCCTGAACCCTTTAGCACCAACACAGGTATATGCTGAAGGGAACATGGTTGTGATTTCTCCAACTATGCCAGTGAACATTTCCAGGGATCCCAATGTTATAGAGAATGTCTTCATCGGAGCTGAATGTTCCCCTGAAGAGATTCAGATTTACACCGATCTCTTTAAAGAGTATAGGGATGTGTTCGCTTGGTCTTATGAGGAAATTCCTGGTATAGATCCATCTATTGTCCAGCATGAGATCAAGACTTACGAAAATTCTAAGCCTGTGAGGCAAAAACTTCGTCTGGTCAATCCTAGGAAGGTGACAACTATGAAAGCTGAGGTGGAGAAGCTGCTTAAGGCAGGATTTATTTTCCCTGTTCCTTTGACAAAATGGGTTTCGAACCCTATTCCCGTAGATAAGAAATAAGGAACAATTCGAGTTTGCATCGATTTCAGAGACCTTAATAAAGCATGTCCAAAAGATAATTACCCCACACCATTTATAGATCAGATTATTGATGAGTGTGTCGGTAATGAGATTTTCTCCTTCATGGACGGTTTCTCCGGATATAATCAGATTACTATCCGTCCTGAAGATCAGCATAAGACTGCCTTTATTTGTCCCTGGGGTACATTTGCATACAAGAAGATGCCTTTTGGTCTTAAAAATGCTGGGGCTACATTTCAGCGGGCCATGTCATATGCCTTCCACGACATCAAAAAGATTATCGAGGCATATTTGGATGATTTAGCTGCTCATTCTCGAAAGAGGATGGATCATCCTGCTCACCTCCGGCAAATATTTGAACGATGTCGTTTCTATAAGATTAGGTTGAATCTGAACAAGTGCGTTTTCGCGGTTACATCCGGTCGGTTATTGGGATTCATTGTGTCTAGGGAAGGGATTAGGGTAGATCCCTTCAAGGTTGAGGCAATACTTCGGTTGCCTCCCCCGTCATCTATTCGTCAACTTCAAAGTCTACAAGGAAAAGCTAATTTTCTTTGGAGGTTTATCGTGAATTATGCTGAAGTTACCAAAGGATTTATGAGATTGTTGAAGAAGGGAGTTCCATTTTTTTGGGATGACTTCGCTCAGCGCTCATTCAATGCTTTGAAAAAAGCGTTGACCTCTGCTCCTTTATTGAGTCCACCTGATTATAGCAGGGATTTCCTTTTGTATCTTGCAACAACAAAATCTACCATTAGTATGGTTCTGGTTCAGGAAGATGATGCTCTTGTAGAGCATGTTATATACTATCTTAGTCGAGGCTTGGTAGGACCTGAACTCCTGTATACTCTGATATAAAAGCTGGCTTTAGCAGCTGTTCATGCTATGCAGTGACTCAGACATTACATTCTTCTACGAAAAACTTATGTTTTGGCAGCAGAAAATCCATTTCAATTTTTTCTCAGTAGGCGAGTGATTGGGGGAAAATACAATAGATGGATTGTGATTTTGCAGGAATTTGATCTTGAGTTTATGTCTTCCAAGTCCAAGAAATCATTAGTTTTCGTGGAATTGATTTTTGAGTTTCCCTATGGAGAAGAGATACTCTATGATGAATCCTTCTCGGATGAACATTTATTCCTCATCTCTCCACAAGATCCTTGGTATGGAGATATTATTGTGTATCTTCAGACTGTGAAGTTTCCCTCTACTTTTTTGAAAGATGAGCGCCGTAAGTTGCGTCACTTGGCTAAGAATTACTTGAACATTGGTGATGCTTTATACCGTCGAGGGGTTGATTCAATCTTGAGGCGTTGCTTAACTCTCGAAGAAGCTGAGGCTGTGCTGAATAATTGCCACATTGGAGCTTGTGGTGGTCATTTATCTGGGCTTGCTACAGCCCAAAAAATCTTGCGTGCTGGGTACTTTTGGCCTTCGATTTTCAAAGATTGTGTGGAGTCGGTCAAAAAGTGTCATCCGTGTCAAGTTTATACTCGAAAAATGCACGCTCATCCAGCTCCGCTTTTTCCAGTCATTACTGTCGGTCCCTTTACAAAGTGGGGTATTGATTATACTACTTGTAACCCGCCTTCGGCTAAAGGTCACAAGTACATTATTGTAGCAATAGACTACTTTACGAAGTGGGTCGAGGCTATGCCTACTTTTGGGAATGATGGTGAGACTGTAGCTCTTTTTATTTTCAACCAGGTTATTGCTCGTTTTGGTATTCCTAGAGAGATTTTCACTGATCATGGCAATCATTTTCAGAATAGCATGATGGCTGAGTTGGCTCTAAAATTAGGTTTCCGGCAGGAGCATTCATCTCCTTACTATCCTCAGGAAAATGGGCAAGTGGAAGCCGTGAATAAATCCTTGAAGAAAATTTTTCAAAGGACGATTAATAAAGCTAGATCCAATTGGCATATCATGCTATATCCTGCACTTTGGGCATACAGGACGTTAGTAAAAACTGCAACTGGCTTTACTCCATTTCAACTAGTTTATGGGCTGGAATTCGTATTTCCCATTGAATGTGAGATTCCTTCTCTTAAGTTAGCCATCGGGCTTCTTCCTGACACTTCTAGTCTTGAAGAATGTCTCCTTCATCTGGAACATCTCGATGAGTAGCGTCGGGATGCCACCACGATGAATGAAGCACATAAAAACCTAGTTAAAGTTTAGTACGATAAGGCGGTCAAACCTAGGGTTTTCTCAGAAGGCGACCTTGTTTTGGTCTATGCCCAAGAGAAAGATGCCCTGGGGGCAGGAAAGTTTAAGTCTATGTGGTATGGCCCCTTTATCGTTAAAAAAGTTCTTAAAAAAGGAGCATATACCTTAGTTTATTTTGAAGGGAATGAGTTGCCAGAGCCCAGAAATGGGCTCTATTTTAAAAAGTATTATGCCTAGGCTTCGGCCTGGCATTTTTATTTTTGTATATAGTAGTTTTGCTTTGTACATATTTGGTTTTTCGATCTTTGATGAGATGGTGATGTTTTTGATCTGCTATGGCAGGTTGTGTCGAATTTCATGAGCCATTTTGGTTTCGCCGATGGTGCTAGTAGACACACCCGGAACTTGGCTTCCGCGGCTTGGGTGCTTCATCATCCATCCGGTCAGCTGTTAGTATCAAGAGGAGTCTGCATTGGTCCTGCTTCCAATAATATAGTAGAATACACTGCAGTTATTTATCTACTCTCGGAGGAAATATGTTTGGGTGTTGATTCGTTGGTAGTTTTCTTGGACTCCCAGCTGGTGGTGTCGCAGTTGAACAATACTTATCGGGTTCGAGATCCATTTTTACTTCGGTTGTTCTTGAGGGTACGTTTGTTATAAAGATCATTTCAATTTTTAAATTTCATTCATATTCCTCGAGCTGACAATTGGATGGAAAAATCATTAGCTAATCAAGCAATTGATTGGCATATTAATCATTCCATACAATAAAATTTAATCATCAAAAACATCATACATTTTTATACATTTGTCACATCACATCAAAAATCGTTGTATACATATCGTCAGAGTGTTCAAAAACTATACAAAATTTGGATCCATAAGTCATACAAAATTTGGGCTTATGCCCGATCATGTTCAAATCTCAAAAAATATATAGTCATCCGGTAAATCATATCTATCTACTCCTGTGGTCCCTGCCCAGAAGTTGTGTTCCTATAGAACACGATCGCAGTCGCGACTCGGTGGAATAACCGCACCCAGTCACGAGGTACTCCTACTACTCGTCTCTGGATGGCCTCGGGTAGATCTTCCACTGCAGCCATAGGCACTTGGGGGGTTAAACCCTCCAAGTTCCTCTGTACAGCATGGAGGGTTCTGTCTGAGTCTACTGTCTTCGCCTCGTCTCTACGGCACTTATGCCGTGGGTAGCCATCAGGACGGACTGGTCCAATATCTGTATCATGATCATTACGATATTTTAAGTCACTTTGAATCCAATCAAAAACATGTTTCATTTTTTCACACATATTGAAAAAATCCAAAAAAATCATATAATTAAAAAATTGCAATCTTACCGACTGTACCCCATGCCGCGCCAGGTGGAAGGACGAGGTCTGGATCACCACGAAAATCCATCCCGGCATAGGGATAGTCCTCCACAGCGATGATTTGTTCTCCCCACCATTGGAAGAACTCGTCATCCCAAGTGGTTCGGAGAACTTCACTTCCCCCCAGTCTCTTCATCAAGTCAGCCCATCGGGCAATTCTTGGGTCTCTTGGGCTGCTGATAGAAGAGATCACTTTGGGTCTCAGCCCAGGAATCTTCTCGAAGAAGAATGTCATCGAGATTGTACCATATCCAAAATTTTTTGTCTTTGTTTTTCGGATGGAAGTCAATTGTTGCTTCATATTCATTAATAGAGCTATGCACCAATCATATATATGAGTTAAGCATTCCACAGCTATACTCATTTGAGTCCTGGATGCCTGGTGTAAGGAAGCAGATCCTGCTACCCTGCCAATGGTAAATAGGAGAATTTTCATGTGCAAGTCTCTTAAATCTCTTATAGCAATATGAGTCCCAACTTTCTTGGACACCTCTACGCAGTGGACGTGGACATAGTCATCCACGGTTAGCCCTCCCAAGGGCTTGCCATGTAAATCTACTGGCTCCCCCCTCCGGGAGAGTCCAATAATAAAATAGATGTCTTCCACCTCGATACGTATGGGCATGTGATCTATTATGAAGCAATCCTCTTCCGGTTCCCAATAATTCACAAGCATTTCAAGCAACCGGACATTACTCTTCATATTTGGTATTTTGAAAAATTTGAGCAATCCACAATTTCAGAGAATATTGAGCGATAATTGATCCTGCATTACTTCATTATCAATGGCACTGTGCTCACGTTCTCTCCATGATATAGTCATCTTGCAAAAATTCAATAATTTTTCCATTAGAATCACGTTTTTTCATTTCGGGTTGCGCATACGCGACTTTCTCTGTACACAATCGCGTATATACGCTGCTTGGTCAATATAAACCCGCGTATGCGCAGAACCGTAATTTTAAACAAATAATTCTACGGTGAAATTTTCAAATTTCTACTTTATTTATGGACAAATTTGATAACAAGGATGGATTAAGAGCTTACCTGAAAAATTCACCGAAGTTTGACGGTCGATTGCTCCTGTTTTGACGAAAGGGGCTTTTTCTCCAGAGATCTTTTTCCCAATTCAGCAAGTAACAATTAACCAAATGTCAGGTAACTTGTGTATTTATGCCTAAAAATTGAAAATTTTGCAAAAATTCATTATGATTATTTTTTCAATCTATCTTAAGCTGCATAACCCGGATGCTTGGAAGTGCCCAGATTGGTATATTTTCAGGTACATTTTGATGAAGTCGAGATTTTTTCCGGTTTTTGATCCATGACTGCTGACCCGTCATGGCAGGTATATGATCTTCACTGGCATATAGGTTAGGAAATCCACTTTCCGTTGCATTTTTCATACTAGCCTCCATTCTGATCACTTGCCATAGGGTCGATCCCATCAGGTCATGAGTATTACACCCATTTCACTCGCCGATTATTTAATCATGACTTGGTGGTAGAGCCTTCCTTTACATGGGCTTCCTAGTTATTTCCTCGCTATCACTTGTTGCCCATGCTGCATTTTATGTAGGCTCGGGAGTCCTCTTTAGTCTCGCCATGAATTATGTGTTGAAGCTTCATTCTTCTTCTTCTTCACTATCATTTTTCTGGCCATTACCCTAGAGGCTCCCTGGTGTTGTTAAGTTGTATCACTGCATTGCATATTGGCTACTTGTTTATCCTGGCCTTTAGCCGGCTTAATTTTGGACTCAATGTTTAAGCCAACTTTTGACCTTGACTATCTGTACAAATTAACCATTGCATACACTTAGCTATCGTGACTTGACACCCTTTTACCCATGGATGGAACATTCCTCTGAGTATCGCTTACCAGTTTTCGCCACCTTGTATTGAGCATAGGATTGTTCCTATCCCAGGAACTAGTGCATCTGTTTCTTAATACTCGTTCTATCCATTGTACTATAGCATTCTTTTATTATTTTCCAGGCTTATTATATGAAAAAGACAAAAAAATCAAATATAACAAAAAGAGAGGGAACGGGATGTAACTTCGTAATTTGATGGCAGTATAGTGTCAGTTTGTCGCCCTTGAACAAAGCACATACACTTATATATTTCCTTCATTTGGGATGGTTTTAGTTTTGACCTAGGTTCAGCCTTTGCCTTGTTTCACTGGTCAGTTCTCCCCCAGTTGGTTATCTCTTCCAATCATATGGAGAGTTTGTTTTTGCCTCCTGCATAACAGACTTATACAATGTCACTTTTTACTGCCATGGTTATCATGAATCGTGCTTTTGTTCAAGGGAAGTCTAACCATATTCGGCCATTCTACGGTGTCTCTTGACTCATTATTCAGTCGGACTTCCCGGTCTTGTCAGTATCTTGTTCTATCACATCAGATATTTTGGTCTTCTGCTCGTGCTGGTTTGAGAAGGTCCCCATTGACTTCTTGCCGGCAGGTTTGTCTCTCATCGACTACGACACATTGCTCTGAGAGTAAACCTAGAGCCGCACCCTAGCCATATTTCCATCATTGATAGGTGACCTTGTGCTCAACATTTGATCATCATTATGGTTCTTTGACTGAGTGGTTTCCCCTGTGTTCGACGTCAGCATACATTATCACACTTGGGATTCGTGCAGTACCCTGATTTGAATTTGACCCTATTGGTGGATATCTCACCTCTGTGTCAACTTTCATTATTGGTTGGTTCAGAGGGTTTCTTCCATGCGCTAGCTTCATCTTGTGCATGTCGGAAACATACTTCGGTTTGGTTCCGTCACTCTGCTTCGTCCGATTCCTTCCAAATTTTGGCCTGCGGGTTACACTCGCGCTGCACTGATGTGGGATGCCTTAATGCCTTCCTTCCAGCAGATCTTTTCCCATCGACTCCGACTCATTTCTCTAGGAATAAGATCTAGAGTCTTTTTGTCAATACCTTAGGGTTTGCAGTCATCAGTGGCAGACTCTTCGCTATCGACAGTGGGGATTCATCATTGCCTCCTGATTGGTAGATTCTTCCAAGTGTTCGACTTCAACTCATTCATTCACACTTGTTAGATTGTACTGGGGAACCTTGACACTCATTTTCATTATTGGTGGGTTGTCTCGCGTTGGTTAACGGTTTACATTATTGACCGGTAATCCAAATATTTCTCACATGGTCGACTTCAGCTCATTTATTCCCATTGTGTAGAATTGTGCCGTCGAGATCGGTGAAGACCTCGGGTTGCATCAGCATTTTTCGGTTCACTTTTGAAATTCCATTCAGTTTCTGCCAGTGATGTCATCCACCCTTATATGTTGCAGTGTTAGTACAACAACATCTTATATGTTGGCTCCTGAGTTGCGTGATTGTACCATGTTTTCCACCCCTTATGATTTGGTACTTGGAGATTTAGTCACTTTTATGATCAGACATCCAGTTTCAGCATTATTGATCAGCTTTCTATATAATCTTCATGAGGGGGCATACCTGTCTAGTAGATGTGAGAAAGGAAAAATGGCTTTACATTCAGCTTGACAACTAGGTTTTAAGAATGGATGATAGTGGGTTAAGTCAAGATGTTTCTGGTTAAACCACCTCTCTCCGATGGAAGGCATTCTAGTGGCTTCAGAGATAGCATTGGGGGTCAACTCAAACCTCACCCCTGCTAGATGTATTTTATGTCGGTGAAGCCTTAGGGAAAATAACTTGTTCAATTGAGGATGGCTTTGGATTTCTTGTACTTTGTTAATATAAATAGGAGAGGTTGTTAGTTCTGCAGTGCTTATGGGTTCAAACCTGTTGGGCTTCCCTCCCTTCTTATGTTGTCTTCTTGGTCTTTGAGCTTCATTATTTAGGTCAACACTCTCCTCTTCAGACATGGTGCTTACTTTACCCCTTCCTTCAATTCATTAAAAAAAAAGAATTTTGGCTTATGAAAGGATGAAGAGAAGTGCTAAATGAGATATTGAGGCCTTTAAACAGGATTAGGAGATTTGGAAAAGTAAGTTTAGCTCCCTTTCAATCTTGCTTCAAGTTTTCTTTGACATACATTTAGAGTTTACCAAGCGCTTTTACCATTTGAAAAATAATAAAGAGATGGTATTTTTAGGAAAAATACCTTTGAAATGGTCTTCCAAAACAAAAAATGAAATTTGTGAGCTGTTCTGGGAAAATCTCGCACTTCTGCAGGATTCTAGGCAGTGTTGCACTTTTACGCTAGGAGTGCAGCACTTCGGCGATGGAAGTAGTTTTGAACGCGTAGCATCGTCAGCGGGCGGGAGCTGCACGTTCGAGTCGGGCGATGGAGCCAGTGTCCAAAGCGCAACACTTGGTAAGTGTTGCACATAGAAATGGGTGTTATAGCATCATTTTTCACCCTCATGTGATTCATGATTGTCTCTTTGGCCTTGGGCACCCATTCCCACAGACTTGAACAAAATTCATAAAAAACAGTGTTAAAAATCCCATACGCGGGTATGCCCAGACTTTTTCGCGTGTATACGCGAGTCCATACACACTTTTCCGTGTATGCCATTAAAATCATTAAAAAATATATAAAAATTCCTTATTTTCAGGCTGGGTTGATGGTTACTCCATTAGTTCAACCACCCCAGCACGTGGCCAACTGTTTCCAAATGATTGAAACTACTTTGAGGGAGTATAAAAGCCCCTCATGTGCATGGCCTAAGGGAGAGAGAAATTATAGATATTATACTCTGTTGGAATCCCAATTCAAGTCTGATTTCCTGGAGATGTTCATCAGTTTATATGTCATCTCGTGTGCACAAGTCTTGAAAGTATCCTAGCAAGGCAAGGGTGGGACGGATCTGGACGACGGTCTGTTCGAAGAACGTGGAAGGATTCAGGTGATCTCTCCACTTTTTATTATTGTACATGTTGTTCGTAATAAAGAAGAACCATCTTGTTCCTGAATTCACGTGTTAATATCTGCTTGCATATGTGAAAATATTATTATTTAAGCATTTATTATTGTTTATATGATGTTTCACATGGATTTCACTGACATTTAGGATAAATATATGTTGTACAACTATATTTCCATGCAATTTTCTTCTTGGTTTTTAGGTTGAGGAGGAAGAAGGGTTGCTGGTGGTTTGGACCCCGTGGGATCTACATCAAACGTAGGATTACGGGTGAGTTCTACTATCGATGTTATCTAGGTTTTAGCATACACGTGTGGTTGTGTGAGTCCTTCTTGAATATCATGCCCTGTTCTGTGGAGGTTTTGACCCAAAAAACCTCTAGGGAGTTATTTCCCGAAACAATGGGTGACAGTGGCAGTGGCAGGCGCACAACGTTTATGGCCCGGGCAGGCTTTACACGTTGGAGTCGGGCGTCGGGGGGCAGCCAATCCTCCACGCCAGGTGGGATTGGAAGAGCGCAGTGTCGCTCTATAGCCGCGCAATGTCTAGTAGAAAAATACACAGGGGACAGTTACAGGTGTGCAGTTTCCACCTACAGGTGCGTAGCACCTGTAAAAATTTACCCGAGAATGCCTTCTGAAGTCAGAAAATTTGCACTTCGTTTTTCCAAGGTCAGAATGAGGGGGAAAAAGTTATTGAAGTTATTTACACCATTATTTTGAAAGAATTAAACTCTAAAACCCCTTTTCCTAAAGTCTCATTTGCACTTTTTATTTTCCTCTCTTTGACTGTCTTTTCAATCTTTTAACCACTATCTTTTTGTATTTGGGCAATGTGCTAGATCCCTGATGACTCATCTTTGCTTTGGTCCCGTGCAGAATGATTTAAAGTTATATCTACCCTATTTAGGCCTTGTGAAAATGACTTTGACTAGTTGTATGTGAGAAAACCCATGTTTGAACATATTTTGTTTCTTTGAGTGAGGTGGTCTATAGTGCCAGACACCTCATTTTTTGACCTTTTTAACAATCAAATTTCATCTTTTGGTTCAGTGAAGTTTGTGATCTTTTACCCAATCTTAGAAAATAGCCTAGGAGTTCCTTTTTACACCCTCTGTTGTTGATGAAGGAGGTGCTTATTTCCACTTATCATGCCTATTTTCTCATTGTCCCAATTTTTTAGTTTTTTGGGGATATTCAGTAAGATAAACAAAGTTATCTTCTAAGTTTTCAAAGAAATCATCCTTCTAAATTGATTACTCCTGCTTCAAAAAAGTTCCCACTAATTTATTTGAGGAGTCTTTTAGCTTTTGTATCCCAAATATTTCTCCACTGTTTAGTCAATCCAGTCATGTTTCTCCATTCTTAACAGAAATACACTTATTCTTGTCTTTATGCGTGTGATTGTCTTTTTTGAAACTGGTCTTAGTTTTTGTAACTTCTCTTCATGGAACATTTGATAGCTTTTTGTCTCTTTGCAGGAGTGTGGAAAAGGGCAGATGTCCCTCTACCAGTTTCATGCTTGAGTACCAAAACCTCCATGATGATCTTTTGGTTGAAATGCACCACGTTTTTCATATGTTACTGACTTTTTGAGATTTGCACAGGGCTTTGAATGAGCAGTATTTTACTTCTTTTTATGAGATCAAAACCTTCCCTGTAGCTTTCAGCTTGGTGTACCTTTCATCAACTTTAAATGACTTTTTAACTTTCTTAGGTGTCCTTTTGCCATTTATATAATGAGCTCTTGATTTTCCCTTTAGCCTCCAGCTCATTATACCTTTTATCAAACTCCAATGATTTCATGAACTCTCTTAGGTGTCCTTTTTTGGATCTATTGTAATATTCCTAATTAGCCCAAGATAATAGGAATATTCAATTTTGTTTTCATTTTCTTGTTCAAGAATAAAATTGTAAAGGAGGACAAATTAAACTCCTTAAAAAGAAAAATAAATCAATGCCCGTGTGAAAAAGGCTAAATCTAGGCTGCCTTAATAAAATTCCCTCATGTGTGAAAAGGGATTGTGACAATTGACAGGGTCAACAGGACCAAATCTACAACATTGTCCAGATGCAATGAACCTAGAGGAACAACGGAGTTCTGGTTGGAGTTTTCAAATGTGAAAGGACCTAAACCTTTTGAGATGGTTTATGGTTTGCAAGGCTTTCATCCTATAAATGAAAGAGGAGAGTAGCATGAGAGGGGTTGTTCAACATATTGTATTGAAAGGATTTTTCTATTTAGACACTTCTCATTCTCTAGCTATTTAGCTGAGAATAGTTTTGTTTAGCACTTGGGTGTTCCTGGTCGGGAATCCCACCTCTTTCCTTGAGAGGTCTCTTGGGAGAGTCTTACTTTTCTTGGTCCAATATTAAGCATTTGACCAAGTTTCTTCCTCCAACTAAAATTCAAATCTTGTTGAGGGTTTGGTTTTCCTTGTGATTAGAAGCAAGTGGAAGATAGATCTCTTCAGATCTATGCACATCTAGCCCCTCTTTTTACTGGGAAAGTCTTCCATCCCATTGACAAGAGTGTTCTAGATCATTAGAGCTCCAGATCCATACCTTGGCATCAAGCCAAAGTTTTATTCAAGCCTACAAAGAATTTTCTACTCTAGATCTGCGTTATTTTTCAAGAGAAGAGTTGCAGGGTGTTTGGCAACTATTTGGAGGAGAGATCTCTAGTGTAAAGGAGTCTTCCTTACATAGTGGTGATCCATGGATTAGCCAACTAATCCATGTATGTTTCACATTTTTATTATTCACTGCTTCATCTACTTTAGAAATTCTGAATCCTTCTACATATCTGCTGCAGTAGATCTCAGATCTACTCTCTGTGCTTCATGTTTTGTTGAAAACCCCAAGGGGTATTTAAAATAGAGACAGTCTAGTGTACAGATCTGATATAGATCTAATATTTTGTACACAGATCTGTCCTAGATCTAAGTTGTAACCTACAGTTGTTGTTTACTCATGAAAATAATGTTTTCTTGGCTTTACAGTGAAATACATTGCTGCGACACCTCTTTTAGAGGGTTTTTCTCCATTAAAGTCTCCATTTTTCTCCTTTACATTCATTGGGCTCCATTTTAAATATAATATGTCATTGTATAAGATATTTTTATGCTTTAATATTGGCCTACTACTAATTCTTTCTAAAACTGCGTTATTTTTTGAGCAATGTTCTTTGTATTGCTGCAGTCCCTTCTTTGGGTAGTTTTCAAGCCTTCCTAGGTGTGGGAGATTTGTTTAACCCACCTAGAAATATTTATTTCTGATATCCTTTTGGATTTAGGACTTAGATACTTAGATATAAGGGATCCAAGGGCTTATTTCAAGAGTTGTGGAAGCCATTCCTGAAAAATGCGTTTTTTAGGCATGCGTTGCTAGCAGTCCCCATTTTCGGATATTATAGTGGTATCAAAGCATCTTTCTTGGCACAGCCTGTGCTCTGCCTTTTTAAGAGCCAATATGTCTTTTCATGGGAGGAAAATACTGATGAATAAATGTGGTTACACCAAAGACACAGAAGTAAAGGGTCCAAACCCTTTTTCTGAAGGTTTGAAGAGAGAAGAGTTCTCAAAAACTCTTTCTCAAGCTATGCATGAGATGAAGGAAGAAATCTGGGGGATGAAGAGGGAAATACATGCAGATCCCTCAGGAGGATCCTTACATCAAGAAATCCTCAGTACTTCCTACCATGTGTGTGAGCATTCAGCCACACAACCAAATCTGACACGTTGGAGCATGCCTACTTTCTTGTCAAAGAAAGGAGGAAAGGGAGGACCACCAAAGGAGGAATATCTTGGTGATTATCTCCAAGAATATGAATCTCAATTAGAGAGATTCAAAGATCATCTCAGTTTCCCAGAGTTCTTTCAACTCAAGGAAGAAAGATCTAGCAGCTACAGTAGAAGGAAAGGGTGCATGCAGCACACTTTGGGTAGATTCTCTCTACCTACATTTGATGGATCACCTAAAGACTCAGCCAAGTCTTGGGTAAAGAAGCTTGACACATACTTGCAGTTGAATCAAGTATCAGAAGAAGAAGCCTTTAGAGTAGCAGCGCTGCACTTTTAAGGGAAGGCTTATGTTTGGTGGTTGTTTTAGTCCTCTTCCTTGAAAGGGAGAAACATTTCTTCTTATGCAAGATTCACTAGGAGACTGGTGACAAGATTTGATGAGAGAAATTCTGAGACTTCTTGGGGGGAGCAGATCAAGCCCAAGGAATCTGAATCTCTACCTAATTTGGAATATTCATTGGAGCCAACTCCAGTCCTAAACATTGTTGAGGGGGTTGAGAATTTGTTGCACCTTTTTCCAGAGGCAAAGGCCACATTTCAGCAAGATCTCTTTTCTCAAAGAGAAGACATGAGGATTACTTCCTCGCTAAGAGATCAAGAAACAAGATCTCTTGATGATGAAGCATTCTCCACTGATGAGGAGAAGGGAGAGAGAAAGAAAAGAAGATCCTCCAGCGTTGTGCAAGAAGGAGGAGATCTATTTTCATTTGGAGATGGAGATGAAGCAATGGCTTCCATTAGAGGGATTCTTGCACCTTTGCAAGGAATTCAAAAGGCTCTTCCATATGTAAGACATAAGCAGCATGTGTCTTTGCTAAAATACAATGAGACAAAATAAAGGAGGGGTCACACAGTTGATCCACTATCAGAAGATGGGGCAAGGGCCCCAATCAGAGGCACTCTTACACCATTAAGAGGGGTCTCCAAGTTTCTTGGTACTTCCACACAGTAGTTTGAGATGGATTTGTGCAGTGGAAGCAGTCATGATATGTTCCCATCTATTTTTCACATAGGAATGAGACATGAGACATCATTATCCTGTGGTATTCCATCTGGAAGACCACCTGAGCCAGATTTGATGAAAGATGTTTCATCCATTGATGCTCCTTTCATATATCCAAGGGAGAAAGGAGCACTAGAATCCCATGCTATAGCGCTGAGATTATGGGGAAGGTAAAAATAAAGGGAAAGAATTTGTATATGCTGCAAGGAGAAAGAAGGACACCATCATGAAGCATGGGGGGAAAGACTTGAAACAGAAGATAAACGTGCTTGAAGAACACTCTTCCATTCATGAAGAGAGATGGTGGTCTCACATGCATGCTTTGGAAAGAACCAAGAGGTCTTGGATAGATGATAGCCTCCCATGGGAGACTAACTTCCAAGAGCTTCCATCATCTTTTGACCATGTGCATGAGCAAGGAGGGCAGCAAGGAAGGACTAGAAACCTTCTAACACACACCTTGGACATGGAGGATGTCAAGGAGAAGGAAAAAAACATGGCAGACACTTCATATGACACCCTATCAGCACTGTCATTGTTAAGCACATTATATCCCTATTGGAAATCCCAACTGTTGGTGGAATATTCCAAGGATATTCATACTTGCATGATTCTTGATGACTGGTTGCATCCTTGATGGATTCATCTATAATCATGGTAGGATCTTCTTGTCTATAGATTCCAAGCTCAAGGAGAAGTTACTACAAAGGGCTTATGAAGAGTTCAAATTCAGCCTCACCTATTCCATGAAGCTCAACAATATCATTTTGAGGAGCTACTATTGGGAGGGCTTTGAAAGAGAACTATATCAGCATTGTCAAAGATGCATGGACCTTGTGGAGTTGGAGCAGCAACATGACTCTAAGGAAGAGTTAAATCAGCCCTCTCCTTCTTTCCTTGAAGAAGAGAGTAGATCTATGCACCACTCCATTGATATGAGGAGGATTGTTGGTGGAGAGCATGTTCATAGTACATGTGTTTTATATTCTAATTTCACGCATTCTTACACCATGTTATTGCAGGCCATGACTCCAAGGAGGAGTAACATATTTTGTAAATCTCATGGCAATTGTTGGGCCACTAAAAAATCTGAATTTGGCCACTCCCTTGATGAGCAAAGGGATATTTTTTTTCATGATGGGTGCTTCCAAAAGGCACCAAATATATCTCACATTTTCTGCAATAGTGAGATGACTTGGGCAGGAGGTAAGTGGTGGGAAAACCACTTACCACATCTTGTTTTGATGCAGGCAGGGGATGCTCTGCGCTGGTTCCACATGTGGGACTATGATCCACCTCCTTGCGCACACATTTTTGTTTTTTTGTACATTTTTTTGATCCCCTATATTGATGATGTGCTTGTAATTTTCATGAGGATGAATGGAGGAAGGAGGGAAGGCATGCATGTTCCCTATGAGATGACTACACTCCCTGTAATTTCTATCTTTTATTTCAGGGAGGGCATTGGGCAAACCATGGTTGTTTCATGTGATTCATTGTTTCTTCATGAGAGGAGTTATTTGCATTTCATGGGGAAATTGTGGGGACAAGTCATGGATGGATGGTTTGGTGATCACTTAGCTTATGAGAGAAGCTTACCTTTTGTTTGTGAAACCAATGGAGGAGGAGATGAGTTGAACCACTCACCTTATCAGTTGCTTGAGGACAAGCAACATTTTGGAGGGGAGGACTGTAATATTCCTAATTAGCCCAAGCTAATAGGAATATTCAATTTTGTTTTCATTTTCTTGTTCAAGAATAAAATTGCAAAGGAGGACAAATTAAACTCCTTAAACAGCAAAATAAATCAATGCTCGTGTGAACAAGGATAAATCTGGGTTGCCTTAATAAAATTCCCTCATGTGTGAAAAGGGATTGTGACAATTGACTGGGTCAACAGGACCAAATCTACAACACTTTCCAGATGCAATGAACCTAGTCGAACAACGCAGTTCTAGTTGGAGGTTTCAAATGTGAAAGGGGCTAAACCTTTTGAGATGGTTTAGGTTTGCAAGGATTTAATCCTATAAATGAAAGAGGAGAGCAGCATGAGAGGGGTTGTTGAAAATATTGTATTGAAAGGATTTTTCTGTTTAGATACTTCTCATTATCTGGCTGTTTAACTGAGAATAGTGTTGTTTAGCACTTGGGTGTTCCTGTTCGGGAATCCCACCTCTTTCCTTAAGAGGTTTCTTGGGAGAGTCTTGCTTTTCTTGGTCCACTATCAGGAATTTGGCCAAGAATCTTCTTCCAACTACAATTCAGATCTTGTTGAGGGTTTGGTTGTCCTTGTGATTAGAAGCAAGTGGAAGATAGATCTCTTCATATCTATGCACATCTAGCCCCTCTTTTTACTGGGAAAGTCTTCCATCCCATTGGCAAGAGTGTTCTAGATCATTAGAGCTCCAGATCCATACCTTGGCATCAGGCCAAATTTTTCTTCAAGCCTACAAAGAATTTTCTACTCTATTTCTGCGTTATTTTGCAAGAGAAGAGTTGCAAGGTGTTTGGAAACTATTTGGAGGAGAGATCTTTGGTGTAAAGGAGTCTTCCTTACACTGTGGTGATCCATGGATTAGCCAATTAATACATGTATGTTTCAGGTCTATATTATTCACTGCTTCATCTACTTCAGAAATTCTGAATCATTCTGCAAATCTGCTGCATTAGATCTCAGATCTACTCTCTATGCTTCATGTTTTGCTGAAAAACCCCAAGGGGTGTGTAAAATAGAGACAGTCTAGTGTACATATATATTATAGATATAATCCTTTGTACACAGATCTGTCCTAGATATGAGTTGTAACCTACATTTTTTTTTTACTCATGAAAATAATGTTATCTTGGCTTTACAATGAAATACATTGTTGCAGCGCCTCTTTTAGAGGGTTTTTCTCCATTAAAGTCTCCATTTTTCTCCTGTACATTGATTAGGCTCCATTGTAAATATGATCTGTCATTGTATAAGCTATTTTTACGCTGTTATATTGGCCTACTACTACCGCTTTCTAAAACTGCATTATTTTCTGAGCAGTGTTCTTTGTATTGCTGCAGTCCCTTCTTTGGGCAGTTTTCAAGCCTTCCTAGGTGTGGGAGATCTGTTTAACCCACCTAGAAAGATTTATTTCTGATATCCTCCTGGATTTAGGACTTATATACTCAGATCTAAGGGATCCAAGGGCTGATTTCAAGAGCTGTAGCAGCCATTCCTGAAAAATGCATTTTTTAGGCATGCCTTTCTTGTAGTTCCCATTTTGGGATATTACATCTATTTTTCTTTAGACTAATCTTCAAGGCATTCCTGTAGAAATTCTTGGATATAATAGTCGATTCTTTGAAAATTTTACTCTTGGTCTAGGTGGGCACCCTTGGAGGCTGCTTAAGTGCTCTTTAGAATATGGCAAACCTCAGCTCTGTGTTTTCTTGAATTCACCTTTGATTTTCTGTGAAATGATGGTGTATGAGAATTATGATGGCGTATGACCTAGGAAAACCTAATTGACTTATTTGCAAGGTCTTAGGAAGGGCCTTTGACTGAAAGTTTGAAACAGGGTTTTGAATGAAGATATAAGGTTTTGACACTATGCCTATACACCATCATCCTATACAGCTATACATCCTTAGTTTAATTTGAAGGGCTTTCTAGACAGATTTTTTACACCGACAGTGCTTGAGGCATTTGTGAGTAGGAAAAAAACTTGATTTTAACTTGGCCAAACAAATTGTGAGATAAGAGGGCTTAGGCATCAGAGGTAGAGGGCTATAGACAGAAGTAGCAATCATGGATAGAATAAGGGACATTAGTCCAAGATGGGGTCTCATAGGATGATAGATAGAAGATAGAAGAAAAAATTGATCAAAATTGCTCTTTTGCATTTGCATATTAGGAGTCCCATACCAATAAATTTCACCATTCCGCTAGGTCATGGATTCATTGATGGTAGTAATTTTTTCATCAGTTTCCCCTCATGTGAAACTTGCTGATTCTCCTCTCTATGGTCTTTATTCATTAGTCACTTTCATTCTCAAAATCATGTCAGTAGGTCATAGGATGGGTCTCATTAGTTCCTAGGGTCTCACCATGGTTAAATCAATGAGTCAAGTGTTAATAAATATCAGCAAGGTCACGAGAAACTAAATAAACTCAAAGTCAACAGCACCTAGAAGATCAAAGAAATATTTTATTCAACTTGATGTAATTTTCACCTCAAAACCATGTTTTGAGGTGAAAACATGATATTTTGCCTTTATTATCATTCATTATGTAATAATTCACAATTCAGAAGCTGTTATCTCCACAAAGTCATCACCCTACCTTCAGAGAAGTTTTCCACAGTAGTTTTAGCATCAAATCATCTTCCAAGTAGATCCATCAGAAAGAGCCCAGAAAGAGCTTTCCAACGGTATATTACACTCTTAAAACTGACTTCTGGATTGAAATTTATGCTTAAGTGAAGAAAGAGTCCCCTACATCCTCAAACTTCCCCTATTTCCCATTTTTCCCTTAAACTTTATGTTTAAAGTTTTATATTTTCCTTATGAAATCCCTTTTTCCTCCCTCCGATTATAAAATCGCATTATAAAATTATTTTAAAAAAAATATGCGATTTTTTCCTTAACCACTTCCCCACCATACTTTCAAACCTTATAATAAAACTTTATAACAAAGCTTTATATTGTAAGACTCCATCGCCTTAAGTCCTTTTCTCATCACATCGGCACATTTTGTAAGTGCACCCAATTGGCCCATCACCCAACTTCTGATGCGATTGTATTAAACGGCTTCCGATACATATCCCCGATGGAACCCCTCCGATGTATAACCCGACCGTTGATCCGATCGACGATCGGACGGCCCATATGTGATTGCTCCATCGCAATCGGCGCCTCCGATTTCCCCCCTCCGATTGACTCCCGCCAATGGCCCGCTCCCGATTATAACTCAGCCGTCGATCTTCCAATCCAATCGGATGGCCCACAGCCCATTGCACCCATCGCATCGGCGATTTCATATGTCACTCTATCTTGCTCCCCTCCGATCCTCGATGCCGATTGGCCCTCTCGCCCACCACTTTATATTCCGCCCGTTGATTATAAAAATCCCATTCCCCTTTGTAAAATCAAATCGTATTTTATTTTATTTTACCGAAAGGCTCTCTGCTCCTTCATATAAAATCGTTTTCCCCTTTGTAAAAGTGCCAAACTTTTCTTATGTGAGAATATCCCTTTGACTTATCTTTCCCTATTCTTACATACCAATCGCATCAGAATTTTTGGTTTCGATCGCCGATTGCAATGGCATCGTCACATAACATACTACCATATTTCATTATGTATTTCCTCCCCCCTCCGATCCCGATTGTGATTGCTTTTTAAATTCATCGCATAGCATATAACAAGGTTCTATTGTATGTTATATCCCCTCTCCCACCCCTTCTGATTCTGATTGCGATGAGGGTCCCGCCTCCTTTCCCTTCATTCCCTCTATTCAGAAAATCAGTTTTCCCTTCACTGAAAGCATAATTTTATTCCATTTTATTTCGACAGCATTTTATTAAAATGTTAGTTTTCTTCAAATAAATAATGGAAGCGATAGTCAGATGGTCGAGAGCTTAAATAAGACAGAGGTTCCTACAGTAGCAAAGAAATATGGATTTGCTCTTCAAATCACCTATTTATCATTCAACAGTGTAATTGTGAAATCTTTCCAAATAATCAAATGTATTATTGTTCCTTCTTTAGGGAAGATTGTTGGATTTCTTTTCTATGATTATTTTTCAGTTCTTCAGCTATTAAAACAGCTCCTCTTTTGGTGGATCTATGTTCCCACAAATCTGGTGTATTTAATGTAATTGTAAATCATTTGTAAAGCAGTCTGAAATTCAGCAGTAGGGGAATAGTGTGGAAGAACGCTCTGTGCTCCATTATACAGTTTGACAGGAAATTAATAAGAGATGCAACTCTGATTTGTGGGATCCATGTGGTATGAGATTTAGCATTTGTTTCTCTCCTTTGTTTCATATGTAAAGTTTTATGTTTCACCTCTCATCCATAAACATTCCCTTTTGAATTTTTTCAGATAGAAAGGTAGAATCCATTTTATATGCTCTGCCTTGGGAAATCATTCATACTTTCTTTTTCTTATTTTTGAAAAGGATCCATTTGTTGTGCCCTTTTTAGCTCCTCACCAGTATTTCCATCCCATCCTTATTAAACTTTAATTGCTAAAATTTCCTGCCTACCTTGCCCCATGAAATACCATGTGTCGTGATTTAATTCCCAGTTTCATATTGTCCCTTTATCCCACACATCCCTGAAATTATTTCATTTTATTAAAACCTTTTTCCCATCATTTTATATAGCCTAATATTAGTCCATTATTTTTTTTTAATTGAATATCCAATTTTACGGAGAGAGCCCTCTCCTGAGCGTGGTTTAGTTGTTACCCTGTTTTTCCCTTTTCAGCCTGGGGTCCAATTCAGGTGCTAACAAAATCTACCCACACCATGCTGCTTTCCCCTTGTGCTATTTTCTCCTTGATATTTCAAAACTCTTGGAAGCTTAAGTGAGATTTGAACATATTAGATTGAGATTCATACTCTTGCAAATAATCACCAAGAATCTCCTTCTTTGGCATATCTCCTTTCTCCATCTCACTTGTCCTGAATATATGGTTGGTAGAGAATTTTAAATCTGATGGTGTGGCTGAATGCTCACACACATAATATGAGGAATTAGAGCTTTCCTCATGTACGTATCTTGTTGAGGGATCTCCATGTTTTTCCTTCCTCATTTCTTTGATGTCTTTGTTGATTCCATGCAAAGTTTGAAGAAGAAGTTTTCAGAACTCCTTCCCTCCAGAAAATAAGGGTTGCCTTAATCCCTTTTGTATATCCTCTCCTTCCTATGACAAGACTCCATAATGGTTGAAGTACATAGTCTGAGCCAAGATTAGAGCTCTGATACCACTGTAATATTCCCAAATGGGAAAATCAGCAATATATGCACAAAAAACACATTTCTCAGAAATATGTGTAATAAAAGTCAATAAAATCCCATGGATCCTTTAGATCAGACATTATTACAACAAAATACAAAATAAAATTAGAAACAAATTATTATAGCCTAGCTAAACATGCCTCCCACACTCAAAACAACCCAAAAACGTTGCAACCCCAAGACTACTGCAACATAGAATTACTGCAGAAAGTGACAACGCAGTTTGTTAAGGGTTTATACTTAGAAATGAGAGACAAAATAGATCTTCTTATATATTAATCAATGATGCTCAGAAACAGAGTTCTAGACTCTTTTACAGAAATCCAAGATGACCCAGCAAGGGTTTCTTGATAAACATGAAGTACAAGAACCATATGTTGCAGATCTATGGCTGAATCAAAATTTATGGCTGAAGCACTACATGAATATGGCTGATAATACAAAGAAATGGTTGTAGCTCCTCCTACTAGCTTTCTGGGAAAAAGGTTGATCCTCCTTCAGGGAAACTAGCTCATAAAACAGGGGTTTAAACCCTTCCACTGCAACACCATGAAAGATAACGTAGTTTCTCCAAGGGAATACACTGTAGTTGTAGATGAATTATTTTACAAGTGCTAAATAGTGGAAATGAAGTCTAGAAAGCTCCTCTCAGATTTCTTAAACAAGATCTCCAAGCAAGAGTGGGGAATTCCCGCATGAGAAAACCCTTGCACTAAACAGTGCAGCGAACTTAGCTAAACAGATGAAGCATGCAATAAGTATAAATAGACCCAATCATAAAATCATATTCTCTGATCATGCCCCATATGGCTGCCATTCCCTCCATTATATAGTTGATGAGCTTCCTCACCATTGGTCCCACCCATTTATGAGGTTACTTCCATGCAAAGGTTCCTCCTCCAAAATTATGTTGTCTCCATGAGTTCCACTCTTCTATTTATAGCGTTGTTTAATTTGGTCAATCTTGACATCATCTCCTTGCATTTTATCCTTTCACACCCAAGGTTTCTTTATTCTGACTAGCTAAACTGATCTACATTCACATTGAGTTGTCTTTATTGATGATCCACTTTTCCCTTATTAATGTTGTTGACATGGTCAAACTTGACCTTGTCCACATGTATTAGCCTTTTTTCACACATGAGGGTGCTTGATACAATTATTAACATGATCCCTCTTCACATTAAGAGGGATTTTATGCCTACTTAAGTTACTTATGGGCCTCCTTACCCATTTATTCATCTAACTAGATGTTAAGAGAAAAATTAATATTCCCATTAGCTGCATGCTAATTTAGGAATATTACAGTATTCCCCTCCCAAATGTTGCTTGTATTCAAGAAACTGAAAAGGTGTTGCTAAATATCCCCTCCTCCTCTTGTGGCCTCCACATCCAATAGTCTCCACCATTTCTTCAGATATTTTGCAACAATTTTCTCTTCCAATGGTTCCCTCCAAAAGTGTAGGCTGGCCTTTGGAGGATAACCCAAATGGCTTTCATCATGAAATATTGGAAGGTCTATATGTAAACCTTCTTGATGTTCAATGGCCTCTTCAAGGTAGAAGTGATGACAATCATAGGGAACTTCATACTCAATGAAAGACTCCCATCTCCATTTTATCATCAAAATGGAATGAATCACCTCCCAGCTTGGTAATTCATAGAAAAACTCCTCCCAAATGCTCATGAGAGGCATGTCCCAAGTGCTCCAAACAATCATATGGCCCACCTCATAAAGAAACAAGTGATCTAATGTAGTGGCCATATCATCTCCCATGCTCCCCTTGAAGCATGCAACACAAAAGGTGTGGGAAATTTCATCCTCCAAGGACACATCCAACCAATGTGTCTCCCTTTCAATCATGTTCCCAAAAAATATAATAACATCTTCAGCATATGGAATTATAATTAAATTCATGCTAGCTTCCATATGTATTAAAAGAGAAGGATAATGGTCCCCCATGTGCAACCAGCGTAGTTTTACTCCTATCTGCCATAGGATATGATATAAGAAGTGTTTCTCCCACCGCTTGTTTGCTGCCCCTTTATTCTTGCATGTTTGGAGAAGGTGTATGATGGTTGGTGTTAATGAATCACACCATGATGAGTACATAATCTCCCCAAAATCTTCTATGGAATGGTCAACATCACCATTTCTCATGGCCTAAAGTAGCCCATGAGGCAAATAAGAAAGATTGCCCCCTCTTGGAGAAATGCCCTACACATGTGTGGTAAGAAAATGCAAGTATTTAGTAAACATATCATGATGTTTAGAAATACAATCCTTACCATACACTTGGCTTGAATCAGTGAGGTAGCTCATGGATGAGCTCCCTCTCACACCCAATGAATAAGGAGGTGGTAATGATAACTCTTCCCAAGAGCTATGTCCCTCCTCAACCTGTAAACAATCTATGCACTTCCTCATGTGATAGTGCATCTCCTCTTTGAAGTCTTCCCACATGAATCCCTCCAATATATTACGGTATGCTCTAATGAAATTAGTGGGATTGGAAAGCAAGATCTCATAGGTTGCATATAGTACTTTATCCTTGAGCTTGGATTCTTTAGTTAATTAGATTTGATCATGGAAATAGATGACTCCATCAACCACTTTATAGCTCTTATCCATCACTTGCCCATCAAGAACCTTACATGTGGAGAGGTTCTTGGAATATTCCACAAAGAGTTGGGACTCCCACTATGCATCTAGGCTTCCCAACAATGATAGCGCTATAGAAATCTAAAATGAATTATCTGTCATAAGATGGTTCTCGTCTTTGACATGCTTAATGCCAAAGTCACATGTTGGAGTGTTGTTACTCCATTTTTTTTGCCTCCCTTGCAGCTGATCTTTCTCAAGACAAGATTGAAGTACATGGAAGTCAACCTCCTCTTGAAAGGTCTCTCTCTTCCAAAACTTCCATATTTTGGCCCATGCATACAAGTGTGTTAATACCCTCTTGTAATATTCAGAAATATTTATCATGTGTGGAAGTATCATTTCCTGCTCCAAGAATGTGGAGTGGCCCTTTGACTCTATGTTCATGTCATTATATATTTCTGAATCATTTTCCAGCACAGACAACTGAGTGGGATATGGAAATTTTCAACTCAGAAAATTGATCATCTCCCCATGGAACCCATCAAAGGTTCTCAGCACTGTGGTAGCTTCTCCCAAGGCTCCTTCCTTAGCCAAATATGTCATTGTTGCACTAAGTTGAGATAACACTTTATTCATCTTCCAATCAGGGGGTCTCCGTGGTGGAATGCCTCCATGTAATGAATCATCAAGGCCTAAAGAAGGATGTATATGTGTGTGGACTGATTTATCCTTGCCCTTACTGCACAAATCCTCCTGCCTCTTTTGTGCATCAATCTTCTGAAATAGAGATGGGTGTATGCTCTCAATCATATAATATTGATCATCCTCCCTGTATGCTTCTTTTATCTTCAGAATATCACCATCTATCAATGGTGGCACATGCTGCTCATGGAATGTGCCCTTATCTCCACATGTGAGATTCTTTGGAACTCCTTTTGAACATACAATAATTCCTCTTATTGGAGAAAGTGCTCCATATTCCTCATCATAAGTTGCTATATATTCTCTTGATATGACAGCGTTGTTACCTCCAGCCTTCTCTTTCTCCTCATCAATACTTGAGAATGCCTCATCACCAATGACAGGCCTTAGATTTTGGTCTTCCCTTGAAAGTGGAATCTCTTCATGCAATTGGGATCTTTCCCTTGGCAAGGTATCAGTAAATTTTTCATCCCCCTCAATGTTATTCTGAAACAGGGTTGGTTTTAGACATCCTTCCAACCCATGCAAAGGTTTTGTTTGTTTTGGTTTGATTAGCTCCACCAAAGGTGTATCATAAAATTTTTCTTCAAACATTTCCACTATTATTCTAATGAACTTTGCATAAGTATATGTATTCCCATTATTTAATGAAAATGATTCAAACAACTGACAAGAATAATCCTTACCTTAAAAATGTAGCGCTTCTACTTTAATGGCTTCTTCTGAAACTTGATGTTGTTGCACATAGGTTTCTAGCTCCTCCACCCAAACCCTAGCTGGACATTTAGGTGAGCCATCAAAAGTAGATAGAAAGAATCAACCCACACCATGTTGCTTGCCTCTTGTGCTCCTTTCCTCCTTGATCTTGAAAAACCCTTGGAAGCTTAACTGATCTTTGAACCTCTTAGATTGAGATTCATACTCTTGCAAATAATCACCAAGAGTCTCCTTCTTTGGCATATCTCCTTTCTCCATCTCGCTTGTCCTGAATATATGGCTGGTAGAGTGTTGTAAATTTGATGGTGTGGCTAAATTATCACACCCATAATATGAGGAATTAGAGATTTCCTCATGCACATATATTATTGAGGGATCTCCATGTTTTTCCCTCCTCATTTCTTTGATGTATTTGTTGATACCATGCAGAGTTTGAAGAAGAAGTTTTGAGAAATCCTTCCCTCCATACAATAAGGGTTTTCCTTGATCCCTTTTTGAGATCCTCTCCTTCCTATGAGAAGACTCCATAATGGTTGAAGTACACAGGCTGAGCCAAGATTAGAGCTCTGATATCGCTGTAATATTCCCAAATGGGAAAATCAGCAATATATACACATAAAATTCATTTTTCATAAATTTATGTAATAACAGTCAATAGCATCCCATGTATCCTTTATATCAGACATTATTACAACCAAATACAAAATTAAATCAGAAAAACTTTATTATAGCCTAGCTAAAAAGGCCTCCCATGCTCAAAAAATCCCAAAAACACTGCAACCCCAAGACTACTGCAACACATAATTACTACAGAAAGTGACAACACATTTTATTGAGGGTTTATACGCAGAAATGAGAGAAAAAATAGATATTCTTATATACTAATCAATTATTCTCAGAAACAGAGCTAGTCTCTTTTACAGAAATCCAAGATGACCCAACAAAGTTTTCTTGACAAACATGAAGTACAAGAAGCAAATGTTGCAGATCTATGGATGAATGACACTGTATGGCTGAAGCACTGCATGAATATGGCTGATAATACAAAGAAATGGTTGTATCTCCTCCTACTAGATTTCCAAGAAAATGGCTGATCCTCCTTCAAGGAAAATAACTCATAAAACAGGGGTTTAAACCCTTCCACTGCAACACCATGAAAGGTAACGCAGTTTATCCAAGGGACTGTGCTGTAGCTATAGATGAATTTTTGGCCCAAGTGTTGAATAGTGGAAATGAAGTCCAGAAAGCTCCTCTCAGATTTCTTAAACAAGATTTCCAACCAAGAGTGTGGAATTCCCGCACGAGAAAACCCTTGCACTAAACAGTTCAGCAAAATTAGCTAAACAACTAAAGCATGCAATAAGTCTAAACAGACCCAATAATAAAATCATATTCTCAAATCATGCCCCATATGCCTACCATTATCTCCATTATCTAGTTGACGAGCTTCCTCAAGATGGGTCCCACCCATTTATGAGGTTACTTCCATGAAAAGGCTCCTCCTCAAAAATTACGTTGTCTCCATGAGTTCCACTCTTCTATTTACAGTGTTGTTTGATTTGGTCAACCTTGACATAGTCTCCATGCATTGTCTCCTTTCACACCCAAGGTGTCTTTATTCTGACTAGCTAAACTGATCTACATTCACATTGAGTTGTATTTATTGATGATCCACTCTTCCCATATTAATGTTGTTGACTTGGTCAAATTTGATCTTGTCCACATGTATTAGCCTTTTTCACACATGGGGTTGCTTGATCCAGTTATTAACATGATCCCTTTTCACATTAAGAGGGATTTCATGCCTACTTAAGATACTTATGGGCCTCCTTACCCATTTATTCATCTAACTAGATGTTAAGAGAAAAATTAATATTCCCATTAATTGCTTGCTAATTTAGGAATATTACAGTCTTCCCCTCCCAAATGTTGCTTGTCCTCTAGACACTGCAAGGGTGCTACAAAATCTCCCCTCCTCCTCTTGTGGCCTCCACATCCAATAGTCTCTACCATTTCTTCAGATATTCTGCAACAATTTTCCCTTCCAATGGTTCCCTCCAAATGTGTAAGTTGGCCTTTGGTGGATAAACCAAATGGCTTTCATCATGAAAGAATGGAAGGTCTATATGGAAACCTTCTTATTGTTCAATGGCCTCCTCAAGGTAGAAGTGATGAAAATCATATGGAACATCATTCTCAATGTAAGACTCCCATCTCCATGCTATCATCCAAATGAAATGAATCACCTCTTAGGTTGGTAATTCATAGAAAAACTCCTCCCAAATTCTCATGAGAGGCATGTCCCAAGTGCTCCAAAAAATAATATGTCCCACCTCATAAAGAAACAAGTGATCTACTATAGTGGCCATATCATCTCCTATGCTACCCTTGAAGCATGAAACACAAAAGGTGTGGCAAATTTCATCCCCCAAGGACACATCCAACCAATGTGTCTCCCCTTCAATCATGTTCCGAACAAAGATAAGAACATCTTCAGCATATGGAATCATAATTAAAGTCATGCTATCTACCATATGTATTAAAGGAGAAGGATAATGGTCCCTAATGTGCAACCAGCGTAGTTTTACTCCTAACTGCCATAGGATATGATATAACAAGTGTTTCTCCCACCACTTGTTTGCTGCCCCATTCCACTTGCATGTTTAGAGAAGGTGTATAATGTTTGGTGTTAATGAATCACACCATGATGAGTACATAATCTCCCAAAAATATTCTGGGGAATGGTCAACATCACCATTGCTCATGGCCTCAAGTAGCCCATGAGGCAAATAAGAAAGAGTGCCCCCTCTTGGAGCAATGCCCTACACATGTGTGGTAAGAAAATGCAAGTATATAGTAAATATATCATGATGTTTAGAAATATAATCCTTACCATACACTTGACTTGAATTAATGAGGTAGCTCATGGATGTGCTCCCTATCACACCCAATGAATAAGGAGGTGGTAATGATAACTCTTCCCAATATCTATGTCCCTCCTCAAACTGTAAACAATCTATGCACTTCCTCATATGATAGTGCATATCCTCTTTGAAGTCTTCCCACATGAATGTCTCCAAGATAGTACGGTATGCTCTAATGAAATTAATGGGATTGGAAAGCAAGATCTCATAGGCTGCATATAGTATTTTATCCTTTAGCTTGGAGTCTTTAGTTAAGTAGATCTGATCATGGAAGTAGATAACTCCATCAACCACTTTATACCTCTTCTCCATCACTTCCACATCAAGAACCTTACATGTGAAGAGGTTCTTGGAATATTCCACCAAGAGTTGGGACTCCCAATATGGATCTAGGCTTCCCAACAATGATAGTGTTGTAGAAATATGAAATGAAGTATCTGTCATAAGATGGTTCTCCTCTTTGACATGCTTAATGCCAAATTCACATGTTGGAGTGTTTTTACTCCATTTTTTCCACCTCCCTTGCAGCTGATCTTGCTCAAGACAAGATTGAAGTACATGGAAATCAACCACCTCATGAAAGGTCTCTCTCTTCCAAAACTTCCATAGTTTGGCCCATGCATACAAGTGTGTTAATACCCTCTTGTCATATTTAGAAATCTTTCTCATGTGTGGAAGTATCTTTTACTACTCCAAGACTATGGAGTGGCCCTTTGACACTATGTTCATGTCATTATATATTTCTGAATCATTTTCCAGCGCAAACAACTGAGTGGGATATGGAAATGTCCAACTCAGAAAATTGATCATCTCTCCTTGGAACCCACCAAAGGTTCTTAGTGTTGTGGTAGCTTATCCCAAGGCTCCTTCCTTAGCCAAATATGCATTACTACACTAATTTGAGAGAACACTTTACTCATCTTCCAATCAAGGGGTCTCCCTGGTGGAATGCCTCCATGTAATGAAACATCAAGGCCTAGAGTAGGATGTCTATATATGTGGATTAATTTTTCCTTGCCCTCACTGCAAAAATCCTCATGCCTCTTTTTTGCATCAATATTTTAAAATAGAGAGGTGCGTATGCTGTCAATCATATATACTGATAATCCTCCCCATCTGCTTCTTTTATCTTCAGAATCTCACCATCTATCAATGGTGGCACATGCTGCTCATGGAATGTGCCCTTATCTCCACATGTGAGATTCTTTGGAACTCCTTGTGAACTTACAAGAATTCCTCTTATTGAAGCAAGTGCTCCATTTCCTCTTCATAAGGTGCTAGATATGCTCTTGATATGATAGCATGTAATCTTCCTTTTTTAGAAACATTGTCAAATGACAAGGCAAATCTATTCCAGAGATAGACTGCAGGGGAATTTACTGGATTTGTCACCTTTGAACAAAGGATGAGCTCTAGAGGCTACCTGGCCCACTAGAAGACTTTGTCTATAGAGTGATTGTCAAGGGACAATATCCCCAATCGGGAGATACAACAAGATTGGGAATCTCTTAAGATGACCCCAACATTACAACTACAACAATAAGAAAATGCATCAAATGGAAAATAGAAGTGAATCATATACATATGAAATGGTGGAGAATACAATGGCCATCATATTAAGACATAGCAGCATAAAAATATACAAATCATTGAGGGAATGATCACTCAAGATAGGCACTAGAAGCCTCAAGAAATCTGCACATACAAATATGAAGAACATTGATGTATATATCAAGCCCTAGGCCATGACTGCATAGTTATAGAGAGGAACTACTGCATAAATGATAAGAATACAATTATATAGCAATGTAGGCTCAAATAAGAAGGGGGAGAAAGATCTCAACCCCTGAAAATACAATACATCAATCCTTTAAGAGGATTGGCTGAAATCTATGTAGAAACACTATAATACAAAAATGTCGGAGTTGTAGTAGCTGCTGCAACTCAAGAGCTGGAAATGAATGGAGAAGGCTGAAATATCTGTTTAGATTAAGAGCCCTTCTCCAATGAAAATCTGAAGTGAAAATCTGATCCTTTCACCCAAGACTTCCCCTCCAAAATCTGCTAATCCCTCACAACAAATATCCACCCATGAAAATGTTGTCTAAGAGAGGGACTGCATTGCCTCTGATGGAAATTGGTTGGCCTAATGCCAAATATTATGGAATATTCTCTAGAACCACCTTTTCTAATCTCCCATGAATAGAACATCTCTCCACTGAAAGACAAGCTCTGGATGGTGTATGGAAGTCTCCCCAGCAACACCCAGCGACATTGCATAATGACTGTTGCAGAAACTGCGCTGATGTAGATGGTTGAAGCTATGGACTGAATGATGGAATATGGGGAATGGATTTCAATCCTTCATGAGCTACTCAAGAAGGAGAGGAATTCCTAAACAGGACTCCCTTGTGCCCGAAGGCACTGCAACTCTGCTAAACAACAAGTGACAGCAACAAGTCTTCAAGACTCAAATGAAAAAAATGATCAAAGATAATGTCCATGGTTGTCTTGCTCCTATTTTAAAAAATAAGCCTTCCCTCCATGGGTCCTACTTCGAATTAGGGTTTCCTCCATCTAGAATATTCCCTCCTACGTTGTCCCACATAGTGCTTTCCAACTCATGCCAATGCAGTTTGACTTGGTCAACCTTGGCCAAGCATGTATCCAAAAACCTCCTTTCACACATGGAGGTGTGAAATCCAGCTCCAATATGATCCTCTTTAATACTTAGATGATTTTTATTCTATATTTAAGAAAATAATGGGTCCCCTACCCATTTTATTCATCCCCTTAACAAAATTTAATGTTTCATAAAATTTGGAACATTAAAGTCCTCCCCTCTCAAAATATTGCTTGCCCTCAAGCAATTGCAAGGATGAACTGAGTTTCTTTCTGCCCTTCCTCCTGTAGCATCCTTATGTAATTATATCCTCAAGATAAGGGATGCCATATCAGAAATTAAGTCTCCAATTGTCCCTCCAACATATGCAATCTAGCCTTGGGGTGAACATTCCCAAACAGCTATCATGTAGAAGTAACTATCAAAGGAGGAAAAAGAGTTGTATAAGGGACTCCTTGAGGCATGAGATCTGATATATAATGGGACTCATCATCCCCCATATGAATCTCTCATCCCCAAGCCATCCATAATAAAAATAAGTTGCCTCCCAACAAGACAACTCATGGAAAATCTCCTTCCACGTTGAGCTCCGGAAATGAAGGTGGGCTGAAATCTGATCATGGCAAGCACTATAACTTGCCCCATTCTATCCTCTCACCCACTTATGACAAGTGTGGAGTGTATGATGATCCTGGGCTGCAATTTTATTGCCCTCAAATGGAAAAATGAAGAGTAGTTCCCCCAAGAATCTCCCCTCCATCAATGAAAAATCAGCTACCCCAAGACATGTCATCTATGATGAATAGGACAAGATCAACATATAATTCCCCCATGACATGTTTTCTGTAGGTTATACCATGTGCAGAAAGTACAAACAATGCCTCATAGGGTTATAATGCAACCTCATCCACTGCAGCTGCAGAAAATAGCATGGCAAGTATTGTACAAGAATATCACCTCTACTACTGAACAGTAAAATAGATGAGTGAATCAGCAACATAAGGTCAAACACCTACCCATATACATACAATGGATGGATAAAATCACCAAGCCCATGGCTCTCCCCACAAATAAGCAAGTATGTGGTTGTAGCCATGCCTCCTCTCATGTTCCCTTTAGAACATGCAATGCAGAAAATATGGGAGTCTTTCCTCATCAAGGACACATTCACCCATGTGTCTCTCCTCTGATCATGTCTTCCATTAATATAACAGAAATATCAGCCAAGGAGACCATACTTAGCAATAAAATGAGGCAAGTACTAAAGGTTTCATGCTATGCAAGGATGTACCAACAGTCTCCCAAATAGTCATAGCGCAGTTTCCCAAACTGCTGCTTTGAGAATTGATATGGCAAGCTGTTTTCAGCTCATGAATAATAATGTATGTTCTGATAATGCATGGTAAGTGGCTGAACATACATGGAATGTAATTCTTTCCCAAGGCCATATAAAATATGGATGTCTCCATCATACAAATTGGCCCAATTTTGATCCATGGAGCAATCTGAAAAGCTTGCCCTCTTGTAGAGCCATGCACTGCAAAATAATGGTAAGAGTATACAAATCAGCCAATGTAAGAACGAATTTCTTACCATATACCAGGAGTAAGATGATGTATTTATCCATGAATGAAACCTCCATATTTGTTTGGCATGCTCCCATGAAGAGGAATGAACTAGTTGCAGCAAGAAGACCCTTCTTCTCATGCTTGGAAATCCAAGTCAAGAAGTATGTATCATAGATGACTTCACCCACTACCTCATCCATCTCACCTCCTCATTGTCTATCAAGTGCAAAAAATATGAAATTTTCCTGGGACTTGTGGGTTATGGATCCTCCACACTTCTGCTGGGCACACTTCATCCATCGGTTACTGCTCCAAAGAGAGAACGTTGTTGGCCTAAACACATAGGCTCTCATCAATATCTAGCTCCATTCTTTGACATGTTCCTTTGTCAAAGATATCTCTCATAATGCTAAAATATATAATAATTCCCTTCCAAGGTGGAATTACCTCTCTCTAATCAAAGGCCAAGGAGATAATTCCATCTCCTCCTCCTGCAACATCATGCAAAGTATGAGAGCAATTCTGCCATTGCTCTCCCAAGCAAAGCAATAAAATATTTTTCTGCCCTCCCATACTTCCATCTTACAACTCATGTGATGAAGACACAATGAATGATATGAGCATCACATCAACATCATGCATCCATACTCTATGATTCTCAATGATGCAAGTATCCTATCATCTCTTTTCCATCCTTTTGGTACTCCTCCCATGAGGGCTTCCATATTGCTCTTTGCATTTCATGAGATTTTGAAATGCAGCTCCTTCAAGACCCTTTAAGGAAGGCCTCTTTCCCATGACTATGTTGGACCCTTGAGGATCCAAATGTGATGGAGGTGATGTCTCTTCTCCATCCATGTTCAACAGCGCTTCTGGTTCCTCTAATGATGTAGCAGTTGTCTCTTCCTCCTATTCACAAATTGTTTCATGATTCTTAATGGAGGTGTCATGGTTTATTTCATCCTCCAAAATTCTACACTCCCACCTTCAAGGATGAATGTAAATCATCAAAGATACATGAGGATGAGGGTTCTTCTTCTCCTTGAACCCTTTTCACAGCGTAGTGAAATCATGAGGCCCTAAAGTGGCCATGTGATTTGATCCTTGGACCTCTCCATATGAAATTCCACCATCCATAAGATTAATTGTTGAAGTAAAATGTGGAACTTTACTCATACCTTGGTGGATCTTGGGACCTCGTTGTGTGGCTGCAATGGCTTTTCCTCCAATGGCTTCCTCATCCATAGATGTAGAAGGCTACTCCTCCAAAGCTGTAGTAGCGTTGGTGCAATTATCCTCCCATGGTGGAATGGATTTCTCTTCCTTTGTCCTCCCTCCATCAAAGGTTTGGATCAACCCTTGAGCAAAGTTTCCAAAAGAACTCACCCTTGAATGGACCAAGAGTTTGAACCACCAAACATAGGTTTCCTCCTCCATGTGCAACGCTGCCATGTCCACTGCTTCTTTCTCTGCCACTGGATGCAACAATAAAAATGCCTCCAGCTTCTTCTCCCAAGCTCTAGCTGAAGTAACCCCATCAAATGTAGACAATAGAAACCCATTGCCTCTAATTTCTTCTTTTCCATAGGGCCTTCTCTCCTCCATCTACTCAATAGACTGTGGGAACTCTGTAGCTCCCCTGAATGCTGCAGAATGGGGTTTATAGTCACCCAGGTACTTGCTTAAGATCTAGAAATCCAAGCATCTCCCATGCTGGTCTTCAAGAGAGTAGGAAGTGCATGGACCTTCCTCTTCTCCTCTTTTCTTTTCCTCCTCCTCAGGGAGGCTCTTCTTCATTTCAGAATTAGATGATATCAGTCTCATATTCTTCATCATTCTCCTTTGAAATCAAACTCACAGGCTGTGCCAGTTCGATGCTTTGATACCACTGTAATGTTCCTTTTTCAGAAGCATTGTCAAATGACGAGGAAAATATATTCCAGAGATGGAATGCAGGGGAATTTACTGGATTTTTCACCTTTGAAAAAAGGATGAGCTCCATAGGCTACCTGGCCCACTAGCAGACTCTGTATATAGAGTGATTTCAAGGGAAAATATCCCAAATCGGGAGATACAACAAGATTGGGAATCTCTTAAAATGACCCCAACATTGCAGCTACAACAATAAGAAAATGCATCAAATGGAAAATAGAACTGAATCATATACATATGAAATGTCAGAGAATACAATGGCCATCATATTAAGACATATCAGCATAAAAATATACAAATCCTTGAGGGAATGATCACTCAAGATAGGCACTAGAAGCCTCAAGAAATCTGCACATACAAATATGAAGAACACTGCTATATATATCAAGCCCTAGGCCATGACTACGTAGTTATAGAGAGGAACTGTTGCATAAATGATAATAATACAATGATATAGCAATGTAGGCTCAAATAATAAGGGGGAGCAAGATCTCAACCCCCAAAAATACAGTACATCAATCCTTTAAGAGGATTGGCTGAAATCTATGCAGAAACACTATAATACAAAAATGTCGGAGTTGCAGTAGCTGCTACAACTCAAGAGATGGAAATGAATGGAGAAGGATGAAATAGCTGTTGTAGATGAAGATCCCTTCTCCAATGAAAATCTAAATTGAAAGGCTGATCCTTTCACCCAAGACTTCCCCTCCAAAATCTGCTAATCCCTCACAGCAAATATCCACCCATGAAAACGTTGTCTAAGAGAGGGACTGCGCCGCCTCTAATGGAAAGTGGTTGGCCTAATGCCAAAGATGATGGAATATGATCTAGAACCACCTTTGCTGATATCCCAATGAATAGAACATCTCTCCATTGAAAGACAAGCTCCGGATGGTGTATGGAAGTCTCCCCGGCAACACCCAACAACATTGCACAATGATTGCTGCACAAACTGCGTTGATGTAGATCGCTAAAGCTATGGCCTGAATGTTGGAATATGGGGAATGGAGTGAAATCCTTCATGAGCTACTCAAGAAGGAGAGGAATTCCTAAAAAGGACTCCCTCGTGCCCGAAGGCATTGCAGCTCTGCTGAACAGCAAGAGGCAGCAACAAGTCTTCAAGACTCAAATGAAAAAAATGATCAAAGATAATGTCCATGTTTGCCTTGCTCCTCTTTTAAACAATGAGCCTTCCCTCCATGGGTCCTACTTTGAATTAGGGTTTCCTACATCTAGAATCTTCCCTCCTACGTTGTCCCACATAGTGCTTTCCAACTCATGCCAACACAGTTTGACTTGGTCAACCTTGGCCAAGCATGTATCCAAAAACCTCCTTTCACACATGGAGGTGTGAAATCCAGCTCCAATATGATCCTCTTTCATACTTAGAGGATTTTTATTCTCTAATTAAGCAAATAATGGGTCCCCTACCCATTTTATTCATCTCCTTAACAAAATTTAATGTTCCATAAAATTTGGAACATTACATAGCACTATTACCTCCAGCCTTCTATTTCTCCTCATCAATACTTGACAATTCCTCATCAACAATGCGAGACCTTAGAATTTGGTCTTCCATTGAAAGAGGAATATCTTCATGCAATTGGGATCTTGCCCTTGGCAAGGTATCATTCAATTTTTCATCCCCCTCAATGGTTTTCTCAAATGGAGTTGGTTTTATAGATCCCTCTAATCCATGCAAAGGTTTTGTTTGTTTTGGTTTGCTTAGCTCCACCAAAGGTGTATCATAAAAAAATTCATCAAACCTTTACACTATTCTTCTAATGAAATTTGAATAAGTAGATGTATTTTCATTATTTAATGAAAAGGATTTAAAAAACCACCAGGCATAAGCCTTACCTTCAAAATGCAGCACTGCTACTTTAATGGCTTCATCTTCTGAAACTTGATGTTGCTGCACGTAGGTGTATAGCTCCTCCACCCAAACCCTAGCTGGACATTTAGGTGAGCCACCAAAATTATATAGAAAGAATCTACCCACACCATGTTGCTTTCCCCTTGTGCACCTTTCCTCCTTGATATTGCAAAACTCTTTGAAGCTTAAGTGATCTTTGAACCTCTTAGATTTAGATTCATACTCTTGCAAATAATCACCTAGAGTCTCCTTCTTTGGCATATCTCCTTTCTCCATCTCGTTTGTCCTAAATATATGGCTCGTATAGCATTGTAAATCTGATGGTGTAGCTGAATTCTCACACCCATAATATGAGGAATTAGATCTTTCCTCATGTACATATCTTGTTGAGGGATCTCCATGTTTTTCCCTCCTCATTTCTTTGATGTCTTTGCTGATACCATGCAGAGTTTGAAGAAGAAGTTTTGAGAACTACTTCCCTCTAGACAATAAAGGTTTTCCTTGATCCCTTTTACAGATCCTCTCCTTCGTATGAGAAGACTCAATAATGGTTGAAGTACACAGGCTGAGCCAATATTAGAGCTCTGATACCACTTTAATATTCCCAAACGGGAAAATCAGCAATATGCATAGAAAAGGAATTTTTCAAAAATATGTGCAATAAAAGTCAATAAAATCCCATGGATCCTTTATATCAGACATTATTACAACAAAATAAAAAAGGAAATCAGAAACAAATCATTATAGCCTAGCTAAACAGGCCTCCCATGCTCAAAACAACCCAAAAACACTGCATCCCAAAGACTACTGCAACACAGAATTACTACAGGAAGTGACAAAGAATTTAATTGAGGGTTTATACTTTTAAATGAAAGAAAAAATATATCTTCTTATATATTAATCAATGATGCTCAAAAACAGAGATCTAGTCTCTTTTACAAAAATCCAAGATGACCCGGCAAGGGTTTCTTGATAAAAATGAAGTACAAGAAGCATATGTTGCATATATATCGCTGAATCATGTTGTATTGCTGAAAAAATACATGAATATGGCTAATAATACAAAGAAATGGCTTTAGCTCCTCCTACTAGATTTCCGGGAAAAAGGTTGATCCTCCTTAAGGGAAACTAGCTCATAAAACAGGGGTTTAAACCCTTCCACTGCAACACCATGAAATATAACGCAGTTTCTCCAAGGGACTACACTGTAGATGTAGATGACTACTTTTTCAAGTGCCAGATAGTGTAAATGAAGTCCATAAAGCTCCTCTCTGATTTCTTAAACGAGATCTCCAAGGAAGAGTGGGGAATTTCCGCATGAGAAAACCCTTGCACTAAACAGTGCAGCAAACTTAGCTAAATAATTAAAGCATGCAATAAGTCTAAATAGACCTAAACATCAAATAATATTCTCCAATCATGCCCCATATGGCTTCCATTCCCTCCATTATATAGTTGATGAGCTTCCTCACCATAGGTCCCACCCATTTATGAGGTTACTTCCATGCAAAGTCTCCTCCTCCAAAATTCCGTTGTCTCCATGAGTTCCACTCTTCTATTTACAGCATTGTTTGATTTGGTCAACGTTGACATAGTCTCCATGCATTGTATCCTTTCACACCCAAGGTGTATTTATTCTGACTAGCTAAACTAATCTACATTCACATTGAGTTGTCTTTATTGATGATCCACTCTTCCCATATTAATGTTGTTAAATTGGTCAAACTTGACCTTGTCCACATGTATTATCCTTTGTTCACACATGGGGGTTCTTGATCCAGTTATTAACATGATCCCTTTTCACATTAAGAGGGATTTTATGCCTACTTAAGATACTTATGGGCCTCCTTACCCATCTATTCATCTAACTAGATGTTAAGAGAAAAATTAATATTCCCATTAGCTACATGCTAATTTAGGAATATTACAATTATCCTTACGTAGGGATGGATTTCCATGACGATCCTGAGCTCATGCTTCCAAAGGTTGAGAAATGGGAAACTTAAGTTTTTGAAATTTTTACTTATGTTTTTAAGAGTAAACTATTGATGTTTCATGCATATGTTGGACTAGTTCAACCAGTGGGTGCCTCATATCTTCGTCGTGCAAGAGGACAACCATGTGAGAGGAATTAGTACCAGTACAAGATGTTGTGGTAGGATGGGATGCAATACGTGATATTGAGGTAACTGAGATATTATCGGAGGTGGAACGCAACATGGAGGGTCTAACACACAGGATTGATGAGACTGTGGTCGATCAGGATCCCATGTGACTTCAGCGACACACTCTTAGAGTGCCTATCCGCATTGGTCAATTACTATGCAAAATGGCTCATGTAGTTTCATTTTATCATGAGCACCATTGATTAGTCTACTTATATATTTGAATGTATTTTTTCATATGGGTGATGTAGCCATATGTGTCTCGGGGCACAAGTTTTTGTCAAACCAAACTTTATATATGTACATGTTTTCAATGTTTCCTAGTTCCTATTATTCTTTCAATATGATGTGATGTGAATTGAAACTTATTTACATTAGTTGCAAATATCTATCTAAAACGTGATTAGCTAGGGAATCTTCTAATGTGTTTAGTTTCTAGAAATATGTTCATATTGTATGAAGTCAAAATGTCTTTCTAGAATATGCACTCTCAAAACCATGCGAACAATGGTGGGATTTCTATCTAAATAAACACTCGCAAGTTGTATTACTATGAGTTGTGAGTTGAGTATGATGACTAAACAATAGATACCATGTGAAATAGCATCAAATAGTAGCTCAACCACTGCGCTATACTCCACTATTTTTTTAGTCGATCAACTAATGCAAATCCCTTGCATACTCACTAGCTCGCCATTTGGAGCAAAGATAGCCCATGGTGTGGAATATAGGTTTCAAGTACTACAACTAGCACCATCAGAATAATCAATGTATGGTTCGAGAGATGTCGACATCTACAAAACAAATGTAAGAAGGATCAGCAGAAACCATGGGAAAATCTCAAAAGACACACTGCAAACACTTTCAAACACACCTATAGACAGTATGTACACAATGTACTACACATGAGATCAAGCATAGTATTTTTTTAGGCACAACCTATTTCTAGGTTGCTCCCGGGGAACTTCATCGAAATCTACTAACTCATAGGCCCCTTTTGCAAGGACTCACTTGAAAATGTGTGGACCAAACCACATAGGTTGGAACTTTCTGGGACCTAACTTATCGGCCTCTTGGTCATATAAAATAACTAGGTCTCCTTCCAAGAAGACTTGAGGCTTGAAACTTTTGTCGTATTGCACATTAACATGTCATTTATGAGCTTCATTGGATAAAGAAACACTGCATCGAGTTTCTTCCAAATGAGTCAGATGTGAAATATGCTTCTCCTTTACGGAAGTGGCAAGAATAAATTTGACAGCTAGTTTCAAAGATGGAATTTCACATTCAATGGGGAGGATTTCTTCTAGACCATAGACCAAATGAAATGGTGTGAATTTGGTAGCAGTTCTAAATGAGGTTCAGTATTCCCACAAGGCAGCATAAAGAAGCAAGTGCTAATCCAATTTATGGACCCCTACCATACATTGAAGCATAGTTTTAAAAAAATTATTAACAACCTCAACTTTTCCATTAGCTTTTGGATAGTGGGGAGTGGTATTTTCACGTGAAATTCCCATCTTAGCAGCTATTTCGGTCATCATATGATTTCAGAAATGCTTTCCATGATCCATAACTATCGCTTGTGGCACACCAAACCTAGAAATAACGTGATTGAAGAAAAAATATGCAGTCGTTTCACCAGCGTCATTAAATGTAGGCATTGCCTTGGACTACTTTGTAAAGTAGTAAACAATGACAATAACATAATCATGCCCCCCGGTCAAGTGAGGGTTACATGTCATAAATTTAATGCCCATTTTGAAGAAGTACCAACAACGAAAATGATATGCAATGAAGCAGGTAGATCATGGATATTAAAATCATAGATCTGGCATGCATGACACTTCTAGACAGCGAGGAAGCAATCGCAAAAGATAGTGGGAAAAAAGTAACCAGCATGTAAAATCTTCTGCGCGGTAACGTAAACATATATATGTCCAATGCATGCCCCCAAATGGAATTTTTTAAGGACTTTCTTATATTCCTAAAGGGTGAGGCACCTATGTAAAATAATATCAATACCACAATGGTAAAGGGTTTCATCTATAGTGATGTAATTTCAGGATTGGTAATGAATTTTTCTACTCAAAGCGAGAGGTATTAGGCCAGAAATCTTGGGTCTAGAGATAGATCATGTAATGTTCCAAATCTGGAATTTTCTGCTCCATCGGGAATATCTTAAGATATTCCAATTCCTTCTTCAGTGAGACATCACAAGTCCATTTCAAAGATTTAATTTTGGGGAACTTACAGGATATGTCTCCTTCTAAAGAAGGGAGAGATCCTAAGGCTAGCTGGCCGTTCACAGACTCTTTCTATGGATATGCAATATTCCACCTCGGGAATTTCTACTACAGGGTCCTTGAGGACGCTGTATAAGGAAGATGCTACATAAATAAGGAAAACCACTGCTGAGATGCCCTATAACATCTCTAATAAAACTCCCTTGTAGAAAATGAGCTCAAAGAAATAACTCTAGATGGGTTATTCAGATCTCCCCAATCTAGGTTTCTAAAACAATGCTCAAAGAGAGAGCTTACAGCAATATGAGATATAATCATAAACTCTGCAAATATGAAATGCACCATAAGAGGGAAAATACTACAGCCATCGTCATATTATAATATCAGCAATAATATATGGAAAATATCCTGAGGAATGAAGTCCTCAAGCTCTTAGAACCAGCCTCCAATGAATAAGCAATGTAATACATGAGATGTTGCTGCTGCACAAAATGCTGGAGAGAAGTGACTGTGCAGTCTCTATGAGATATGCAGCAGCTGAATACATACAAAATTATAATGTAGCTGAAATATACAAGAAAATGGCTCGAGCGAGGAAAATGGGCTCAACATGGGATTTCTAGACAATCTCAGGGAGATTACTAGAAATGCCGGATAAAATACAATAGTGACAAATAGATTGTCACTGCAACTGAAACCAAATGAATATGAGGCTATGGCTGATCTAAAATTTTTATGTCCTCCTCTGATAATTCCCTCAAGGGAAAATGGGTTGATCCCCTTTTACTCAAAAGCACTCCTCCTGATGAGCACAAGAATCTCCCTCAACACTGCCCTCATGGAATAACACAGTTTCTCCAAGTGACTGCACAGTGGAAGATGGTGAATGAGTGGCCTGATGCCACAGATCTTAAATATGGTCCAAGATCCCTCTCTACAGCTCCTCCAATGAATATATCACTCCTCCACTAAAAAAGCAAGTAAGGAAAGACTCTATGAGTTCCTCTGCTGCTACCCCAGCAACATAGTACCATCCTGCTACAGAAATAACGCTGCAACTGAAGGAGTGAGCCTGTCCAAATGCTAGAATGAGGAAATTCAGCTCAAATACTCTCCTCCCATGAGAAAGAGGTGGGGGATCCCCTCCCGGGAACACCCCCAGTGCTCAAGAGCACTGCAATCCTGCTAAACAGCCCGGATGTGCAAGTCCTTGGCCTCACTACGAATTTTTTGAATCAAAGCATGAAAAAATGAGTTGTTATATTCTCTTTTATAAATAAAATGAACTCTTTCTCACCATAGGTCCCACAATTAAGGTTTCCATTCACTTTTTAATGATTTCCCTCCAAAACCTGCGTTGTCTTCTCAAGCAAGCCACCCCTCTAAGGCAACGTTGTTGACTTGGTCAACGATGGCCAACTCAAGGTGATCCTCATCATGTTCACACCATTAGGTGATTATTTCAGCTACTTATTTATCCTCATTTTTCATAAGGAGTGATTTTTCTCTATCACTAAGGGGTTAAGGGGTCTCCTTACACATTTTATTAATCAAAATAAAAATATGTCACTATAATGTTCCATTTTAGCTTGAGACTAAAATTGGGAACATTACAGTCCTCCCCTCCCACATGTTGCTTTTCCTCAAGAAACTGCATAGAGAGAACAAAAATTTTTGCCCCTTCTTCTCTTGTGGCCTCCTCATCAACAATCTCCACCGCTGTTCAAGATATGTTACAGTAAAATTGTCCTCCAATGCCTCCTCCCAAGTATGCAAACCAGTATGGTGCACCTTACGGAAAGATAAAAGGTGTAGGTGGAAATATCCCTACTGAACCTTGGCCTCCTCAAGGTAGGAGTGATGACATGCATGGGAAACTATAATCCCACTGGTGATCCCCTCACCCATGCTATCCAAATGGAAATCTCGCCCTCGGTTCTGTGCAATCTACTGGGGTTGAACGAAGAGTTTTGTTGCTTCATCCCAATAAGATCTTCTCTCCCTCTGTAGTACATATGGGGCTGCCTCTGTCCTTGGGCTGAAATGGTATGGCCTCCAAGAGTGGCCCAAGCTACCCCATCCAAATATTCAGCCATGAAATTCCTTTTCAAATTCTCCAAGTGGTTTTCCCCACAAGAAGAGAAAAGTGATAGTATGGCAATCATGGTTTGCCCATGGTATCTTCTGCAATATAGAACATGGGTAATGGGGAGAATAGTTCTCTCAATGGGCTGTCCAAACATATAAGTCACTCTCCAAATAGTGCTCCCTATGAATAAATAAGCATCAGCAATACAAGCTAGCATAATGCAATGAAACAAGTTGTCACAAGACAACTAGAGAGTGGGTCACTACCCCTCTCATGGGACCAATGCAGTGAGCCTCTTTCCTGTATCAAAAATATACATAAAAAGTGCTTTCCCAGCCACTTGTTTGCTACCACATACATCTCAAAATATAGGAACATGAAAATATAAATTGGTGCCAATGGTGCACACCAAGGAGCATGTGGCTCCCTCCACAACCCACTATAAGAATGGTCCACTCTTCTGCTACAAAATTCTACAAATAAATCCTTGTACATTATGCAAGAAGGAACAAATATTCTTGACTCATCATGCTTGTCAAACAAGGAAATAAAGTACAACTCAAAATGTGAGATTATACCTTCTCCAATTTGCACTTGGGCTCTTGAGCTGAAATGGCCCAACTAAAAATTTCCCTCTACCTTCAATGAGTAGGGAAGTGGCTATGAGGTCCTCTCCACCATGATAAAATGGGCTATGCATCTCTCCCTATGCTGATAGATGCCATGATGAATTCCCTCCCATGTGAACTCCTCTAGCAAGGCAAAGTATGCATCCAAGTGCATAGCTAGGAAGTCCTCATATGCTGCATGCAATAATTTTCTTCTTGAGACTAGAATTTCTAGCCAAGAAGAATCTGCCATAGTGTTAGATGACCATATCATAAAATCTGTATCAGTCATCTCCCTCCTGGTCATCAAGAATCATGCATGCATCAGGATCCTGGGGAATACTCAACCCAAGCTGAGCCCTCCATCTTGGATCTGTCCTCCACTTAGACAGTGATGGTATTCTGCAATATGGTGCTCCATCACGCTGCTGCCTACTACCTTGACATCCCCTCATGCCAAAGTCATCCTCCAAGTTGCTGCCATTCCATCCTGCAGCTGCTCATGCTCAAATAGAAATAGGGACCTCTGAAAATGAGCCTCCAATGAGAGACTATCACCTCCAAAGAATCTCCCGATCCTGAGCAATGTAAGCATGAGTGGCCTCCATCTACTCCAATGCATGAAAGGGTCCTCCCTCAAAGGAAGAATCCTCTGTTCATCCAAACCCTTGGAGCAGTCATCCTCCATCATGAAGATGTTATCCTCTAACCATGCAGCACACTTTGTCAGCGCAGTAAAGCTGATGAAGATGGGTGATACTAAAAATGAGAGAGTATATCTCTCCTCCTTGAGTTTACCCCAAACCCTCTGCGCTGTGTTGGATCCCTCTAGTGTCTCCACCCCTCTGGAATACATGAGTGGTGAACCAAATGGAGTGATTCCTCTCATCAATTCTAAATCAAGTGGCCTCTTGGGTGGAATTCCCCCATAAAGTGAGACATCATGCTCTGAAATACACTGCATGTATGAGTGGACTAATTTGTCCCTCTCTCCTCTGCACAGTGTAGCCTCCTTCCCTTGTGTAGAAAGTTTCTGAAATGGATATGGGTGGATTCCCATCATCCCTCCATGCTGATCCTTCTCTTCCCCTTCCATCTCAAAATTCCCATCTAATGCTACATAGGGCTCCAGAATTGTGCCTTGGTTCCCACATGCAAAAAATATTTGGAACTCCCTGACAAGATACAAGGGCTCCTCTAGTGGAAGTAATAGCTCCCTTCTCACCTCCATGTGGTGATGGATGTCCTCCCAGTGTGACAGCGCTGTTGGTTCCTTCCAATGCATGCAAGGTGTTTTTGTTTATGTCACAATGAGTTTCACCAAGTTATTCCATCAAACCCTTAGTGAAAGCTTCATGTGTTTTTGCATTTGCATGGCAATGTAAAATGGGACTTTCAAACCAACAAACATGAGCCATACCTTTGAATTGCAGTGCTACTCCTGCAATGGCCTCATCTCCTTCCTCTATCCCCTTTGAAAATGGACAAAGGACTGTTCTGTGGATCTGCATGTGTGGCTGAATGCTCACACCCATCATGAAAAAACTAGGGTTTTCTCCATCCGCAACCCTTTTCAGAAAATCTTCCCACTGTTCCCTTTCACCAAGATTTTCAATGATGTCCTCGATGGTCTGGAAAAGAAGAAGGGAAACCTCCTCTTCCATCATTCCTCTTTCCTTATCTCCTTTGTAAATATCCTCTCCTTGGAGAGAAGATCCTCTTTCTTGTAGCATTGGATCTTGGGCACAGGCTGAGCCAAGATCATGCTCTGATACCACTGTAATGTTCCAAATCTGGAATTTTCTGCTCCATCGTGAATATCTTAAGATATTCCAATTCCTTCTTTAGTGAGACATCACAAGTCCATTTCAGAGATTGACTGTTGGGTAATTTACATGATATGTCTCCTTCTAAAGAAGGGAGAGATCTTGAGGCTAGCTGGCCCTTCATAGACTCTTTCTATGGATATGAAATATTCCACCTCGGGAATTTCTGCTACAGGGTCCTTGAGGACGTTGTATAAGGAATCTGCTGCATAAATAAGGAAAACCACTACTGGGATGCCCTATAAAATCTCTAATACAACTCCCCTATAGAAAAGGAGCTCAAAGAAATAACTCTAGATGGGTTATTCAGATCTCCCCAATCTAGGTCTCTAAAACAATTCTCAAAGAGAGAGCTTACAACAATATGAGATATAATCATAAACTTTGCAAATATGAAATGCACCATAAGAGGGAAAATACTACAGCCATCATAATATTATAATATCAGCAATAATATACAGAAAATATCATGAGGAATGAAGTCCTCAAGCTCTTAGAACCAACCTCTAATGAATAAGCAATGTAATACATGAGATGTTGCTGCTGCACTGCACAAAATGCCGGAGAGCAGTGACTATGTAGTCTCTGTGAGAGTTGTAGCTACTAAATACATAAAAAATGATAATGTGGCTGAATGATACAATAAAATGGCCTGAGAGAGGAAAATGGGCTCAACATGGGATTTCTAGACAATCTCAGGGAGATTACTAGAAATGCCGGATAAAATACAATAGTGACAAAAAGATTGTCACTACAACTGAAACCAAATTAATATGAGGCTATGGCTGATCTGAAATGCTGATTCCCTCCTCTGATAATGCCCTCGAGGGAAAAGGGGTTGATCCCATTTTACTCAAAAGCACTCCTCCTGATGAGCACAAGAATCTCCCTCAACACTGCCCTCATGGAATAACGTAGTTTCTCCAAGTGACTGTGCAGTGGAAGATGGTGAATGAGTGGCCTAATGCCACAAATATTAAATATGGTCTAAGAGTCCTCTCTACAGCTCCTCCAATGAAGAGATCACTCCTCCACTAAAAAAGAAAGTAAGGAAAGACTCTATGAGTTCCTCTGCTGCTACCCCAGCAACACAGCACGATCCTGCTACAGAAATAACGCTGCAACTGAAGGAGTGAGCTTGGGAAAATGCAAAAATGAGGAAATGCAGCTCAAATCCTCTCCTCCCATGAGGAAGAGGTGGGGGATCCCCTCTCGGGAACACCCCCAGTGCTCAAGAGCACTGCAATCCAGGTAAACAGCCCGGATGTGCAAGTCCTTGGCCTCACTATGAATTTTCTGAATCAAAGCATGAACAAATGAGATGCTATCTTCTCTTTTATAAATAAAATGAACTCTCTCTCACCATAGTTCCCACAATTAGGGTTTCCATTCACA
>JAXQQM020085984.1:0-28399 GCA_034641835.2 Pinus albicaulis
ACCCGGTGATGTGCTGGTAGAGCTTGGGGATTGAGAAATGGCGTACATCCAAGGATTAATTCACTGAGATCTTTGACTGATCTCAACCTCCTTACCTAACATATTTTTCATAGGTGGCAAGGGAAATTTTAGTGGCACCAAGTGATCAAATCTAGCTCTATATGATTTTGAAGGTGATGTTGGAGGTGTTGGAAGAGGGACTGCTTGATGATGACTTGTCCTGTGTGAGCTTAACTGAGGGTTGCCATGGCTATTTCTGCGATCGGAGGAGGAGGAGCCTGCACCAGAACCATTGCTATAGTCCAACGATATAAGGTTGTTCCTTGGACCACTTACAGTATTTTTCAATTCTTCAAATTCGCTTAAAACAGACTCGTCATGCCTTGTCCATGGGTAGTGATTATTAATAAAACCATCTAAAGAACACCGTGGCTGTTTTTTGGTGCACGATCACTCCAAGACGTGCTTTCCCCTTGACAATTGCATAAGGGATGTTCATTTTTCTACAAAGTGCAGGAAGCCACACTACCAACTCAATTGGATCAACCTCATGCGCAATGACTACCAATTGAGCTTTACCCTACTCAATAAGGTAAGTTACATGATTAATTCCATATTTCACAACAATAGGCTTCTTCACTTCAACAGTCTTCCCTTCTGCCTCAGCCTGAGTTTTTTTCAGAAGCCTTTCAACAGTCTTCCCTTCTGCCTCAGCCTAAGCTTTTTTTAGAAGCCTTTCCTTCTTTGCAGCTTTATCTTCCGGCCTATATTTTAGAAGCATCTTGAAAAGGTTGGAAGTGAGATTCTTGTCAAGGGTCTTTGTGAACTGGTTTAAGGCCGGAGGAACCTTCAAACGTTGCTTCAATACCCTCTGCTGCCTCTGGATGCGTACGACCTTCGGCCATTTCACAAATCTGTGCAAATCCTTCTTTGGCAGCAGAGCTCCCCCAATCCCAAACTGCTTGGGCCGCTTTTCAAACAATGGATTGACAACCTTCAGGACCTTCTTCGCAGCAGCAACCAGAGCCTTAACCCCTCTCTTCGGAGCCATTGCTGCAATCGATCTACTCCTCCCTGCCTCACGCTACTAACTGACCTGGTTCCTCCTTCCACGCGCACGTCAATAATCCTGAATAATCCTAGGTTTCGAGTTCCCCATCCAGAAGAAATGAAAATCCACGAATCTAGGAAGCAAAATGCATTGTAAACATCCTGCAACTTTCATGACACCTTCTATCCCATTGGCTTAACGTGGAATGCACGACTTGAGCAGCAATTGAAGTGGAGTATTGAAAAACATATTTAAAAATTCCACAGGCATTCTGAGAAAAGCAACAACAACAGGAAGAGAACGCTCATACCGGAGATGTTAATGCCCCCAAATTGAAATGTCTACCATGATCCACATCCCATGATCCACATCCACAGGCATTTGATACCTGTCGCTCAAATCGCCCCGTATCAGCGCAAATCTAGGTGATGAAAAATTGTAGAATTGGCATGTAATTTTGAAATCGCCCATGGTCAACATTTTATAAACCATTTTTAATATATTTAAAGTTCAACGGTTGTGTATTTGTTAATTTATTTATTTTTTTAAATATAATTTTTAATATACTTGTGAAATTCAATTTAAATATATTTTTTACTATTGTGAAATTCAATTTAAATATAATTTTTAATATATATTTTACTATTGTGAAATTCAATTGATAAATCTGAAATTATATCGTAGTTGTATGTTTTGTAATTTACTAGTATATTGAACCACTCCTTTTCGTTGATGTTATGAGTTTCACATGCTCAATAATGATTTTGAAATGTTGTGTTCTATGCAGGGTTTCCTTTCCTTCATTTTCTCTCTTTGATTCTTATCTCACCTTGGTACTTTCTCTACTTCTCAAATGATATATAGTAAAATAGTAAAGCATAGGATGAGAAGGGAGCACCAAGAGGAAGGATACCATCATTACTATGCCATTACTCTGAGACAATTATGTTACTATTACTTTATTTTATGCCATTACTCTTAGACAATTATGTTAGTGTAACTTTCTTTTTAAATTTAACCTCCTATTACATTCTTTAAAAAATATATAGAAATTAAAATTTCCATATATTTCAATTAATTATTGTTTCCCACATTCCTCAACACATTCCCCACTCCCAGACATTACTTTGCACCTGTGGGTGCAAATGCTAGTAATTATTATTATACATTTAAAACAACATGTAATAAGATCATTAACCATGGAGATTCACCCCCACTTTACTATATTTGCAAATAGTGTTTGTTACAATATCATGACTTATAAATTTCTTTTCAATATTATTAAAAAATATAATTTTCAAATATTTGAGAGACTTGTAACTTGAAGATTTATTTGCATAATATAATGCCATGTGGATCATTGCCTCACATATTTTATCCCAGATATTGTAATGTCTTGTCTATTAAATAAATAAATAAAAATGAAAATGAAATAAAATAAAATTATAAATAAGATAAGATTAAACAAAAATAGTCAATTTACCATCGACAATGTTTGGACTCTAAATTTTGAATATAATATTTATATTTTAAAATATAATATAATATCCTTTAATATAATAATTTTATTCTTTAAATAAAATTATTCAATTTTTAACTAAGTGAAAATAAAATAAAATAAAACCTAAGTGAAAACATTTATAGTAGGTTAACATAAAATAAAATTATTAAAAAGAAATAACATGAAAATAAAAATAACTTCATGGTATGAGAATTTATGGTATTCACCTATAGTATTCATGTGAATATAGCCTATTTAAAAGGGGAAATTAAACCAATCTAGATTCAAGAGATTTGCATATAGATATTTGATCCATGGTTAAGATGGATCTAGGCTGGTTTTTAAATATTGTTGGGATATTCATGCATAAATTTTAAATATTTGTGTAGTGGTTTTTTTATTCTTAAGCTTTCTGAGAAAGCAATTCAAAATTAAAATCTTTAAAAATAGTTCATACTTAGGTAAAGAATAAATTTACCATTAGTTACTTTCCACCATAATTTAAGACGGGAGTGAGATGTAAATACATATAACTTCCAAAGTCACTTCCCACCATACATCTCAATTTATTATTTCTTGCCAAAGCAAGACTATAGTATTCTATTTGCCTATGAACTATTTTTAATTTAGCATTGATGGATGCAAGTTAGAATGTTTTATGCATTTTTTTCTAAAACATAATTTCTAAGTTGAGTTTATAATTTCTAATTTGAGTAGTACTCTAACTGTGCAACAACACTAGATTTTAAATAAATTATTAATTTTACATTTAATATATTTAAATTATTAATTTTACATTTAATATATTTACATATATGTTAGATCTAAGCCTTTTGTGATCCATAATGTAGATAAAAATGCTTTTAGATATTAGGTCGACGTTTTGAACCAGCTAATGTGGTTCATCCTCAGCACAACGTGGAGAGACTAATCGATCTCAATGAATAAATAGAGGAGATGTATCATTACCCGGAAATAGTTGTTGAGAACTAGCCATTAAGACTAGTTATAAGAACTAGCTGCTAAAAAAATTGTTAGTTAGTTAATTAAAAATAAATTAATTAATTAAATAAAGTTTTATAAATAAAATTTATTAAAAAGGGTTTATAAATTATTTTGTAATTAAAATAGGAAAGGTAATAGGGATGGGTAAAGTTTTTAAATTAATAAATAAAATAAGATAAAATTAATTAATTAATTATAAATAAAGTAAATAAATAACTAAATAAATAAAGAAAAATAAATTTTTTATTAAAAAGGGGTTTTATAAAATATTATGTAATAAAATAATAGGAAATAGGGGGCTATTTTATTTTTAAATTTAATAAATAAAATATAATTAATTAATCATTTTAATAAAATAAATCAATAAATTAATTAAATAATGTATAATGATGATGATGATGATGGTTAATGTCTACTGAGACCAATCTTTGGTCTATTGGACCTAAAGAAAAGAGTTATTTAGTTTGATTTAAGATTTTATTCCTATGCTCAAAAAGCTTGGAGAGAAGCCTCCCGAGCTTACTATAATGTCTACTAAGACCAATCTTTGGTCTATCAGACCTAAAGAAAAGAGTTATTTAGTTTGATTTAAGATTTTATTCCTATCCTCAAAAAGCTTGGAGAGAAGCCTCCCGAGCTCACTATAATTTTGATATGATATTGATATATTATTTAGTATATGTTTTCTTCTTAAAAAAGGCTAGGAAGGTCAGTATTGCAACAAAGATTATGAAATTGAGCTCTAATGTGGTTGTACGCGGGGCACTCTAAGAGGAAGTGATTTTCATCCTCGATGTTCATATTCTCACAAAGATGGTAGATCCTTTCCATCCATGGTGTTTTAGGAACTATCCGACGGCCTGTTTCACTATGGAGGTCATGAGAGTTCGTTCTAATCTTGGCTATATTAATTTTATTCTTTGAGCTAGTTAAAACAGAGAGATACTTTTGATCTTCTAGGGTGGGGTTGATGACCTCCTTATAATATCTTAATTTTCTTTTAGTTGCTAGATATTTCTCACACCACATTTTTTCTTTGAACTTAGAAGTAACATTTTTTTAATGTTATTAATGTTTTTCAATGCAACATTCTCGTCGATCTCCCAATGGTTTAACCAGGCCCTAGTGTCTTTATACCAACCTCGTTTAATCCTTAGGTGGTTTTGGCTAGAATTTAAAGCTAGCTTAGGGAGTCTATGGTCTCCTATGCTATTGAGCTTATGCTTGTACAACAGAAGCATAGTCATAGCTAGGCTCTCGATAGGGGAAAGACCCAATTCTATAAGGAGAATAGGATAGGGTATATTGCTTTTAATTTTAAGGTTATACGTTATAAAACGCTTTTGGATTCGCTCAATCTTTCTCTAGGATTCTCTAGAGATGTTATAACCCCAAACCTCACATCCATATAAGTTAACAGGAGTGACTAAAATTTCAAAGAGGAACTTCTTTCTATCCAACATTATGAGGTTTGTCGTTTTACAATTATTTTCAAGACCAAAATAAGCTTTCCACCCCCCATTAATCCTTTTCTGAATGCTATAGTTCCAGCTGAGCTTTTGATGAATATCAATTCCTAGGTACTTGTAAGAAGACACTTCCTCCAAGTTACTATTGTCATACATAAAATTAGCATAAATGTCCTTCTTGGATTTGATAATCATAACTTTTGTTTTATCAGTGTTAACAGACATACCCATGGTAGAGCATAAATCCTTAAGAAGTCTAAGTTGCTTATCAAGATCAGATAGGCACCTTGCGAGAAGAACAATATCGTCAGCATAGAGAAGAAGGATGATGACTATCCCCGCTAAGATCATGCCAGCACATCCTGCTTCCTCTAAACAACTTTCTAGCTTGTCGATGTAAATGCCAAATAGGGTAGGGGAGAGCGGGAAACCTTGTTTAACTCCGATATTACACTTAATATCTTTTGACCACCCCTCATTGCTCTTTAACTTGACAATTACATTCTCATATAATCTTATAACGTCCGCTCTTAGCTCGAAAGGAACATTTAGCTCTTCTAATCTATTCCATAGGTTGTTTCTAGGAACCGTATCAAAAGCCTTTCTAAAGTCCACAAAGCAACAGAAGAGATTGGATTTATCATTGCGGAATTCCTCCATAATGATCCTAAGCATAACGAGGTGGTACGTTGTTGAGTGCTTCCTTCTAAAACCTACTTGGCCTTTAGCCCGCTTACCTTCACTTTCAAGCCAAATGCTCAACTTCTTTTCCAAAATAATACCATATAACTTGGCCAAGAGAGGGTTGATCATAATTGTCCGATAATTAGAGGGGTTATTTGTATCCCCACTTTTAAAAATAGGGATAATGAGGCTTTGATTCTAAGGTTTAGGGAACCCTTGCTTGACCGCTTGGTTGAAAAGCTAGTGGATGTGGGGGATGAGGACATGACATCCAATTTTTAAGATTTTTGCCTGGTAACCTTCAATGTCTTTAGCTTTCACATTTTCCAGGCATTTAACCCCAAAATCAATGTCTTCTAATGAGAAAACTTATTTCGTTGTGAGCAGGGTTTCAAAGTTATCCCTGGCATTTGGAGATTCATAAAGCTTTTTAAGATAGGAATTCCAATCATGTAAAGCAATTTTATTATTATCTTTAGTTTTCCTAGTAAGAATCTGCCTCCAGAATATCTTAGGAGCTACCTTAGAGAGGTGTAAGAGATTCTCTTGTCTTTTACAAATATATTGCCTTTTTTTCCTTTTAATTAGGGCTTTGTAGATTTTTATCTTGTCAATTTTGAGAGATTCATCAACAACTTCCTTAATTTCTCTCCTCGCACTTTTACAATATTTGTCATACAATGGGTTGGTTTTGCTATTTCTTTTATTACTTGAGACTTCAATTGAGAACTTGTTAATAGAATATGAGAGGGTTTTAGTAAAATTATGATAGAGATCATCTATGTTATCTATACTAGATAAAGGAAGAAAATTAGTTTTTAATTCATTTAGAAAGAGATTGTTTTTATTTCTATCAGAGATTAAGTTCTTTTGACTATAAGGATTATCTTCAATGGGATCTTTATGCATGACAAAATTTAGAGTTATGAGTAAAGGCCTACGATCAGAGTCAGGCTCATGGTCGTCTAAGATGTCAAAATTTAGTATTTCGTTTGTTGAAAATGCAACAAGATGATGGAGCTTAGTGAAATGAAGTCGCCTTCACTAAGTGGGCCCGCGGACTATTTTTTGCGCAAAGTCTATTTTTAGACTATGTCTATTTTTAGACATATGGAGCATGGTCTGGGAGTTGCAGTATGTTATTATTGGAGTATTGGTCATGTTGGTAAAAATAGATGGACCTCTATTTTTAGACATTTAGGTCGAAGTCTATTTTTAGACTGCCTAGCTAAAAATAGAAAAGTCAAATATTATTTACCCTTAATAATATTTGGACTCTAAACTTCAGTTTATTCTCTTACAGCACTTCAGTTGGAGCTACAGATGTGGCTCATGCATCTGACAGAAGGAATTACGCTATTCCTAGGGGTTTGGTGAGCTCATGCATGGTTGACTTCAGTTAGGACTTCAGTGGCAGAGTTTGGTGGAGTTGATGAGACAGTTGGTGGAGTTGTGTTCGGTTTAACTTAGTTGAACTAGTTGTGTTTAGTTTAACTAGCTAATACACTAGTGATGAGTTGAGTGAATTAAATATTATTTAATTCACTAATTATTAACTCATTATTCAACTCAAAAACACATCAGTTTACTACAGTGCGTGGACGATTTGATGGGGAGACCAGTGAAAGAGGTAGATGAAAGGGTTGAGATAGCTATCAGTTGTGACATCAGTTGTGCATGAGATTTGCACCACACTTGGAGGAATTTCCCATGAGGATTGCGCTATCAAGACAAGGAGATTCAAACCTTGGATCTCTCATTATACCAACCTTGATTGCGCAATAGAGGCAGGCAATTAGTGGAGGAGTTTTGAACCTGTGACTTGTTCAAAACCAAGCTAGTTTGTGTAACTATTGGAGACGATCTTGATGCCCTTGAGGAGTATTATCTTTTGAGATTGTTACAAGTTCTCTTCCATTATAATATACAATAGGCTGGGGTTTTCGGCTATAATATTTCCCCATACATCTTTGTGTAATGTGTGTGATGTTTTGATGATGTTTTGATCGCATACCGCTTGTTTTATTTCACGATTTGACGTGTTTGAGTAGAAGAGATTATGTTTTGCATATGGTTGGAATTGATATGTGATCGGGATAATCTCGGTGGATAAATCTTCACTATTGACCAAATTTCTACATGGTATCGAGCTATCGGAGCGATTGATCATCACGGTGATTATAAACTTATTTCGGTAGACGGAAGTCGCATGCGAGACGAGTGACACTGCGGGTCCATCCTTTCCTTTGAAAGGTGATGCATCCGATAAATGCCCGTAAATGCCCTTGCATTCGATCTACATGCTAGAAATAATTTTGTTCTCACGGATCAAGAGCGATCAAGTTTTGAGCTTGGAATTCAAATTTTGCAGCAGTTTGTTTTCTTGGTGCCGGAGTTGAAATGTCTTTCAACGGTTTGCGACTCGAGTATGCCCTCGAGGGCTGTTCGAATTATGTTGCACGCCGAAAGATCGCATGGGCTTAATATTAGAAGATAATGGATGAGGAGTTCGTAGATACGGATGTCCAAAATCCCACTGATCCTGCTGAAGTCAAAGCTTGGCAAAAGAAGATGGCGAAATGTCGAAGGATTCTGTTGGAGGGCGTTAAGGATCACATTGTATCCAGCCTGCATGGAAAATCTTCTCCATATTTAATGTGGAAAGCGCTTACAGATCTATTCCAGAGTAAGAGCGACCAAAGGAAGCTGGTGCTCAAAGATAAGCTCAGAAACATCAAGATGGAGAAAGGCGACAGTATCGCCAAGTACCTCATGAAGTTCACTTAATGCAGAGATGAGCTGGGAAGTGTGGGGGTGACTGTCGAAGAAGAGGATATGGTGGACTTGGCTCTCCTTGGTCTTCCAAAAAGTTGGCATGCATATCAATATAGTGTTAATTGTCGGGAGAAGTTGCCGGGATGGGAGCGCCTTTGGGCGGATCTCATGCAGGAGGAGATAAGGAGGACTACCAGGGATGGATCTTCATCAAAGGTATCTGATGAAGAAAATTGCGCTTTGGCTACCAAAGAAAAGAAGGGGAAGAGCAAGAAAGCTTCTCGATGTAATCTAGTGCGAGAAGGCAAGGAATTAGACATGTCCAAGGTGAAGTGTTTTCAACGCTCCACGACACGGACACTATGCACCTGGGGTATGCACGAGAAGAAGAAAAATAAGAAGGTTGGCCGGATACTGTAGGTGGAGAGCACAGCTTCTCGGTCGGCCCCGGATTTTTCACTGATCGCATGCTTGGTTTCAAGTGTGGCAGGATCAGTATGGTTCTTGGACAGTGGTGCGTCATTTCACATGACCGGAGATCGAGATCTATTTTCAGATCTGGAGGAAAAAGATCTTGGAGTGCACATCGAAATGGGTGATGATGGTAGATACAATGCGACTGGTATCGGTACCATTTCCTTTGAGAGGGAGTCTGGTAAACCTTTCATATTGAAGGAAGTTTTTCATGTTCCAGGATTGATGAAGAACCTGATCTCTGTGGCGATGTTGGAAGACAAGGGGTATGATGTGGTCTTCAGTGAAGGAAAAGCTTTCCTGCACAGTAATACTGCTGGTGAGACCCGAAAGATAGGGATTCGAGTCAAGAACCTTTATCAGTTGCAAGTACATGGCTGCGCAACAATGGCATGCAAGGCGGGAGAAGTGGTGAGCCGGGATGATGAGGGCAAACTGTGGCACAAGAGATTGGGCCACCTTCACCATGGAGCTTTGAAGATACTGCAACAGATTTCTACTGGGCTTCATAAGGGCACTCTTGCACAGTCAGATCACTGCAAGGGGTGTACCTTGGGGAAGTATGTGAAAGCCACCTTTCACGAGAAGGATAGTCGCGCCATGACAATCCTTGAGATATTTCACACAGACGTGTGTGGTCCTTTCTAAGTAGCTTCGACAGCAAAGCACAAACACTATGTGATCTTTGTTGATGATTTCTCTCGGAAGTGCTGGATCTTCTTCATGCAGAAGAAGAGCGAGACATTTTCTAAGTTCTGTGAATTCAAGGCGCTGGTTGAGAAGGAATCGGGGAAGCATGTGAAGGCTCTTAGGAGCGACAATGGTGGTGAATTCATCTCGGCTGAATTCAAAGACTTTTGCAGCGCAGAAGGGATTCGGAGAGAGCTCATCGCACCCCATAACCCATAGCAGAACGGGGTGGCTGAGCGGAAGAACAGAATGATCGTGGGTGCTGCACGGGCGATGTTGCATGATCAGGGCCTACCCCTTCACTTGTGGGCTGAGGCATGCAATACAGCAGTGTATGTGCAGAACCGTTGTCCTCACAAGGTTCTTGGCATGAGTACACCAGAGGAGGCTTATTCTGGCAAGAGGCCCGATATTTCCCATTTGCGGATTTTCGGATCTCCTGTCTACATGCATGTGACGAAGGATGCAAGAAGGAAGCTGGATCCAACTGCTGAAGTTGGAATATTTGTGGGGTACACCGATACACCTCATAACTATCGAGTGTATGTGCCAGACAGTCGCAAGACTGTTGTGCGACGGGATATAAAATTTCAGGAGGAGAAAGCCATGCAGTGTTCGCTTGAGAGGGAGCTACACTTGCATGCAGATGAGGAGCCGTTAGTTCCTAAGGAGGAGCTTCCGGATGTGGATCAGCCACAAGAGGAGGTTCAGGAGGTGGAAGAAACCACCCATGCAGCGCCAACCATCAGAGGGCGCATGCGCACTACAGAAGCTGAGCGACTGGCTCGAGATGCAAAGAAGGTTGTAGGACCACCTACAGCACAGCGCAGACAGAGACAGTCACCAGATCGGTACACTGGATACATGGCTCTTGTGAGTCAATGTGTTGTGACGGAGCCATCCTCTTTTGAGGAAGCTGTGGAGGAACCCGCATGGGTTGATGCCATGATCGAAGAATATGATTCGATCGTCGGGAACAGTGCATGGGAGATTGTCCCAAGACCGGTGGGGAAATCAGTGGTGGGTTCGCGATGGATCTACAAGGTGAAGCAGGCGGCTGACGGGAGTGTGGAGAAGTACAAGGCGAGATTTGTCGCCCGTGGCTTCTCTCAGATCGAGGGGATTGACTATGAGGAGACTTTTGCACCTGTCGCAAGGTACTCTTCCATACGGACGATCCTTGCTCTCTCAGCGCAGATGGGGTGGCACATTCATCAGATGGATGTGAAGACTGCGTTCCTCAACGGATTCATTGAGGAGGAGGTGTACATAGAGCAGCCTGAAGGTTTCGAGATCTTCAGCAGTGAGTCACATGTGTGCCGACTCAAGAGAGCACTGTACGGGCTGAAGCAAGCACCTCGTGCTTGGTACACACGGATTGACAGTTATTTCACCGAGCTTGGATTTTCCAAGAGTGAGGCGGATCCTAACCTATACCAGATTGTGGTGGAGGGGAAGCTGCTGATCATTGTACTGTATGTAGATGATCTGATTTTGACGGGTGATGAGCTGTTGATACTTTCATGCAAGGAGGATCTTGCACGAGAGTTCGAGATGAAGGACTTGGGCCTCCTTCATTATTTCCTGGGATTGGAGATTTGGCAGCGCAGCGGAGGACTGTTTGTTTCTCAGGGCAAGTATGCCCGGGAGATTCTGGAGAGGTTCAACATGCAAGGCTGCAAGCCTGTTGACACTCCTCTTCCTGGTGGTTGGAGGAAGGAGGATGCTACTTCAGCGGAGGTAGTTGATGCCACTGTCTATCGACAGTTGGTGGGGTCGCTTATGTATCTGGTCAATACACGACCCGATATATGCTATGCAGTTAACCAGCTTTCGCAAGCTATGGTTAAGCCTACCAAGCTCTTTTGGAAGGCAGGCAAGCATGTATTTCGTTATCTTAGTGGCACATCGGGATATGGTCTATGGTACAGATAGGAGGATGGAGCGAAGCTTTCTGGCTTCACTGATGCAGATTGGGCAGGGAGCCCAACGGACCGGAAGAGCACATCTGGAGGAGTTTTCAGCATTGGGTCAACAGCAGTTTCCTGGTACAGCAGGAAGCAGAGATCCGTGGCACTCAGTTCAGCAGAGGTCGAGTACATGGCAGCAAGCTTGGCTGCATGCGAGGCTATTTGGATGAGGAAGATCCTCGTTGGATTGTTCGGGTTGCATTTGGAGCCTACAGTGATTTATTGTGATAACCAGAGCTGCATCAAGCTCTCGGCTAATCCAGTATTTCATGATAGATCCAAACACATCGACATCAGGTACCATCATATTAGAGATTATGTTCAGCGGAGAATCATGATGCTTTCGTATGTTCCCACGGAGGATCAGGATGCTGACATCTTGACGAAGGCGCTCACCAGTAGAAAGTTCGAATTCCAAAGAGGCAGGATAGGGGTTGCAGATAATCCATATCTTGCTGAGAGGGAGTGTTGAAAATGCAGCAAGATGATGGAGCTTAGTGAAATGAAGTCGCCTTCACTAAGTGGGCCCGCAGGCTATTTTTGGCGCAAAGTCTATTTTTAGACTATGTCTATTTTTATACATATGGAGCATGGTCTGGGAGTTGCAGTATGCTATTCTTGGAGTATTGGTCATGTTGGTAAAAATAGATGGACCTCTATTTTTAGACATTTAGGTCGAAGTCTATTTTTTGGACTGCCTAGCTAAAAATAGAAAAGTCAAATATTATTTACCCTTAATAATATTTGGACTCTAAACTTCAGTTTACTCTCTTGGAGCACTTCAGTTCGAGCTATGGAAGTGGATCATGCATCTGACAGAGGAATTACGCTATTCCTAGGGGTTTGGTGAGCTCATGCATGGTTGACTTCAGTTAGGACTTCAGTGGCAAAAGTTTGGTGGAGTTGATGATACAGTTGGTGGAGTTGTGTTCGGTTTAACTTAGTTGAACTAGTTGAGATTAGTTTAACTAGCTAATCAACTAGTAATGAGTGGAGTGAATTAAATATTATTTAATTCACTAATTATTAACTCATTATTCAACTCAAGAACACATCAGTTCACTACAGTGCATGGACAGTTCAGTGGAGACCAGTGAAAGAGGTACATGAAAGGGTTGAGATAGCTATCAGTTGTGACATTAGTTGTGCATGAGATTTGCACCACACTTGGAGGAAATTGCCCATGAGGATTGCGATGTCAAGCCAAGGAGATTCGAACCTTGGATCTCTCATTAGACCAACCTTGATTGCGCAATAGAGGCAGGAAATTAGTTGATGTGTTTTGAACCTGTGACTTGTTCAAAACCAAGCTAGTTTGTGTGTAACTATTGGAGACAGTATTGAGTACTTGTGAGGAGTATTGTACTGAGATTGTTATATTTTTCTCTTCCATTATAATATACAATAGCTGGGGGTTTTCAGCTATAAGCTTTTCCCATACATACTGTGTAATGTGTGTGATGTTTTGATCGCATACCGCTTGTTTTATTTCCACATGTGTGATGATCTGAGTAGAAGAGATTATGTGTTGCATATGAATTCAAATTGATATGTGATCAGGATAATCTCGGTGGATAAATCTTCATTATTCAGCAAATTTCTACATCGTTGTATAAAGGGAGATTGGAAATAACATAGTCTACCACGTTGCTGCCAAGCCCATGGATGCAAGTCATTTGGCTAGAATTGGGCCACTTCTTTAGACCGTTGCAAATTATGAGATCTTGAGCATTATAGATCTTGACTAGCTCTGACCCAAACAAATTATCCCCAAGGTCTTTAGAGCTTCTTTTGTACCGGATAGCCAGAGTAAGGTCTTCGTCTAACCAAAGAGGATTGGGGTTGGAATGATTGCTTAGAAGAATAGCTTGGTTGCTTGAAGTTCGAGCATTAAAGTCACCCATTAAAAAGATATCACCTTCATTCCTTAGGCTAGAAATATCATTCTCTAAACCATTGTAAGGACTATTTTTATCTAGATTAATTTTCTTATAGAGGTTAGAATTGATGGGGGGGGAATAACAGAATGCTATGTAGGTCTTTTTTCATTAATGTCAGTAATCTCAATCCAACTATATTGGTTTTAAGGGTCATTTTTATGAATCCTAGCATGGCAGCATATGTTCTTCTTGATGTAGCAAGCTATGCCCCCGATGCCTCTATGGGAGGATCGCTTGTTCCAGGTAGACCATAGTGCAAATACATCTATGTTAGGGACCTTATATTCTTCGTGCTCCCAAGTTTCAACAAGCAATATAATATCAACATCATTTGAGATCCAACTTAGCTTTGGGCCTTTGTTCCATGGAAAGCCTCGACAGTTCCAAGAAAGAATTTGGAGCATGCTGAATTGTTATTTATTACTATATTTTTTGTTTCTATCTTGAATAATGGCTTTTCTATTTCTGATTATTGCCCATTTTCCTTCCTTCCTAGCTTCTTTCACCTTTTGAACCTCCTTTCTTAATTCTGCTTGATCTTCTTGAATGAGATCTTCATTTATAAATATTCCTGTCACTTTTAGACTTGAGGTTTTACTAAGTACATCATACTTATGGTTAGTAGATCTCACCGTCATCCAGATCAGCCATCCTTTATTCTAAGTTAATTTTCCTAACCTTGTTGCTTATGTGAGACACGTGGTTTCAATTTGTAATATATTATGTAATTTTGTCTGGGTTATGGCTAAAGTATCCTCGTCTACCTCCTCTTTCAAACCGAAGATTATAAGGTTCAAGGCCCTTCTGTTATGCTCATGGTATAATTCGATCAATTTTTTCATTTCATATTTAATTGTTTTGATATCTAATTTACCTGCCCCACTATTTAGGGTGAGATTGTTGTTAAATTTTTCTTCTAGTTCTTTAATCATGTCCTTCATTTTAAGACTCTCTATATTATCAACATCTCCTTGCTGGGATGTTTGGTTCGTGTTATCACTCAGTAATTTCTCCATATTCAAGAGAGAACTCACCGAGGTAACCACAAACCAACTTCAAACTCTAGGATCTAGCCTTCCTAGGGTTCAGAGAGGGCTCTCTCTTTAAAATTTAACTTTGTTTTGATTTGTAAATATTAGGCTAGTTATGAAAGTGTAGCTTTGGTTTGGTTTTGGTAGATTTGGTGGGAAAAATCACTTGAAAGAGATGGATAGTGGGAGATCTATTTTTCCATTGGGCTATGGAGTCAAAATCAAGCAAACAGGACCAAGATCAAGGGCAAAAAGGTCAAATGTCTTCAAGGTAAGATAGATAACCCTTGGAGATCTTGGAAAGTTGTTTTTTTGAGATCGTATGATCGGGATAAAGGGCACTTAATAATCCTTTTATCCTGAAAAGGAAGTAGTAGGAAGAAGTCAAATGAGAGAAGGATCAATTAAGGGTTCCCCACACTGGAAATCAGAGGAAAACATATAAATGATAACTAGTTAAAAACATGGTGCTTTTAACAAATCCTATAGTAATGGTCCTAGTTATACATTCAGATTTAGCATAAACATAAATGGATGCATGTAACAAAGAAAGGAAACAATGATAAGTGAAGAAAATACTTCACTCCAAATAGCTCATCACAGGAATTCTAAAGTATAATTCCAATTTGCTTTGATCCAGCCTGCTACTCGAAGTTTTGACACACAAAAGCTTTAAATTCCAATAAGAAATGAATATAACAATCCCAACAATTTTATTCCACCAAAATACTTCAAAGAGTTAAGTATTTATACAAATTCTAAACTAGAATATCTTGAAAAAATATCAAGATTGGTTTACAAATATCTCCAATTGTTTTACATAAATAGAATTTAAGTAAAGGACACTAAAAACTAATGCATCTATTTGGCACTATTTTTTATGCATAGGTGATGAAAAAGAGTAGAATTCGAATTTGATCTCAACTCTTAGTTGATGATGATGCATCCAAGTCAGTAACTGTCTCCTTTCTTTGTGCATTCTGCTCCAGCAATTTTGCAAACTTGGGGTCAAATGATACCTTTCTATTTCTCAATCCGAAATATACATGTAAAAATTGAAAGAGGTTATTGTAGATAAATATGTTGTTGAGATAAACCTCTCTCAGTTTCCTAAAATTCTTCTCCAACTGTTCACAATAGGCTCTGTAAAAAGATGTGTAAAACATAGTTTTCCACAGTCTGAAAATTAGGTTGTAAATATGTGCATATATCTCTCATTCTGTAATACCTGTGCAAAAAGTGAGATAGGTTTTTGTAGATGGGTCTCTTAGAAACAAAAAAATGCTTCAGTTTTTTAATATGTATTTCGGATTGGCCACAGTCTTCTCTGCAAACTGATGACTTAATAGGAATTTTCTATAAAAAGTGCTTTCCCATATTGTTTAATATTTCCAAACCCATAATGGCTGTTAGAAAAGTGAGAGAGGTTTTTGTAGATGGACATGTTAGGAACATAAACCTCCTTCATTTTTGTAAAATTAATCTTGGATTAGACACAATATTTTCTGCAAAAATATGACTTAAACAGGACATTTCTGCAAAAATGTCCCTTCTTACTTTGTTTTCATCTTTTAACCTTTTTGTTCTTTTAACTGTTTTTACTTTCACTTTGGATAAACTTCATTGTTGTTGAAAATATTTTCATATTTATTTACCATTTACTACCTCTGTATTTACTTTTACTGTTTTACCTTGACTGCTCTGTAACATTGTTTTAACCTTTACTGTGACTTTCATCTGATACACTTTAACTCTGATGCTCTTTGACTGCTCTTTTTTCACTGTCACTGTGAATTATTACTTTACTTTTACCATCCACTGTGTAATTTATCTCTCTCTGCATAAATGACTTCTTTCTGTTCTGCTACCTGGAATCTTTTGTTAAGGAATATCATTTAAAATTCTTTTCTTTGTGAGCTTTTGCTAATGACCTGCAAAAAAAAATAATTGTTAATGAAACAAAGGTTTGCATGGAGGGATAATGGATTTGATGATGGGAAAAGACTGTGAAAAATGGTTTGAACTAGGCACAGAAAGATTGGGATCAGTTGCAAAGGGTTTCTGGAGCTCTGCTTTTTAGTCATTCTGGCTACTTCTACAAGTTTAGACAATTTGCAGAAGTATTTTTTAATTTAAAAAAGGTTCTTGGATGAAAATGGGCAAAGTATGGTCTTTCTTTGGGCTTTTCCTTCCAAATTTGGATTCTTCAAAAAGGATTTTTCAGTCTTTTATTGGGTTTAAACAAGAAACAAGGGTTTCCTGAGTTGTTCAGTGAATACTTGGGTTGAAAAAGTCTTTTAAGGTTAGGTAAAATATTTTTGGCTATCTTTGGAGGATGTCTGGCTTAATTTAGAGTTTAAATAGTGTATAGAAACTATAAAAACTCAAAACTTCCCTTTAAAACAACGTGCGGCAAGAAAAAGGGTTTTTGCAGAAATTTTGACAGGGTTTGGCCTGTTTTTTGAACTTTTTGGCAGGTTTCTTATTGACAATTTTGGACTTTATGAATGGAATTTATCTTTTAAAAGGTTTTTTCAAATTGAAAACAGGTTTAATTTGGAATAAAAACCTGTTATTTAGAGGAACAGGGTTTCGAAAATGGTTTTCTGAAATCTTTGAATAGGTTGGATAGTTCCTTGCTGATCTTTGGAGCAACGCAAAGATCCTCAGTAATCTTCAATGATCGCAAGGCAATTTTTGCAGGCTTTCAGGCATGAAAATGGCGGAAAAATGATGCTTTTTACAATCTGGAAGGTTTTGTAGTTAGGTTAAATGCACATAAGATAGATGAATAAATGCATTTCCAAGGTTAAAATACGCATTTTGGTTAACATTAGTTACACATTGAATGTAGGTCACATCGGCGGGGAGGGCGGCTTCGGGATTCAATGGAACTTAAAACCGGTGGTTATCGCACAGAGTTGTGGTGGTAAGTGGTTTTGGTTTGAACCCACGCGATCCAGTAAGAAAAGGCCACGTGGAGGAGAGATGGGATTGGGAAACCACCCATTTTACGCAGCTTTGGGGTTTGGATGGTTGCGCATCTTATCTGTGGGATATTGGATGTCAATCGTCGGATCTAGAGTTCATGTGCAAACGGTCGAGATTAGTTCGAGAGTTGCACTAGATTAGGGGTGGGGCCAAGGTTTACATATGAGGCGAGATGTGAGTTTTAAACATGATAATAGGCGCTTGAATAAGGTTTTTAAACCTTAATCTTTATATAATATGGTGAATTAAACTCTAAACTTTTTAATTAAGCGTTAATCAGAGTCTAAAGTTTAGGTTTAGTGTATTAATTTAAACCTTTGAAAAATGTTTAAATCACACATATCCGTTCGGGTTAATATTTATATAATTGTTCAAACATTTTGACATATGTTTGAATACTATAGGGCGCGGGATTATTTCAATAGAGATAGTTTTAGAGCAAGGGGTTTGTAGGGCGGGTTTTATTTGCGCACATGGGGATAATAAAATTTGGTCTAAACATAAAATAATGGGTTTTGGGGGGTTAAAATATAAGGGTTTTGATATATACGGGAGGGTAAATTAGGGATTTACTACAATAAATTAGGTGTTAATATGAATAAAGGAATACTAAAAGGAAAAAAAAACACATATTATCTCTAAGTGTAAAAATAAAGCATTGCTCATCTTTTATATTACTTCACTAATACTTAGGGTAAATGTAATTTTGAGGGTTTTATGAATGATTTTGAAGGGAAATTAATTATTTTAGGGTTTTTGTAGAAATTGTATACAATAAGCATGTATATATCCGAACACTTCTGATCTCACAATATTTATCTTCTTGCAAGATACAGAATCCTTCCACTATAATTCTTGCGGAAATTTAATCAATAATTGCAAAACCCATGAAGCAATAAAAACACACATAACACAGTTGTTTAACAGGAAAGCCTGAAGCTGAAAACCCCAACTAATATTATGTAACATGGAGATCATATGAAAATCTCATACAAAGCATACAAAGCTTATCACAAGCTCTCAATATAGTACAATCGTCATACACTAATCAGGAACAATCTTGCAAATCCATGCACCGATCTTCACCTCCTACTAGCCTTCCTCCACCGCGCAATCCAAGCTGATTACAAAGACCAATTCAATGTAATCCCACTCTCATTAGCTGCGTTATTATCATTGGCAACTCCAATTTATATATAGATGCAATTCATGCATCACTATAGTCACAACAGATAGTATATCTTGCCCTTTCACCTATCTCTCCACTGGTCTCCACTAAAACTCCCATGCAATGTAGTTAACTGATGTATTCTTCAGTTGATTAATGAGTTATTATTTATGAATTAATTATTAATTAATTCACACCACTCACTAGTGTATCAATCAGTTAGACTAGATACAACTAGCTCAATTGTGTCTAACTGATTTAAACTGAACAAAACTCCACCAACTACTTCTACAACTCCACCAAACTCTGTCACATGAGTTCTAACTAAATTCTCCATGAAATAGCTCCACTTAACCCTCAGGAATAGTGAAATTCCTTCTGTCAGCTCCTGTGCCACATCTGTGCACTTAACTAAAGTGCTCCAAGAGAATAAGATAATGTTTATAGTCCAAATATTATTAAGAGCTAATAATATTCGACATATCTATTTTTAGACTGGCAGTCTAAAATAGACTCTTCCCAATATGTCTAAAAATATAAGTTCATCTATTTTTCCAACTTGACCAACCATCCACAAATAACATCCTGCAACTCATAGAATATGATCGACATGTCTAAAAATAGACTTTGCGACAAAAATCACCTATGTGGCCCCCACCTAGTTTTGGTGATCACTTTTCCAACTAGGATCAGGAATGATGTTTCAGGATGCCTCCTTCACTATTTCTTGTTGCAATCTTCAACACTCCCTCTCAACAAGAAAGGACTGTCTTTTCATGCGACATGCAACTCCATGCATTCGCCCTACCACCTTTGCTGCAACACTTCCGAAACTGAAAGGCTCCAAACAACTCAATCAATCTAATGCATCTATCATCAAAGTCTTCGACTTCTGCTGGTACCAACTGCACATGTCTTCAGGAACCACTGCGCTGTTGAACTCTGCACCCATGCACTTTGTACTTTCTGTCAACTCTGAACCGCTCTCCAGTATCTGACATTGTCACTTTGATATGCCTGCATCAATTCAACTGATCATGCTACTGCCGCTCTGTGGGTACCTCGTGGCTAGGTTCAATTCATGAGATCCACACCATCTCAATGAATCCTACCTAGAAATCTCCTCTTGGGATTACTCATGCATGTCGCCCCACCTCTCACCTGGTGATATGGTTGCATGCACTCCCTCTGCCCATTTGGCACGAAATTTATCTGCATAAGTGGTTGCTCCCACTCCATGATCCTCATCTTGTGGTTGCTCCCACTCCATGATCCTCATCTTCTGGCTGCTCCACATCCCGAGGTTCACTCTTACCTGCATGCAAATCCTGCTCCCTCTCAAGCTTCAATTGCATGGCTTTCTCACACTTCTCAATAGTAGGAAGCTCCGTATAAATCCCATATACATCAAATCTATAAAGATTCTTCTGCATCTCCAGTTGTGGCTGCTCCACAACCTTCTGAGACTGCTTCTCACGCTGCATGTTGAGAGGCTCCCTCTCAACCACCAAGTCACTAACCTTTGCTTTTCTCCTCAAAGATTTGCATGCATCTTGTACCTCAGTGCATGTAGATTCTTGGCTCACACACATTGCAATTGTCCCACCATTGCAAAATTTTCTAACAAAAAGAGTTGATTTTAAATCGACGATATCTCCCTCATCCGAGCTCCAATTCGACCGATTTTGTTTTTCAATTTGGGTTTTTTTTTCGCAAGGAATCCAAATATGCTATTTGTTTCTGAAAATATTACACCAAAAATTTCAGATATTCTCTGCAAACTTGCGCACCCAAAAATTCCTGCTCTCATTCCATGTAGAAAATCCATAACTTGCCTCTGATACCATGTAGAAATTATATACAATAAGCATGTATATATCCGGACTCTCCTAATATCACAATATTTATCTTCTTTCAAGATACAAAATCCTTCCACTATAATTCTTGCGGAAATTTAATCAAAAATTGCAAAACCCATGAAGCAATAAAAACACACATAACACAGTTGTTTAACGGGAAAGCCTGAAGCTGAAAACCCCAAATAATATTATGTAACATGGAGATCATATGAAAATCTCATACAAAGCATACAAAGCTTATCACAAGCTCTCAGTATAGTACAATCATCATACACTAATCAGGAACAATCTTGCAAATCCATGCATCGATCTTCACCTCCTGCTAGCCTGCCTCCACTGTGCAATCCAAGCTGATTACAAATACCAATTCGATGTAATCCCACTCTCATTGACTATGTTATTATCATTGGAAACTCCAATGTATATATATATGCAATTCATGCATCACTATAGTCACAACATATAGTCTATCTTGCCCTTTCACCTATCTCTCCACTGGTCTCCACTGAAACTGCCATGCACTGTAGTTCACTGATGTATTCTTCAGTTGATTAATGAGTTATTATTTATGAATTAATTATTAATTAATTCACACCACTCTCACTAGTGTATCAATCAGTTAGACTAGATACAACTAGCTCAATTGTGTCTAACTGATTTAAAGTGAACACAACTCCACCAACTACTTCTACAACTCCACCAAACTCTGTCACATGAGTTCTAACTGAAGTCTCCATGCAATAGCTCCACTTAACCCTCAGGAATAACATAATTCCTTCTGTCAGCTCCTATGCCACATCTGTGCACTTAACTAAAGTGCTCCAAGAGAATAAGATAATGTTTATAGTCCAAATATTATTAAGAGCTAATAATATTTGACATATTTATTTTTAGACTGGCAGTCTAAAAATAGACTCTGCCCAGTATGTCTAAAAATAGAAGTTCATCTATTTTTCCAACTTGACCAACCATCCAAAAATAGCATCCTGCAACTCATAGAATATGATCGACATGTCTAAAAATAGACTTTGTGACAAAAATCACCTATGTGGCCCCCACCTAGTTTTGGTGATCACTTTTCCAACTAGGATCATGAATGATGTTTCAGGATGCCTCCTTCACTATTTCTTGTTGCAATCTTCAACAGTTTTCAATTTTACTAAGTAAGAATGTGTCTTTACTTAGGAAAAAGGGGGTTTTGATGTATGAATGAAGGGTAAATGTTGATGAATGAGGGTTTAAGGTAATAATTCAATATTTTTAACTAATCAGTCATCGAGCCTTGGGTTCGGTCCCAACAAAAGTTAGATAAATACTTTGAGCCTTTTTGACTGATAGTTTAGAACACTGAATTCTTGTAGGGGAGGGGAAATTAGTGATTTTTCCCGATGATGTTTTATTACATGCTTTCTCAACTACTTTCTACCTACCCAACTTTATTTCTAACATTTTTTCTTCATTTTGTAGGTGCATTTAGACTTGCAACCTTGAAAAATTTTCTTTCGAAACATAAAAACTATCTGAATCTACCTGATTTCATCTGAGGGCTCAAATTAAACTATTGAGCTCCTCATTATTCTCTACCTATCTACTGATTTGTCAAGTTTAAACTGTTTGAAAAATATTTTCTCTATCTAAAACATGAGATTGAAAGCACGAAAAGTTAAGATTAAACTGTTTAACTGATCATGGATTATGGCATTTATTGACACTCTACACATAATCATTATTCTTGCAGTAAAAATAAAAGTAGTGGCATTTGGACTTGCTCACTTTCAGGTCTTATTTTTATCTCTTTTTTCTTTTTGGGTCTACATTTTTCTAAGACCTTTGATCTTTCTTTTAGGACTTTTTACCCTCTTTTTCATATTTTATTATTTATTATTTTCAAAATATGGAAAAACAACTTGCAGAAAGCAAGGTATGTACATATTTACAAGACTATCAAAGTCAATTAAAAAATTATGAATCCTATATTTATAGGACCCTAACAGCGGCTTCACATGGTGATGGCATCTCCTTGTAAGATTTCAAGAACATCGTCGACTAGTAGCCTAATCCTTTGAGCCAATCCCAAACATGCATTTGCTTTGTTATAAAATCTCTGTGAGTGAAACTCTTGAACTGAATTTAGACCTTTTTTTGCAAACTGAAATCTGATCTGAGACTAAAAGGTGTTGCAACCTTCAAACTAAACTACTAAATCATCAATATCTTAGGGCCTTTTCGTTGGATTCAAATCTTAATGAATTATTTCAAAACTAGCTGAAAATTGAAAAGATGCTCAGAATTCTGAGCTTATTTTCACTCATCTACCTACTCTAATCTACTAATAATCTTATTGAATCAGGTAATACAAAAATGCCAATAAAGCCAGTCAAGTAGTTGTCGAAATGAATGGATAATTTGACTGCTTGTCATCAAACTTAGAAGCATAACTTGATCATGTGTCTTCATAGTAAAAGATATGATGTGTAATGGAATTGATGATATATTTGATCCTCATAGATAAAACATGTTTGCAGACTTGAGCTAAAAATAGTCTCCATATAATTTGCTATAGGATCATCAAAAGAAAAATGCATGATTTGTGCTTCTAGGCCTTCAATGACCAATTGAGAGTTATTCTTAATATTAAACCTTGAAACTATTTCTTCAGTCTTGTGCTTGAAAGAATAATCATCCTCAATGTGCAAGTCAAAAGGTAGTAAAATTTCCTCTTGCTTTGGAGAAGGAATATTTTCCAAGAATTCTTTAGGATCTCAGAAATTATAAGACTGAATTTGAGAATGCAAAAGTTTAATGCCATTTTCATATTTTTTACAAATTAACTCAAGAACACATATGTTAAGTTGAGAAGAACATTTTCTTGATTTCAAAATAAGAAAGACAACTCTTAGAAAATTCTCATCAAGCTTAAATTCTAATAAGCCATCCGTGAATTCATTGAAAATCTCATGAGATGAAAGGTTTGCCACAAACCCTGTCATCTTGTATCATCATTAATGATTTGGAATATGGATTTTTTTGGTTATGGTGTTTCTTCTGAACTTTGAAGTTCTAGATATTGGACAATGAAGTCGCCAGGTGGATGATTTTAACCTTGTATGTCTGATCACTGTCCACCATTATAGATCAGATTTGAACCTGTAAAATATTTTTGAAGAAAATGTTAGTCTTCCCCAGTATGGTCACCATTATGTTATCACTCAGTAATTTCTCCAGGTTCAAGAGAGAACTCACTGAGGTAACCACAAACCAACTTCAAACTCTCGGATCTAGCCTTCCTAGGGTTCAGAGAGGGCTCTCTCTTTAAAATTTAACGTTGTTTTGATTTGTAAATATTAGGCTAGTTATGAAAGTGTAGCTTTGGTTTGGTTTTGGTAGATTTGGTGGGAAAAATCACTTGAAATAGATGGATAGTGGGATTTCTATTTGTCCATTGGGCTATGGAGTCAAAATCAAGCAAACAGGACTAGGATCAAGGGAAAAAAGGTCAAATGTCTTTAGGGCAAGATAGATAACCCTTGGAGGTCTTGGAAAGTCGTTTTTGTGAGATGGTATGATCGGGATAAAGGGCACTTAAGAATCCTTTGATTCGGAAAAGGAAGTAGTAGGAAGAGGTCAAACAAGAGAGGGAGCAATTAAGGGTTCCCTACACTAGAAATTAAAGGAAAACATATAAATAATAACTAGTTAAAAACAAGGTGCTTTTAACAAATCCTATAGTAATGGTCCTAGTTATACATTCAGATTTAGCATAAACATAAATGGATGCATGTAACAAAGAAAGGAAACAATGACAAGTGAAGAAAATACTTCACCCCAAATAGCTCATCACAGAAATCCTGAATTATGATGCCAATTTTCTTTGATCCAGCTTGCTACTCGAAGTTTTGACACACAAAAGCTTTAAAGTCCAAGAAGAAATGACTATAACAATCCCAAAAAATTTATTCCACCAAAATACTTCAAAGAGTGAAGTATTTATACAAATTCTAAACTAGAATATCTTGAAAAAATATCAAGATTGGTTTACATATATCCCCAACTGTTTCACATAAATAGAACTTAAGTAAAGGAAACTCAAAACTAATGCATATATTTGGCACTATTTTTTATGTATAGGTGATGACAAAGAGGAGAATTCGAATTTGATCTCAACTCTTGATTGATGATGAGGCATCCAAGTCACTAACTGTCTCCTTTCTTTGTGCATTCTGCTCCGGCAATTCTACAAAATTGGGGTCCAATGATACCTTTGTATTTATAAATCTGAAATAGATATATAAAAAGTGAAAGAGGTTATTGTAGATAAATATGTTTTTGAGATAAAATTCTCTCAATTCCCTAAAATTCTTCTCCATTTTTTCACAATAGGATCTACAAAAAGATGTGTAAAACATAGTTTTCCACAGTCTGAAAAGTAGGCTGTAAATACGTACATGTATATCTCATTCTGTAATACATGTGAAAAAGTGAGATAGGTTTTTGTAGATGGGTCTCTTAGGAATGAAAACCTCCTTCCATTTTGTAAGATGTATTTCTGATTGGCCACAGTCTTCTCTGCAAACTGATGACTTAACAATAATTTTCTGTAAAAAGTGCTTTTAGATATTGTTTAATATTTCCAAATCCATAATGGCCGTTAGAAAAGTGAGAGAGGTTTTTGTAGATGGACATCTTAGGAATATAAACCTCCTTCAATTTTTCAAAATTCGTCATGGATTAGACACAATAATTTCTGCCAAACTATGACTTAAACAGGAAATTTCTGCAAAAATGTCCCTTCTTACTCTGTTTTCATCTTTTAACCTTTTTGTTCTTTTAACTGTTTTTACTTTCAATTTGGATAAACTTCATTGTTGTTGAAAGTATTTTAATATTTATTTACCATTTACTGTATCTATATTTACTTTTACTATTTTACCTTGACTGCTCTGTAACTTTTTTTTAACCTTTACTGTGACTTTCATCTGATACACTTTAACTTTGATGTCGTTTGACTGTTATGTTTTCACTATCACTGTGAATTATTACTTTACTTTCACCATTCACTATGTAAATTTATCTCTCTCTACATAAATGACTTCTTTCTGTTCTGCTGCCTGGAATCTTTTGTTAAGGAATATCATTTAAAATTCTTTTCGTTGTGAACTTTTGCTAATGACCTGCAAAAAAAGATAATTGTTAATGAAACAGAAGTTTGCATGGAGGGATAATGGATTTGATGATGGGAAAAGACTGTGAAAAATGGTTTGAACTGGGCATATAAAGATTGGGATTAGTTGCAAGGGGTTTCTGGAGCTCTGTTTTTTAGTCATTCTGGTTACTTCTGCAAGTTTAGATAGTTTGTAGAAGTATTTTTAAATTTAACAGAGGTTCTTGGATGAAAATAGGCAAAGTATGGTCTTTATTTGGGCTTTTCCTTCCAAATTTGGATTCTTCAAAAAGGGTTTTTCAGTATTTTACTGGGTTTAAACAATAATAAGGGGTTTCCTGAGTTGTTCATTGAATAATTGGGTTGAAAAAGTCTTTTAAGGTTAGGCAAAAGAGTTTTGGCTATCTTCAGAGGATTTCTGGCTTAATTATAGAAACTATAAAAACTCAAAATCTCCCTTTAAGATAGCACGCAGCAAGAAACAAGGTTTTTGCAAAAATTTTGACAGGGTTTGGCCTGTTTTTTTTTCTTTTTGACAGGTTTCTGATTGACAATTTTGGACATTATGAATGGAGTTTATCTTTTAAAAGGTTTTTTCAAATTGAAAACAAGTTTAATTTGGAATAAAAACCTGTTATTTGGAGGAATAGGGTTTTGAAAATGGTTTTCTGAAATCTTTGAACAGGTTGGATAGTTCCTTGCTGGTCTTTGGAGCAACACGGAGCTCCTCAATAATCTTCAATGGTCGCAGGGCAATTTTTGCAGGCTTTCGGGCATGAAAATGGTGGAAAAATGATGCTTTTTACAATCTAGAAGGCCGTGCAGTTAGGTTAAATGCGTAGAATATAGATGGATAAATGCATTTCCAAGGTTAAAATACGCATTTTGGGTTACATTAGTTACGCATTGAATGCAGGTCGCATCGACGGGGAGGGCGGTTTCAGTATTCAACGGATCTTAAAACCAGTGGTTATCATGCGGAGTTACAATGGTAAGTGGTTTTGGTTTGAACCCACACGATCCAGTAAGAAAAGGCCACCTGGAGGAGAGATGGGATTGGGAAACCACCCATTTCGCGTAGCTTTGGGGTTTGGATGGTCACACATCTTATTTGCGCGATATTGGATGTTAATCGTCGGATCTAGAGTTCATGTGTGAACGGTTGAGATTAGTTCGGGAATTGCACTGGATTAGGGGTGGGGCCAGGGTTTACATGTGTGGCGGGATGTGAGTTTTAAACATGATAATAGGCACTTGAATAAGGTTTTTAAACCTTAATCTTTGTATAATATGGCGAATTAAACTCTAGAATTTTTAATTAAGCATTAATCAAAGTCTAAAGTTTAGTGTATTAATTTAAACCTTTGAAAAATGTTTAAATCGCACATATCCGTTCGGGTTAATATTTATATAGTTGTTCAAACATTTTGACATATGTTTTTATACTATAGGGGGCGAGATTATTTCAATAGAGATAGGTTTAGACCAAGGGGTTTGTAGGGTGAGTTTTATTTGCGCACGTGGGAATAATAAACTTTGGTCTAAACGTAAAATAATGGGTTTTGGGGGGTTAAAATATAAGGGTTTTAATATATACGGGAGGGTAAATTAGGGATTTACTACAGTAAATTAGGTGTTAATATGAATAAAGGGGTAGTAAAAGGAAACAAAACACATATAATCTCTAAGTGTAAAAATAAAGCATTGCTCATCTTTTATATTACTTCACTAATACTTAGGATAAATGTAATTTTGAGGGTTTTTTGAATGATTTTGAAGGGAAATTAATTATTTTAGGGTTTTCAATTTTACTAAGTAAGAATGTGTCTTTACTTAGGAAAAAAGGGGTTTTGATGCATGAATGAAGGGTAAATGTTGATGAATGAGGGTTTAAGGTAGGAATTCAATATTTTTAATTGACCAGTCATCGAGCCTTGGGTCCGGTCCCAAAAAAAGTCAGAAAAATTCTCTGAGCCTTTTTGACTAATAGTTTAGAACACTGAATTCTTGTAGGGGAGGGGAAATTACTGATTTTTCCCAATGATGTTTTAATACATGCTTGCTCAAGTGCTTTCTGCCTACCCAACTTTATTTCTAACATTTTTTCTTCATTTTGTAGGTGCATTTAGACTTGCAACCTTAAAACATTTTCTTTCGAAACATAAAAACTATCTAAATCTACCTTATTTCATCCGAGGGCACATATTAAACTATTGAGCTCCTCATTATTCTCTACCTATCTATTGATTTTTCAAGTTTAAACTGTTTGAAAAATCTTTATTCTTTATCTAAAACATGAAATTGAAAGCATGAAAAGTTAAGATTAAATTGTTTAAATGATCATGGATTATGGCATTTATTGACACTCTACACATAATCATTATTCTTGCAATAAAAATAAAAGTAGTGCCATTTGGACTTGCTCACTTTCAGGTCTTATTTTTATCTCTTTTTTCTTTTGGGGTCTATATTTTTCTAAGTCCTTTGATTTTTCTTTTAGGACTTTTTACCCTCTTTTTCATTTTTTATTATTTATTATTTTCAAAATATGGGAAAAAAACTTGCAGAAAGCAAGGTATGTACATATTTACAAGACTATCAAAGTCAATTAAAAAATTATGATTCCTATA
>JAXQQM020068695.1:0-23796 GCA_034641835.2 Pinus albicaulis
ACCCTATGAGATGTAGCGCCAAAACTGTGGGCCCCATTGGGGTAAATTGGTACATGAACTTCTCGAGGTCGTAAATTTGGCATGCAATCTTCGTTTGATGCGCACAATACCTCATTAGAAATATTTTTTCGAGGACTACAAATTTTAGTAAAAACCATACATTTTCCTTGATAGGTCCCCATAATTTGCTAGATTGATTGAGATACAAATGGACAGGGGTAACATCAAACCAAGCTTTGGAATCCAAGGACCTAGCCTTCCTGGATTCAGAGAGGGATCTCTCTTGTAGATGCAAAGATGTGAACTTGTTTGCTGATTAGGGTTGATTTTAGGCTAGATGTTAAGTGCAGGGTATTTTGATTGTTTTTGGTTGGGTATGATGCTCAGATGGATTTTAGATAGAAAACATGAAAGATTGTTAAGTCATTGGGCAATGGAGTCTAACAAGGTCATGATAAGTTTATCATTGTGTTGAGAGCATTTGCAGGGAAATTTTAACTTGGTTGGTGGATCTTTAAGGTTGTGAAGGATCATGAGATGGACATTAAACTTGAGAACAACAAGCTAATAAAGGGCAGAAACGGAATCCTTTATATACTTGTAAATTGAGGGAGTTAGAAGATTTATAAGCATAGCAATAGAATCAAAGGCATAAGCAAAACCTAATCCATTTGATTTCAGACTGAAAGCAGATAATCAACCAAGACAACATTCAGATAAAACATAGAAAGGTAAAAAAAATTATTTAATCTTTCATGGATTTTATCATCAAGAGCAGAAAAACATTTAAGATGCACAAGTAACTATAACCATAGAAGGAGAGAAAACCCTAACATCCACAGTTACAGCTATGAAGGTTGCTTGAAACAAATTTAGCTAAGTAAAGGCAAAGAGCATGGTTAATACAGACTTCTTTGACAAACTATAGGCAAAGTTGCTTCAAAAGATGATTCCAATAACATAGTATTTCAGTGGTAACAATATGCAGGGCTAGCCATAAATCATAATTGATACTAACTAATCTAAATCATTCAAGAAATGGACAAGCCAAGAAATTCTTAGAGATCAAGAGATGAATTCCCTAACATATCTCAGCAGAAGAAAACATAAAGGCAGTGAAGGAAATAAACAGATCTAAGGTGCCATTAACAAACATATCTTAGTCTAAATTTTTTGTCCTACTGCAACATAGATGGGTGGAAACATATGAGAAACTTAGAAAAAATTAACAAGAGAAAACTTCACCCTAAACCAGGCTTATGGATCCTGCAAACAGTCCTTCTCCATCAACAAGCAAATCAGATCATGCATAAGCTCCAAGACGTCAATTTCTCATCAAAGGCTTCAAGGGACTATGTATTGCTTCAGCATAAGTCATCAAAATCCAACCAAATACATAAGACCCTCATGCTATATTTATGGAGCAAATGAGGAGGTGGAAACCCTAAAAGGCTTCAAGAAACCCTAATTTGGCCATAAATGTCATAAATGTGCTTAATGACCATGCAAGGCCCAAGACACATAATAAATAAGGAAATAAATGAAAAACATCAAAACATAACTCCCCAATCAAATCAGGAGTGATTTGTCCAAAAAAATAATAAGAAACCAATTTGCCATTAATTTGTGTCTTTTGTTGACTTTTTGGCCAAAAGCTGTCTCTGTGCGTAGCGCCATATCAACAGAAAATGGGGTCTGTTGTAGCTGAGTTTTGGACCCCTTCCCAGCATCGGATTTGGCCCCGTGATGGCTCGTTGGAAAGCTTGAAGAGTATAATTTCCAGAAATACTTGATTTGTGCTTAATGGATTCCATTTACCTACTCAAGAATCCAATCTCCCATGACTGCTCTGTGCTTAACGCCAGGCCTAAAAAGGAGGCAGAAAAGTCAATTTTGAGGTGTTTTTTGACCTTTGGAGAAGGAACAAATACTCCAATTGACCTGAAATTTTTTGGGTAGACTACTGGTGACATGAAAAACCTAAAAATGTAAACTTTAGCAGCTAAGGATGCCCCAAAAAAGAGCGTAGCGCCTAGGGTGTTGTGCTCTTAGGGGCCAAAATTTGGAGAAAACAAAAAGTTTTTGGATTTTCCTTAAAATTTGTGTGTAGACCCCTCAAGGGGTTTTAGACACCTTCTGAGAAGCATCAGCCAAGGTCTTGAGGTTGTCATGCACTTTGGGCCTTTTTAGCTCTTCTAGCTCTATGAGGACTCGCTTCAATATGGCATTAGCAAGCATGCTCTTCCTTGCATAGTGTTTGACCATTTTCTTCTGCAAGGCAAGGCCCCTCTTCACCTCTTTGAAATGCTTGTGTTCTTATTTGTAGTAGTAAATAATTCTTTTTTCCCTTTCAAAGTCCTTTTCCCATTCTTGAAGCTGGGCATCTTTCTCTAAGAGGAGCAACTTAGTACTCATCTCTTGGTCCTCATTATCACTGTCTAGATCAACAAAGAGAGGCCCTTGAGAAGCATTTTTATCCTTTTTCTCCTCTTTACTGGTGTCTTTTGCTCAAAACACTTCATTTTTTCTTTGCCTTTGTCCAATGCTTTAGTATTTTGTGAGGAGATGGCCCTTTGCCTTTTAGAGGTAGCAAACACATCTCTTTTCCCTCTATGATAAGTGCATGAGAGAGGGGCAATGATGGGAGTCTCAAAGGCAGTGTTGTCATCATTTTGTCCTTCAATCTACTCTACATTTTCTGTACCTTCCTCACTCTGATTCTCTTTGTCTTCTATGGACTTCTTTTTGTCAAGACAGTCACGATAGCTGTCATGACTGTCATGACTCTTTCTTGGATTATCTTGGGCACTTAGATAGTTGTCTTCCTCATCTGGTTGTTCTCCCTCTTCATTGTCTTCTTCTTCACTGTTTTCCTCTTCCTCATCATTTTTATCCTCTTCCTCGTCATCATGTTCACTGCTTTCATCCTTGTGGCTGCTTTCACTGATGTTATCTTTGTGGCTGCCATTACTAGTTTCATCTTTGTTTTCTCCTTGATCATCTTGCTGCTCTTGGCCATTGCTGCTTTCTTCTTGGCCACCTTCCTCTCCTTCATTTTCTTCTTCATCTACATCATCTTCTTCTTCAATGCTTTCCTCGTGATCATCACTGCTTTCTTCATGATCATGGCTGCTTTCTTCAGGGCCACCACTGCTTTCTTCATGGCCATTATTATCAGTCTCAGTTTCCTCTTGACTGCTACCACCCATTTGTTCTTCACTAGGGATATTGTCAGCCCCTTCACTTGGAAAATTAGGGGAAGAAACCAGAGGTGAAACTCTTTGTGGAGAAGGTATATGGGAAGATGATGGATGAGTGGAGGTAGATGGCTGTGAAGTGGAAGGCAAGCTCTGCTCGATGAAGGCCCGGGGATCAGAAAACACATCATGTGAGATGAAGGTTTCCCATGAAATTCCTTGCCGCTCTAGCTTATAGAGGATGATCATCTTGATCAAAGAGTGGTGAAAGTGGCTTGGCATTTGGTGGTCATAGCTTTTCCTCTTGGCAGCAGAGGCCATTTTATCAATACTCCAGAAAAGGTAATAAGGTAGGTTCATCATCTTGACTTCGGTAAAATGCATCAGCAACCTGATATGATATGAGTAGAGCCAGGAGTATCTTCCCTCACATGTGAAAAAACTGATAATATGCCTCATTAATGCTGCATACCTCTCTAGAAAATGAGAAAAGGGGAAAATAGCCTTACAATTTTGCTGATAGGTGGGTTTCAAATAAGGCCCATAATAACCCAAATCCAACTTCTTTTGTTTGAACCAAAACTCACCAATGTATGGTATACATGTTGCCTTGGAAATAATTTCAGATGAAAGCTCAAATTGGACCCCTTCTAGATTAACTTGGTGGTTTTGTAGGCTACAGGAAAATAATCTAGTCAAGGTTGGATGACTTGACCTTCTCACAAAATTTGTAGCACCTTGCATCTTGGAAGCATGAAAGGATCATAGGAGAGGAAGTGATTGGAGTGGTGTCTAGGGGCTCAAATTTTTTAGCTTTTCCTCCATGATGTTTTGGCTTGGTGGGAGTGTGACTCTAACCACCACTGGTGTGACTGTCTCTCTCTGGCATGATGGCTGGTCCAAAACAACAGTAGAAACCTTGGGCCTTTCTTGAGGGTTTTTTTTTTTTTGGAGTAAAACAAGTGGTGTAGGTCAACTCTTTGTAAAAGGAAAGATAAGGTTAAAACAACTTTCAAAGCTTGAACTTGGTGGTGGAGGTCAGCCTTATAGTTACTCAACCCACTCTTTGCACTCAAAACCAAATTTTCTTACAAACCCTAGCTTAAAGACATAAAAATTGTTTTTTGCATAGTCTAGGGTTTGGTCAAACTTTTACTATGGATGACCTCTTTGATTTTAGGCAAATAATGCTTGGGAGGACGAAAAGGGTTTTACCAACCTTGTATTTAGCTTGCAGAAGTTTAAAGGCTGAAAATTTGATTTTTGAAGGTCTTTGGCAAAATCTGGAGAATGCTGCGAGGAGCGCAGCATCGGTGCTCAGCGCCGGGCCGGTCAGGCTATCGGAGAGCAGCGCTGGGCGAAATGGGTGGTCTCTCGGGCGCCCGTTGAGTTTTCTGGGCCTGAGAATAGCACCAACCAGGCGCGTAGTGCCGATCTACGAGCACATAGCGCAATGTAATTTTACACTGCCCAACTCGCCTCTGTGCATAGCGCTAGAGGCTAGGGGCGTAGCGCCGGTAAACTCTCACAGTTTTTCCCGAAAAACACTACAACTCTCCTCCAATGGTTTCTTCTTTCTTGCAAAGTGGAAAATGGTGCGGGGGGGGAAATTAGAAGGGGCCCTTTCTAGCCTTTTTAAAAATAAAGTAAAAGGGAAAACCCACTTTTGTAAAGTTCATGTTTCCCTCTATTCTTGCATGTGTCTTTTTATTGACATTTCACTGTGTGGAACACTTTTTGGCATAGTTTTTGCAAAATGTTTACTCACACTTTTATCATCTTTTTGCAGGACAATCCTTTGACAAGGATGCCCTTGTTGGGGGTCTTCATCCGAGATGTAAATCACAGGCAAAATTCTTCTTAAGCCATTTCTGTTAATGAATTATGTCCCATTTTGATTTTAAGGTAAAAACTCTATTTTTGCCTCTTTGGTGAGATGAGAGTCTGCATACTGATACTCTTTATCCCTTTCCTTCAGTGCAAATTACCTAATTCTATCCTTGGAAGTAACCTTGGGGAGGTGACTTCTGCCTTTGTGGTGTTTGTGGTGATTTTCTTGTTTGTCACCATTGTTTTGTGACTAATAAAAACACCCATTTTCTCCTTAAACACAGGACCTTTGATGATCCGTATTTTTACTAATTTACCATAAACTCATGGTGTTTCTGTTTGTCTTAAGTTTACTATGTCTTTTATCAAAAATGGCTTTATGAACTCTTTCAAATGTACTTCCTTTTTTTCTATCTCTGCTTCAAATTACTCTTCAAGGTATTTTTGTAGAAAGGTTTGGAGGTGATAGTTTATCCTTTGTATGTTTAGGTGCTGAAAAAAGAGTCTGCTTTTGGAGGTCCCTTTGACATCCCCTCTGTTGTTTATGAAGGAGACTTTTTATTCCATTACCTTGCCTTTTTTCTAACCTGATGTCCTTTTGACCACTCTTGCAGAGATGTGAGCAAAGAGAAATTGTCTCCTTGCAAGATTCATGTCTCTAGGCATAAAAAGTTCCTTGACTGATCTCTTTGGTGAATCTAGGACAAAGTGACTTGTCCCCTTCTTTTGAATGTATTCCCTTTATATAGAAGAAGAAACAGAATCTGTAGGGCACCAAATCAATCTTATGACTTTGTGAAACCCTAGGTGATCTAGTGGAGGCCTTCTTGGACTTGGTTTTTGGGCTGGGATCTAGACTTAGTGTTTACAAGTGTAAGATAGGATCCATGCCAAGCTTTGTGTATTTGTGGGCCTAAGATGCAACAGACATACTTGACTATCTAAAGGCTTTGCAGAGACTCTCAGTTTTTGAGAGTTGTTAAAGGAGGCACAAGAAAGTTGCTCTGTTTGGCAGGCCTAGGTGGTGGTGGGGAATTGTGTAGGTAAGCGAAAACAGAAGTTTTGAGCCAAGGAGACAAGATAGGTTTAAAAATGAATGGCTTGAGCCCTTGATGGGTCTTCCGGGAGTAGTGGGCCAGCCATGACTAGATAGGATGACAAAATAGTGAAAATTTTATCTTGAGGATAATGAAGGCAGTGATATTTCTAGAACTCACAATGTTCTATAAACTTTGTTTTTAGAAATCTTGGGGTAATCATTTAATCATCACCAAAGCAAAAATTTATTGATGACTAACATTCCTTTTTTCCAAAAAATGTCGTTTAGGGCCTCAAAACAGCTCCGGAAGTTTAGGACCCAAAAAACTTCCAAAAATAGTAAATTGTGCTACAATTAAGGAAACTAAAAAACTAAAAGAAACAATGGTGGGGTCCAAGTGGAATAGGCAGGTGGCCACCAATATCCACCTGGATCAACAAGCTCGAATGCCACTAGATAACTCATATTAGATAGTTCATATTTCTTTAGATTTTGGACCATGTCAAGGAGCTCGGATTACCATACTGCAGAGATGAGGTTCGGTATTAGCTCAAAGAGAAGACTTGTATTTCCACGGACTTTAGACTAGAACACATACTTTACATTTCCACAGTTTAGATCATCTAACACTTGATTAGAATAATGCAATTGTAATTTAGTTGTCATGTATTCAGACTTGTAAAGATGAAACTTGCCTTGATCATCAGTAATACAATAAGCTTGGGCTTTGTTTCATAAAATAAATGAGATAGTTTGGACCTCAATTGAATTTAATCATTCCTTGAGGGAGCTTTGACTTGTCACCATAGACTCAAAATGGAGAAAGGAAAACTTGAACCTTGTTCCAAATGGTATAACAAACTTCGAACCTGTCATTGAGATTAGAGAGAAGTGGCTCAAATTTCTTTGATTTCAACACAGAGGAAATTTGGAAGCCTCAGAGAGTAGAATTTTTTTTTCATCGTAGAGCTCTATAAATTTTCACTCCTTACATAGAGAATAAGTGTCTCAAAATTGCGCATTTCCATAGAGAATAAGGATCTTGATCTTATCACCTTCACAGAGACAAAGAATTTCAATCTTCCACAAAGATTATAGGCTTTGGACTTGGTCACCTTCCACATATATAAAGAGCTTGTAATTGATGGAAAACAAGAATTTTCCTTGAACATATCATGGTCAACAACCTTTATGCAATGAATGATATTAGCCATCAATCTTGTTGCAAACTGCGGTATTGGGTTTTGGCCTTCCACAAAGAAGTCTATATATCTCCTGCAAATAGAACTAGGGCCTTTTCAGAATTAGGCTTACTTAGGTATTCCTCAAGAAGGTGATCTCAGTGCTCTTTTTCTTCACCATAGCTCTAATAACATGTTGATTTCCTAATGCAATTCAGACTAGTTTAATTTTTTAAACTAATAACTACTTCCAATTATACAATTAGTCTTCTTATAGAATTCTAATGGTTAAGTAGTTATACATGAAAAAATTCAACCATTCACTTTCTTCATGTAGATAAATACGCAGTAAAGTAGTAAATTGTGGTTATCCCCGCCAATATTGAAACTAACATTCTATATATCGCTTGTAGTCACCCAATATAGAGGGAAACAATAGTTTTTTAGGAATTATTTCTCTTCTTATCGATATAAAAAATATTGGAAAATTAGACATACGATGAGGACCTGATACCAAGGATACCTGGGCAGAGAGAACACAAAGAGAACAAGATTAGAGTGTCGATGAAAATTGATTCAAGTGTGCACAAGAGGGCAAAGAAAAACCAACAAAGTTACAAAAGCCTAGTCGCAATGGATATGGCATGAAGAATATAAATCTTGGGTAGGAAAATAGGTGCAAGAGGAGAATAAACAACTTGGGTTTTACCAAGAGAAGGCTAGACAAGCACCAAGAGGAATTTCTAAGAGCTAGGTAGGTCATGGAGAAAAATTGACAGCTAGAATGGCAAGAAGAAGTTATAACAAAGTGGGGTAGATCAGTTGAAAATATAACACCTAAATGAGCTGCTCTAATAGCATGTTAGAGCAAGATGAGTAACTCCACAATGTGTATTCTATAATTTTCAATCATATTTATACAATGTGGTGACTCCTAATTTCATCTTCCAAGGGTCCCTTCATCTTCATATTCTCCTACTTCTAATTATTTACACTTTTATGTACAGAACAAATTTCATAGGATTATGTCCAATAATTAATAATTCCCTTGTATTCCCAAACTCTTAGAGTATATTTGCATTGCAACATAAGACCATGTGCCTTCATGGGAATCCCACGTACACCGCTTTTGTATATGAATCTCAAGATGGGACTTAATATAATCATAAAGCAAATATTAAACACAAGAAGCAATAAAATATTATTATTTTAACTCCATAAGCCCCCGCTTTCTTCCCCCCTCATGGACTCATAGCTTCGTTTTTTACTTCTAAATTTGTAGCCATTAGTGTTTTTAAATTATGTCTTTATGTACATATTTACAATTTCAATGGTCATTTTGACTTAGTCCACATATGCTTGGCTGGTAGGCATTTCAATATGTGTGTGTGTGTGTGTGTGGATATATGTAGCAAGAAAAGTGTTCATTTGACTTATGCCTTAGTCAAATGGAGAAATATGATTTTCCATATCAGCAGGATGACTTGGATTGCAGTTAACTGGAGTGACATGGCTTTATCTCCTAGTTAAGTCATTAAACTTGATTTATTAGATAGAAGTAGAGTTGTGCATGAGTTGATTGCTAAAATTTAGCAATATAGTGGATTTTTTGTTGGTTAAACTCAGTTAACTGAGCTTTAGTCTTTAGTGGAGTGATTAAGAGTTCAGTTGAGTTGTTGTAACAATTGTTAACTCATTTATCTCTCGGTTAACTAATAAATTTACTAAAAATAAACCCATTCATGCATGGAATCGGAATTTCCTAGTTGGATTGGAGGAAAAGGAACATTGTAATTGTCAATTGTATACTAATTGAGTGTAAAATGTTTTTGAATTGAGAAGGTGGTAAATTCCTTCAGTATTTGCACAAATAAATAGGGAATTATCCTATTTTTAGAGGCTAATTTCCTCAAATATTGTGCAAGGAAATAACAAGAAGGATGAGGCTTGAATTGGATAAGTGTTGGTCAGAATAGTTCATTGAGCAGGAGATAAAAATTGCAGTGCGGGGTGTGCTTCAATATTGAAGCAAGACATTGTAATTGATCCATATTCTCATCTGAATTAATGCAAAGAAACACAAGGCTTTTTCCCAGTTGTGTTTTGTTATGCAACCAAATCATAAAAATATAGATCAACAACTTCAAAATTAGCCTCTGTGAGGGTGGAACCTCCTTTACATGACATAAATGAACAATTCTTCGATGATTCAAATGATAAGACCTCATTTCTATAAATAGGAGCCTAAGGGGTCACAATATAATGAGAGCGTACATAACAATAATAATGTAAGGGCACAACAACAATAGTGGGCTTATATGGGGCACAACAATAACAATATGGGGGATACATGGGCACAACAACAACAATAGGGGGCTACACTAACAATAAAAATAAGTGGGATAAACTAGTATTAGAAGAATATAACATGCCCCTCTCCTTCAAAAATGAGTTGTCCTTAATGCTTGAGTAGTTCTGGATGCTTCTGCATAATATTCCATCCTCCCATGTGTAATATTCAGTGGGAAAGTTCTTCCATTTAATGAGATAATCTAAAATTAATTGATTCCATAGTTGTTGGGTTCTTTTTTCCGTGACTGCTTCTTGCTCAAGTATGATTTTTCCTTCTTCATCAATTTATCGCAACCATGTTTGAAGTGGGAGCTTGTCACTGATAGCCTCTTTTAAGCATGAAACATGGAAAATTGGGCGTAATCAGGAAGTTGCGGGCAGCTCCAATTCATATTCCATAGTACCAATATTTTACAACACCTTGTAAGGACCGTAGTTCTTGGGTGATAATTTATTATCCTTCTTAGATTGCTTGAGGGACATTTGTTTGTCTGGTTGTAGTCGTAAAAATACCCACTTGCCTAAATCAAAACTTCTTTCACTACGATGTTGATCTGCCTGTTGTTTCATTCGATTCTACACCAAAGTGAGGTTATCCTTTAAGAGTTGGAGAACTTGTTGTTGATGCTCGATGTGATCTTCCACTTCTTGAACCTTAGAATTTTCTCTTAAAGATGATGTGATGGACAGTGGATGATATCCATAAAGTGCCATAAATGGATTCATTTTTTTTGTAGTATGAAAGGAAGTGTTCTACCACCATTCAACTAGAGGTAGCCACTTGACCCATTATGTTTGTCTATCGGATACAAAGCAATGAATATATCCTTCTAAACATATGTTCACTATCTCAGTTTACCCATCATATTGAGGATGATAAGATGAGCTATGGGCTAATTTAGTACCAAGACAAGAAAATAATTTCATCCAAAAATTTCCAATGAAAATGGGATCTCTGTCACTTACAATAATATTTAGGTTTTCATGTAGCTTTTGAATTGTTTCCATAAATGCAGTAGCAATTGTATTGGCTTTAAAAGGATGAGATAATGCACAAAGGTGTGCATACTTGGTAAGTCTATCAACTGCCACCATGATGACACTCTTTCCTTCAGACTTGGGTAAACATGTGATAAAATCTATTGATACCTCCTCCCAACGCTGACTTGGAATGACTAAAGGTTGTAATAGACCCAGGGTCTTAATTGTCTCAACTTTATTTTGTTGGCAAACCAAACATTCTGCCACAAAATTCTTAATATCAGACTTAAGGCAATCCAAAAAAAAATCCTTCTTGACCCTATGGTGAGTTTTTAAAAATCCTAAGTGCGCTCCTAAGAGGGAAGTGTGCAATTCGAAAAGAATATTTTGTTTGAGTTGGGAATTCTTACAAATATATAATAGATCTTTGTACCATAATGAATCATTTTTTGAGCTAAATGTATCAGATACATTGGGATCTTGCTGCAAATTTTGAATGAGTGTTCATACCTCTTCATCATTCTTCCATTCATCCCTTGCTTCGGTTATCCAATCAGGTTGGATAATAGAAATGGCACAAATTAATGCTTCCACATCCTCATCCTTTCTTGAGAGTGAATTTGCAACAACATTTTTCTTCCATTTTTTGTAGATTATTTCAAAGTCATAACCCAACATATTTGTTACCCATGTTTGCTTCTCCTCTGAAGATAATCTTTGTTCCAAAAAACATTTAAGACTATCATGATCTTTTTTTACCTTGAAGTGTCTTCCCATTAGGTAAGGTCGTCATTTCTTTAGTGCATGTAGTATTACCAACATTTCCCTCTCATAAATAGGTTTGTTTAGATACTCTCCTTTGATTGGATGACTTTCAAAATCAATGGGTCTTCCTTCTTACATTAAAACAACACCAATTCCATTTCTTGAGGCATCGCATTCCACAATAAAGGTTTTTTTAGGTCAGGCATAACTAACACTAGTTCTTGACACATTGAATCTTTAATATTTTTAAAGGCCTTAATTGCTTCTGGAGTCCAAGAAAATGCATATGTCTTCAATAATGTTGTTAGAGGTGCTACTATTCTCCCATAATTCTTAACAAACTTGCGATAATACCCTATCAACCCAAGAAATCCACGAAGATGATTTATGTTTGTCGGGATTTTCCATTCCTTAATGGCTTTAATTTTGTTAGGGTCTACCTAAACACCCTCATGATAATATGACCCAGATATTCCAACTCCTGTACTCCAAAGAAACATTTGGAGGCTTTTGCATATAATTTTTTCTCCTCTAATAGTTTGAGCACCTTGTTAACATGTTGAACATGACCCTTCCAAGACTTGTTGTAGATTAGTATATCATCAAAAAATACTAACACAAATTTCCTAAGGAAGGGTTTGAAAATGGAATTCATCAAGCCTTGAAATGTGGAATGTGCATTAGTAAGGCCAAAAGGCATAACCAAAAATTTATAATGACCCTCATGAGTTTTGAATGTTGTTTTCAGAATGCCTTCAATCTTCATTCTAAGTTGATGATATCCTAAACGAAGATCCAACTTGTTGAAGTAAATTTCTCCATGTAATTCATCCAACAATTCATCATTGACTAAAATTGGGAAATGTATCTTTAATAGTGAGCTTGTTGAGCTCCTTATAATCCAGACACATATGCCATGATCCATATTTCTTGTGCACCAATACTACTAGAGAAGATAAAGAACTTTGACTAAGTTGAATTATACCAGCCTCTAGCATTTCTGCAACCATACATGTTTGCGAGAAAAGTTACCTAAGGCAAGGGTTCAAAGCCTCAACAAAGCGGGATAAGATCACTTAGTCAAGCATGCCAAACATACGAATTATCAAACTTGGATTTGGATACATACCCAAAAATTTTACGTTTTAATATGCTCCCATAAGGTCCAAACCCTCTACTTCCTCCAAGATATGCATACATGCAAGTCAATTACAAAATCATATACATAATAGTTAATTCAATATGCATACATAAGAAAATGTTAGATCATCATATATAAATGTTAAACTATTGTTGATGAGAAAAACACATATCAGGAACATGACATGAGCTTCTTTATTGATTAACAACAATAATTACATGAAAGGTACAACCTGATCCAGGCCAAAGGCACAGACAAAGCCTTCCTTTGAATCTGTCCAGCCTGAGCCACAAAGACAACCTTTCTAATAAGTGCAAGAATATGCTAGATAAGTATGATAAGCATCTCTACAAAGGAAACCATGGTTTCTTAGAGATCGGGAATACGGGAGGCACGAGAAAAGAAGACATGATATGGGAGACACGTTTTATGATAACCCTCAATAAAGATCACTTAGTCAAGCATGCCAAACATACAAATTTTCAAACTTGGATTTGGATACATACCCAAAGGTTCTACGTTTTAATATGCTCCTGTAGGGTCCAAACCCTCTACTTCCTCCAAGATATGCATACATGCAAGTCAATTACAAAAGCATATACATAATAGATAATTCAATGTGCATACATAAGAAGATGTTAGATCGTCATATATAAATTCTTAAACTATCGTTCATGAGAAAACAACATATCAGGGACAAGACGTGAGCTTCTTTATTGATTAACAACAATAAGTACAAGAAAGGTACAACCTGATCCAGGCCAAAGGCACAGACAAAGCCTTCCTTTGAATCCTTCTAGCCTAAGCCACAAAAAAAACCTTTCTAATAAGCGCAACAATATGCTAGATAAGTATGATAAGCATCTCTGCAAAGGAAACCATGGTTTCCTAGAGACTGGGAGTACGGGAGGCACGAGAAAAGAAGACACGATATGGGGAAATCGAGTATAATGTCGATATTATTATTCTCTTTTTGTAATTATGCCTACCCAAGGGGTGTATATATACCACCTCAAATTGGTTATTTCAGTTAGGCCACAGGCTCCTGTAGGTTGCCTCTAAGAAAAACCTATAAAACATGCCCAAAAAATAGCATTTTATTTTATTTTTTCATATTTTAAAATGTATACGCAGTTATAGTATTATGGAACCCGCGTATGTATGCATTTTTGTATGGGAAAAGTCGCGTCTGGATTTTGAAATACTGTTTTTTAGTATAAAGTCAATTCTGCATGGGAAAAGTGACTTCTTAAGGCCATAAAAGAGCATCAAGTCTGTAGGAGTGTTGAATTATGCTCTAACATATGCCCCCTAATATATGAGGTAAAAAGGGGAACATGATGGCTAAAATATATTAAGTATAGAGAGAGGAGTCATCTCAAAACTCAAGAGGAGATCACCAAATTCCAGACCATCAAATACATGTGGAAGGATTCCAAAAGAAAACTGATGTATGATGCAAGTATACCCATGTCGCTGATGTGGTACTGAGAATAACTTGATAGACCGGGTATGGTTGACATAAAATAGTCAAGAGACACCGCAGAGTGGATGATAACAGTTTACTTCCCTTGAAAAAAAGCATGACTTGATGTGACTTTATGGCAACATAAAATAATTTTATATAAGTTTTCAATGCAGGAGGCATTAACAAACACTTTGTATGATTGGAAGAGATAACCAATTGGTGGAGGAATGACTCAAGAAAAAGGTTATGGCTTCCCTAAAGTCAAACTAAGTCCCATCCCGATGGAGGAAAGACTCATTTTAAGTGCTTTATTCAAGTGCGACACAACTGACTCCTGCTACCATCAAATGATGAAGAAATTGTCTCGTTCCTGCTCTTTTTTTTGGAATATTTAATTTTTGTCTCTTTCATATTTACAGCCTGAACAGGAATAAAAGAATGCCTATATTACATTAGACAGAAAGAGTGTCAAGGGCGAGTACACTAGTTTCTGGGACTAGAACATTCCTATGTTCAATGCATGGTGGCAAATGCTAGTCATCGACACTCATGGAATGTTCCATCCACGAAAAAGGGTGTCAAGTTGCAAAGGCTAATGTGGGCATTGGTTTGAACTTGTAGAAAATTCATGGTCAAAAGTGGATTATACATGAGTCTAAATGAGGTCGGTTGAAGTACAAAAGGGGGACAAGTGGTCAATATGAAATGTAATAATACAACTCAACACATGGGAGCCTCTAGGGTATAAAGCCAGAAAAATAGCAAAGAAGAAGAAGAATGAGACTCTAATGCAAAGTCATCAAAAAATTAAAGAGGACTCCTGAGCCTACACAATACTTGCATAATGGGAAACATATGCTAGTGAAGATTTAACTAGGAATTCCATGGAAGGAAAGGCTCTACAACTATGTTATGATTTTACAAAAAAACGAGTGAGAGACGTTAAAAAATCATAACAGAGTGGGGTCAATCTTGTGGCTAAATATTGCACTATGACACAAAGATGCATAATGCAACATAAAAGTGACATGTCTTAACCTATATACCTTTTCAGAATACGATACCTGCCATGAGAGGTCAGCGATTGTGGAGTTTAAGCAACAAAAAATATCACTAAGTAATAAAAAAAAGTCTTCGTCACCCTAAAAAGTACCTTTCCCAACACTTCAAGCAAAGGTCAAAAGTTCACAAAATAAAATAATAAAGTTAAAAATGAACTTTAGGAATGTAGGTTTTAAATTTTTATTATAAAATAGTGTTTTGGACTTACCCAATTTCCTTTTCACTATCCAAGTGTTGAGGAGAGGGATTTTGGAGAAAATTTGGGCAAATCAATCTAACCAATTCCACCAACGAATCCGGAAACCATGAACTCTAGGTAATTTATGATGTTAAACCCTTTCATTTGATAAAAAATTTCATAGATTAGATTGAAAATTTGAGTCGATTTAAAAAATTTCAAAATTGCTATGCATGTATGTGGGTCTAGGATTTTAAATTCACGTGTAAAAATCCCTATGCGTGAATTAATGAAGGGAAATTCGCATATATACGCGACCGCCTTTCACAGAAACCGTGTATGCATAGAGAAAAATTTAAAAATTAATTTCTAACAGGTGAAATCTCTTAATTTTTCAAAATGTCAATCGATAGAGGGAAAGATAACACATTGATGTGGATAATGAGGTATTAGATAATCAAGAATCATTGGATGGATTGAAAATTTGTGGTTTCCTCAAATTCTTCATGATGCCCAATATGAGAGCTCAAACTCGATTATTGGAAATGTTGATTCATTACTAGGATCTGGAGCAAGGGAAATTCATGACAAATTCAATGCCTTTACAGATTCAAGTAAAAGATATATATTTCATCATAGGACTCTCGCAAAGGGGAGAAGCAGTTAATCTGAAGGGAAAGTCTAGTGGGGGCCTTAATATTGATGATTTTATTGTTGTGTATTGTGCACCAAGCACAAACAAGGTTGGTTCACAAGTCCCAATAAAATAAATTACGAACCTTCCCATCAAGATAATCCTTTTCACCATTGCCAGGATATCAGGTTCTGCTTTATTACATCAAGCCTCACGACCAACTATGCTCTTAGCAGTGGAACTTCTGAAATGAGTAGTGTATGATTGGTGCACAACGCTCCTAGCCAACATGAAGAAAGAATTGATATAAATGAGAGAGGGGAAGACAAATAACTCCAGATATGGCACTATTCTCTGCTCATTTTTCTTTGAGTGGATTCCTATGCTACAACAGAGAGTAGTATTACCCATCAACAGTCCTAGAGATCCAAGGATGGATAGATGGGAAAATTTTATCAAAATACTTGGCAGAGGCAAAGTCACTTAGGTGACCTTTGGTGACGAGTTATTCCTATGGTGGGAGCAACAAGTTGTGGCCATAGAGGATTACCTATATGCAGGACTAGAATTCCGAGCGGACCAGAAGTTAGCACTTCCTGAAGGAGTTACATGGGGAAACATTGGTAAGTTTTTTAACATATTTGATTTTTTTTGGATTTTTAAATATAATCTCAAGAAATTTAACATATTTTTTCGTGAAACAAAAATACTTGCAAGATTAAATGATCACGATACAAATGTGGTACCAGTGATACCTAAGGGCATACCAAGGAATATGCGTCATGGTAGAGATGTAGAGAGAGCAACGACTGAATTTGAGAGGATCCTCCATACTATACAAAGGAACTTGGAGAGTTTGACTTGCCAGGTTCCAATGGAAGCAATAGAGGATCTTCCCAAGGTTGTACAAAGACAAGTGGTTGGATTACCAAGAGAGTGGGTGTGACTCTTCCAACGAGTGGTGAATGCCATCATCTTCTACTAGGATTCTCATCCAAGGCAGGGCCCACAAATTTAGTTTTTAGATCACTGATCTTGTTGATATGGACATGATCGGGATCGAGCCCTAATTTTTCAGGACATTTTTCCACATTTTGTAATATTTTGACACACTTAAATATCTATATATAGATATTTAGTGATGAATTGATTATATATTCATGTGATGATTTGATGTTTTAATTTAATGTGACAGATGATTGATATCCCAATCCAATGCTTGGTTAGTTACAGAGTCATCAAATGCATTATATAATTGTGGAATGTGAATGAAAGTAATAAAATAAAATGATCTTTTCAATAATCTCACTGTTAGAGATTGAAAATGTAATAAGGGATCCCTCACATGATAAACATAATTTAATTTAGACCAACCAATTGCGAGTCCAAGTCAACCATTAATGATTCAATACCATAAGATATTTCTTCAGAAAGTAAATTAATAACTACATTGTACTTATCCATATTATTAGAAGAAGGATCGATACATATGCCTCTTACGACCAACAACTAACCAGATGAATAATGTATTACCCAAGCGGCGTAAGTTAAATTTCGAGTATGTCTACTAGCACCATATGTGAATCCTAAGTACATTGAATCACCCATCGAAGCCTGCCAAAGCAGATCGAAAACACCATCATCACCATGACACCTATAGACAAAAAATAAAATTATGTACAGTATTTACAAAATAAAAAAAAATGCTATGCAAGTGCCTAGGCATAATACTTCTTGAGATAGAGCCTATTTCTGGGCTCCGATAACACATTCCCTTCAAAATCAATCAATTCATAAGCACCCTTCTTCAAGACCCTTTTAACAATGAAAGGATCATACCGCATAGGTTTGAATTTCCCTGCCCCAAGGTGTCTTTATCTTGGTCATATACCACTACAAGGTAATATTTAGAGAAAACCCTAGGTCGTACGAAATTTCCATATTGAGCTTTGACTCTTTTCTTATGGGCCTCGTTCATTGTGGTAGCATCCTGATGTTGCTCATCAAGATGTTCCAAATGAACAAGGTGCTCTTCAAGACTTGAGATGTCTGGAAGAAGTTGGACTGCCAACATAAGAGATGGAATCTCACATTCTATAGAAAATATCGATCCCAAACCATAAACCAACTGAAAAGGAATTAAAATCGTAGCAGTCTTAACGGACATTCAGTATGCCCATAATGTAGGATAAAGCTTGATGTTCCAGTTGGACTTAGCTTGATTAATCATCCTGTGAAGGATAGTCTTAATGGATTTATTAACGGCTTCAACTTGTTCATTAGCTTGAGGATAATAAGGAGACGAATGCTCTTGCCGAAATCCCAATTTCAAAGCTAACTCAGACATCATCTTATTCTAAAAGTGACTCCCATGATCAATGGCAATCTCTTTAGGGATACCAAAATGTGAAATGATTTTATTGAAAAGGAAACAAAAAAATTTCTCACCGTCATTGTTAAAAGTGGGCATATCTTTGACCCACTTCGTAAACTAGTCTACTACTATGATAATGTACTTGTGTCGCTTAGCCGAAACTGGGTTACAAGTAGTAAAATAAATTCACCACTTAGTAAATAGACCGACAATGATGACATGAAAAAGCGCATCTGGATGAACGTGCATTTTTCAAGTATAGACTTGACAAGGATGACATTTTTTGACTGCCTCAATACAATCTTTAAAAATAGAGGACCAAAAAACCCTGCACACAAGATTTTTTGGGTTGTAGCAAGCCCAGATAAATTACCTCCACAAGCCCCAATGTGGCATTCATTCAGAGCTTACTCAACTTCTACTAAGTTAAAACAACGTCTAAGAATTGAATCAACCCCTCGACAATATAAAGTATCACCAATGATCAGATAATTCTTAGCCAGATGACGTAATTTTCGATGTTTGTCCTTAGAAAAAGTCTAAGGAAACTTCGAAGTCTATAGATATACAATGATGTCTACATACCAAGTATTTTGTGAGGAGATCAGAAAAGGATGTTCATCTGGAAATGATCCTTCATAAGTAACATCTCCTTCACAAGGAAATTCCGAAATTAATTCTGCAAACACCAAATATTTTTTTGATTTAGCTGACATAAACTCTAGATCAAACTCTTGCAAAATAAAAATCCATTTATTATATTTTCCCCAAGCACTCACCTACTAAGGAAAAATTAAAATGGATTGGCTTCACCTAATACAAAGGTTTTTCTTAGCAAAATGTAATGACAGAATCATTGAACAGCATGAACTGCTGTTAAAGCCAATTTCTCAATATGTGAACACTGGAGTTCACGACTAACCAACCCATGACTTAGATAATAAAATCACATGCACTCTAAGGGCATCATCTTCCTGAACCAGAAACGTACTGATAGTTGATTCTACTGCCACGAGGTACAAAAGGAAATCTCTACTATAATCAGGTGGACTCAAAAGAGGAATAGAGGTCAATGCCTTTTTCAAAGCATCGAACGAGCATTGACCAAATTCATCTCTTAAGTAAACTCATTAATCTTTTCGTAATATCAGCGTAGTTCACAATAAATCTCCTTAAAAAATTGGCTTTTCCTTGGATACTTTGAAGTTGGTGAATATTCGACGAGGGATGCAATTGAAGTATTGCCTCAACCTTGAAAGGATCGAGACGAATCCCTTCGTTAGAAATGAGGAATCCCAACAACCGACCAAATGTAACCGTGAAAACACACTTATTAGGGTTCAACTGGATTTTATAATAATGACATCTCTCAAAAATTAGACGAAGATGTTTTGCATGTTTCTTTCTCTTATGAGAGTTAATAGCTAAATCATCCAAATAAGCTTCAATTATATGTTTTATGTCGTGGAAAGCATATGACATAGCCTACTGAAAGGTAGCCCTAACATTTTTAAGGCCAAAAGGAATTTTCCTATATGTAAACGTACATCGGGGGAAAATAAACATTGTCTTATGTTGATCTTGAGGACAAATGGTTATTTAATTCTATCTAGAAAATTCATCCATGAAGGAAAATATTTCATTGCGAGCACACTAATCAATAATATTATCTATAAACGGAGTGGGGAAATTGTCTTTTGGACAAGATTTATTCAAATCCCTGAAATCAATGCATACTCAGATTGTTCCTTGATTTTTTTCCACAGAGAATGGATTTGAAACCCATTCAATTAAAGGAACAAGGTAGATGAAACCTGTCTTAAGCAGCTTCTCTACTTTTTCCTTAATAGTCGTAACTTTCCTAGGGTTGACCGGTCAAATATTTTGACGCACAGGCTTTGCATTTTCATAAGTCTTGATCTCATGCTAAACTATACTAGGATAAATCCCAGGCATTTCCTCATAAGACCAAGTTAATACATCTCTAAACTCCTTAAAGAGATCAATGTAAATTTTGATTTCTTCGAGGGAACAATCAACTCTGATGAATATATTCTCGATAATGTTTGGATTCTTGGAAATTTTCACCAAAATAGTTTCTGAAATATTAGCCTTGTTACCTTCGGCAAAAATATGTGCAGAAAACAAAGGGTTTAAATTTTCATTAACACTTTGATGAGAAACATGACTAAACATAATTTTATTCAACTTTACGCAAGTCAAGTAAAAAATAGGACCAATGATGCAAATCATCCCATGGTCTTTATGCATCAGCAATTAATTCTAGAATTTACTCCTCAGATGGTAAAATGATATCAAGGAAATCCATAGCCAAAGTGGAATCAATTGTCTAGATTGGAACCACATCATCATCCACATCCTCTGATGGGAGAGGGATGAGATTATATTATGCATAATTAACAATAGATTGATACGCAATTTTTGTTGCAGATATAGGATAAGACATTCTAACCACTTTCCCTTCTTCTAATGTGGCTTTAGGAGAGAGCAAGGGCCAATGATCTAAAAAATAATGATTTCTAAAAGAAAATTGTCAAGGAACAATCCTATAGGATGAAATGGAATTAACATGAGCAACATGAGATGGAATATCAAAAGTACCCATTAAAGAAGAATGCATTCCAACTGTTAAATTCTCAATAGTTTGCTTGGTATTCGAGACCAAGGATACAATGGATTCAACATATTCATTAAGGTCATTGGGAGAATAGGTTGACTAATCAATCGTAACAATTCTCCCTTCATGAGGAAAACATAGGATTCAAAATGAATATGACACTGTGGAATCCATTGTATAAACCCAATTCTCACCCAATAAAAGATTGTAATCAAGATTAACATCGAATATATCTACTTTCACGTTAACAACCTTCCCCCCTACACAAATAGGGAAGGTAGGCATAATCCCATATGGTGTATGAGAATGACCATCAAATGTGGTTAACAGAGTAGGAGAGGGAACAACTTCAGGGGACCTGATAACTTTCCAACATGACATAGACATGACACATGTGGAAGCCCGTTCATCAAATACAGTTCGAAACATGGTATTTTTACAATACATAGGTTTAATCTAAAAATGCATATGATGAGGGAGTCTTGTTTCAACATTTGACATATCAAATGTAATTACTTGAGAGTTTTTCATGTCAACTACTTTGATCGTGGAGAGAAAAGCACTCCTTTTTGCAAACGATCGGAGTACCTCTAACCCCGATATAACACAAGGGCCCTAAGCTAAATCTTCAACAATGGAATATTTCTAAGTAGCCCTAACATTGTGATTATAATTCGACCATTTTGAGGACCCTTTCGGCATCTGAGGTGTGGCTTAAACTGCGGGCTTCTTTATATAAAGATTTTCTTGAGTATTGAAAGAATTTTTAGCCTTAGAAGGTTATGTCTCTCCATAATCATGATCTCTAGTTGAAATATCAACATGAGACTTAACCATATATAAATTCGATGCAAATTCCCCTTCCTAACTGCCCCATCTAAGGGTTCCAGTATTACCATTCGCACCAAAAAGTAATTGTTTCTCTTGGGGAAATGGGTTAGTAAGCATAGCCTGGGAACTACAAGAACCTTGTTGGGATAAGAAGCGTTGAGTGTCTTGAATCATGGGGAAAATATGAGTAAGATGATCCCCACTGCATAACTTGCATGGAAATTTAACCTTATTTTTAGAATCTTTCTTGCCCTCACTAGTGTCATCACTGGGTTTATTCGCATTCCCCTTCCCTCCCTTATCTTTCTTCTTCCCATGTCCTTTCTTCTTCCCATCAAATTGTTGATTTCCTTTGGGATTTGAGGACTAAATAACATTAACTGCTAAAGGTTAATAAGGAGACATTGACGACGTAGTTTGTGTCATAGAAGCAGATTGTAATGACAATTGTTGTAATTTATTTAACAAATTAGTAATATTACTATCGATCTATCCTAAAACTCCTTCGGCATGGGGGCTTGGTTTCGGTTTGGCGAGATCGATTTTCGATCTAGGAGCATCAAGAAAAATCTTATAGAGGACTCCAGAATGGCAATAAATAAGCTCTAATTGTTGGGCTCTAAATATAGCTCGTTCTTTTGTGAACACTCCTAAAAGTGACACATCCTTAGATATCTTCAGTTGTAATTATTTCAAAACCATTCTAGAATAAATTTGTTAGGCATATAAGCCTTGATCAACCTCTTCCTTTTGTGCCACTCTTTAATGTGGTCAAAAATATGATTAGCCCTGTCCTACTCAAAATTGGCCAGAATTTTAGTTTTGGTATCATAACGAACAAGCAACTTAAAATGGTTGAGAAACATTGTAGCTAACTCACCAAACATAGAAAATGACCCCCCTTTTAACTCGATATACCATTTCACTGCATTTCCAGTTAACGTGTGTTGAAATATACTCAACCTAATTGAATCATTGATCAAGGAGTTTTATGAGCACCATAGGTGGAAAGTGGTGACATGGTATGCCGAATCGTCACCAGAATTCCCTTCAAATTTTGGTATATCATACGAAAGTTGTAGGGACTGGAGGCCAAGACGAGTTGTAACAGATCAAATCATTAGTAAATTTCAAAAAATCTAGTAAATTAATATTTGTGAGGTGTTAGCATAGTTATATTCTTAGTCATGAGTGTGTTTTAAATCATTTTACTTTTAGGATAGAAATATTGTAAATTTCAAAAAAAATTAGAGCATTGTCAGAAGTTCCGGTAGCGTCTATTTTGGACCTGTCGTAAAGTTTGTTTTAAATCTATTTTGTGTTTGTTTTTCCTTTACCCAATGCTACCGAAAGTCTCGGTAACCTCCCCTGTTTAAAATAAAAATAAAAAAGCGCATCTGCTTTTGAGTTAGCCACATGTTCCCGTTATCAACTAAGGTTTAAATATTTTAATCATGAACCATGTCACATGATAGGAAAGGTATGTTTGAGTTATTTCAAGTTAGTTGTGATCATACGTGGAAGAGTTGGGTGTCGATGTGAAGTCGTAAAAACCAACCGTTGTTTGTCTTATCTGTCAACCTAAGTCGTTATGTCCACATGTAAAGGTACATATTTAGTGTCAATATTAAACGTCGATCTACGATTTAATGTGGTGACCGTTTGGTTAATCATGCATGAGCGATGCCAAAATTTTAGGCCTACAATAAATATGCGATGGAGGTGGCTGCCAACTCCATCACCGTTCAACTCCGACCACCTGTTGCAGAGAATCTGAAACAAAACCGGCAACTAAAAGTTATCAGGAGGTGTGGTATACGGTTATGGATATTTCCCATTATGAAAATATCCTATGCGTGGAAAAGTGAACCAGAATATCATTTAAAATTACTGAAAGAAGAGGAAAGGGATCAGTTTTCAATTTCAACTATTGGTGAATAAGAAGTTCCAGTAAGCAGCTTGAGGAGGAGACTAAGTTTTCAGATAGTTTGCATTGAACATTCAACAACACCTGTTAAGTAAGTCTTTCTAATTTTGACACCTTTTTGATCTAGCAGACAACCTTCTTTATTGCTCAAATGACTAAAAAGGAAGAAAACTTAAGCGTATTGAACATCAAGGGGAT
>JAXQQM020074562.1:0-127001 GCA_034641835.2 Pinus albicaulis
CAAAGTTGGGAATATTACAATCTAATGCAAGAAATTAAATAAGATTAGAAAACAAAATCTACACAAATATGAATGCATCTAACGTAAGTAATCAAATAGGATTAAAAATCAGCATCTACACTCAAATCAATGCATCTAGTGCAAGTAAGAAAATAGAATTAGAACCCAACGTATACACCAAAATCAATGCATCTAGTGCAAGAAATCAAATATGATTATAAATCACCATCTACACTGAAATCAATGCATTTAGTGCAAGCAATCAAATAAGATTAGAAATAATTTATATTGAAATAAGTGCTTATAGTGTAAGCAATCAAATATAATTATAATTCAACATCTACATTTAAATTAATGCATCTAGTGCAAGTAATAAAATAGGATTAGAAATCACCATCTACGCTGATATCAATGTATTTAGTGCAACAAATCAAGTATAATTAGAAATCATCTACATTGAAATCAATGCATCTAGTGCAAGTAATCAAATATCATTAGAAATCAAAATCTACACTAAAATAAAAGCATCTAGTGCAAGTAATCAAATAGGATTAGAAATCACTATCTACACTAAAATCAATGCATCTATTGTAAGAAATATTCTTCCCTCTACCCCCCTCCATATATATCTATATGTCCCTCCATCTCTTCTTCTTTGTCTCTTTATCTCACCCCCACAAACACAAACACTCTCTCACACCATATTTATCAATCTCTTTGTCCCTCCCTCCCTGTCTCCATCTATCTCTTCTTTCTCTTCACCTTCCATTTATATATATATCTCCCTTTGTCTCTCTATATAAACCCCAAAACATACACTCTCTTTCTCCAGTCTATCTATCTATCACTCCCTCCTCTCCCTCCCTCTCTTTCTCTTCACCTTCCCTCCCTCTCCCCTGCTTCTATCTCTCTTCCCTCCTTCTATCCTCTCTCGCTCTCCCTCCATCTTCCTTATCACTTCTTCTCTCTCTCTCTCTCTCTCTCTCTCTCTCCAACTTTCACTCTCTATGTATTTCTTATTACCTCCCTCTCTCTCCCCCTCCATCTCCATCTCTCTTTCCCTACCTCTCTCCACTATCTCTCTCTCTCTCTCTCTCTCTCTCTCTCTCTCTCTCTCTCCACCTTCTAACTTTCTCGCTATATGCCTCTCTCTCTCCTTCTCTCCATCTCTTATTCTATATCTCTTTATCTCACCCCAAAACATACACACAGGTTTCTTCATATCTCCCTTGTCACTCCATCTCTCTCTCCACTTGTTACTCTCTATGTGTTTCTTCTTCCCTCCCTCTCTCCCCACCCAACTCCATCTCTCTATCCACCTCTCTGTCCCCCTCCAACTCAATGTCTCTCCCCGTCCAGCTCCATCTATCCCTCCCTCTCTCCCTCTCCAAATACATCTCTATATCCCTCCCTCTCTCCTCCTCTCTCTCAAGTCCCCTCTCTTTTCCTTCCTATCTATCCCTTTCTCTCCTACCTCCCTCTATCTTCCCTCATCACTCACTCTCTCTCTCTCTCTTTCCCCTACAATCCTCTACATTCCCCCATCACTCTCTTCCTCTCTCTCCATTTATCGCCTCCCTCCCTCTATATTCACCCCCCCTCTCTCTCTCTGCCCTCAAATCTTCTCTCTTCCCCCATCACTCTATCTCTCTCTCCAATTATGTTACTATATCACTCCCTTTCTTCTTCTCTCCCCTTCTCTCCCCCCTGGTCTCCATCACTCTATCTTTGTCTCTTTATCTCACCCCTAAACATACACCCTCTCTCTTCATCTCTCCCTTGTCACTCCCTCTCTCTTTACTTCTTACAATATATGTTTTTCTTCTTCTCTCCCCTTCCAACTCCATCTCTCTATCCCTCCCTCTCTCCTCCTCTCATCCTTCCTCGCTCTCCCTTTATCTCCTACCTTTCTCACACACACACACACTCTCTCTCTCTACCCTCCAATCCTTTCTCCTTCTCCCTCTCTCTCTCCTTCTCTCTCTCTCTCCCAACTCCATCTTTATGTCTCCCTCTTCCTCTCTTACCCCTCTCTACCTCTCTCTATCCTCTCTCTCTCTCTCTCTCTTCATTCCTCCTCTCCCCTCATCTCTCCATTGTCAATCCCTCTATTTCTCCACCTCTATCATATGTATTTGTTCTTCTCTCCCATATATATCTCGAGTTAATATATATATATATATATATATATATATATATATATATATATATTGTATTAATATAAAATTATTAATTTTAATAATTTTAATATTATAATATATTAATATCAATATTATATTTAGTAATAACAATAATATTAATATTAATATTAATATTAATATTTTAATGTTAATGCTAGGGTTAATAATGTTTTTTTTTTGCATTGTATTATTATTAATTTGTTCCATGGTATTTGGTGGAGAGGCATCAAATATAATTAGTTGTTGATTTCTACTCCTATTTGACATATTTTTATTTATCTACCATAAATATAAAAAGAAGTTTTATTTATTTACCATACCTCTGGTTTATCTATATTTTTATTTATTTACCATATCTCTTTTTTAAGTGTCCCTAAAACTCTTCATATTTTAAATTTATATTGTTTAAATTTATTTTTAATTGTTTATTTATATGGTTATGTAAGTTATTTTTAAAGCAGTCATTATTTCTATTTTATTTATAAAAAAAAAAAATATTCATTTTGGCTTCCAACATACTTACACATCGGGATCATACTGTGCTGTAGAATGCGCCTCTCAGCACAACAAATGGAAGGCGGTTGACCTCGCACCGGTCCACCCACACGGTTATATGGACAACATGAGAAACGTGGAGGAGGTGAGGTGGATCCCTGTTCCAGTGGGACCTAGTTCATGGATTTACAGGCATGTTCAGCCAACGTAGCAGTAGCTTCAGGCATCAAATTAACAAATCAAAATAATTTATGCCCATTATGTGTTGTTCATATTATTCCCTTCCCAGTGCCACTCCACTGGATCAACTCATCCATGGATATCCTTTTTTATTTTTCATAGAAATTTTGATAACCCACTTAATTTTGTTTTATTTTATCTATTTCAGTAACTAATTGGATTGGATCTCATTATTGTGTGATTCTTTTTCAGCTGTGTGATGGGCTCTCAGTAGGAATGGCACGCAAGGAGCAAACAACTAATGGGCTTCGAGATACACAGGTGCTCACCATTACCTTTTTATTTTTTTTTGTTGCTTTTTTTGTTATAGTTACTTTCAGTAGATAAACCATAAACCATAAATTTCAGTAGATAAACCATAAACCATTATTTCACCAAACCCATTCATCCTCTATGTTCTTAATTCTAACATGACTCATTTTCAGTGTTCTTCAATACCTTCCAAACCTAGAAAGTTTGCTTTCTTCTACTCTTGATGCCATATACATTAGAATTATAAGGAGGTAGCCTAATCTAAGTTATAGTTGTTTTCAATGACTTTATAATCTTCTCCACTTCCAACCCAAGGAACCCAAGGAAGGATTAGCTCCTACCTTTACTCTTTCTTCATTACCAACTTCCCATAGTAGTCAATTCGGCACAAGAGGGAAGGCTTGGACAATGGCCTTCCAACATATCAACAAATTATATTATGAGTATTCTTGGAAGGTCTTCTAATGAATTAGGTTCAATGTATTTTTAGAGGATAACTTGACTTCATAGACCCTTATTTGATATGAGCCTCCATATGCATCTAGCTACCAAAGCATTCCCAAAATGATGCATATTCTTAAGCCCCAACTTCATCACCTTCTTAAAACTCAAATTCTTCATCACCTTCAAATTTTAAATATGTTCATGTTCCAACATTTGCATTTTCCCTTCTTCATAGACCAAAATGAAGGCTACTAAATGAGCCAATTTCATAGAATAAGTACTCTCTATTTTTTTCTCATTATTATATCAGAGTCTAGACTATTTAGTTTTCAAACTTATTTTCACCTAAGTCAAAGTATATGCTCCAACATTAATGCTCAATATGTAGCAAAGTGTCTTTTTAGTCAAGTTAAATTAAGAAGTTGATTTCAATCATAAAATTATGTTATTCAATTTCTTAAATGATAAATCAATTTATGCATTTTTGTTCCACTATATAGAAAGCATGAATTTTCACTGAATTTTAAAATATATTATTTTTTGCAGAGAATGACTGGAATATATGTGCTTGGCCACGACATATGAAGCATTTACTTGTCCATCATATTCATGACAAAAGACATGAAATGAAATGTCATTATGACATTAATCGCTTTCAAAACAAATTAACATTTATTTATTTATTCTGTAATTACTCTTGGAAAACTCATAATAATAAAATATTTTTTGTTTGAAGGGGCCAAAAAGCCCCTTCTCAATGCTCTTAAGAACGAACCATGGTCTTTCTTAAGGGTTTTTGCATCCTCTCTCCTTTTCTACTTCTTAGTTTTTACTTTTCCTCTTTGGTTATGTTTAACAATAGTTAGCGTCATAGATTTTAAGCTAATGCTTTTTAATGATACATCAATCTACATTATGGAACATACTTGAAATTTGAAATCCAAAATCAACTTGTTAATTGTTAATGTATGCTTTTACACATTTTAAATTCTTAAATGCATTAAACTAGTTTTTGTTTGTCTATTGACGTGTATTCATGTTATTTTAATGTAATGTTTGATTATTGATGACATTTTCTACTTTTTTTATGATTGTCTATGATAATGTTTGTTGTTTGAGTTTTAATGATTGTATTTACAATGGATATGTATGGCACGTTGATATGTATTTTAAAATGTGTGTGTGTGTGTCCTTTAGCAATGACTATTTACAACATGTTTTTTCGGTGATGATTCACATTTGATGTGTGATATGTGTATATTTGCAATATTTTATGTGTGGTGGTCAAAATTTGATGGGTGATATTTGTATGTTTTTGTATAATTTACAATATTGTTTGTGTATGGTGATCGAGATTTGATGTGCATTCATGATTGTAGCAATATTATTGGTTTTAGTTTCAATTGTATGGTTGTTTATTTACAATGATTGTGTATGACATTTGGATATGTACTTTGGAATGTGTGTGAAATTTCATTTGGCAATGCTTAGAATCTCCATGTGCTTGTATCTTATGCATCTACAATATTTATAGGGTGTAATTGATATGTGATGCTTCTATGTTTGTTTATTCTTGTATTTTGATGTGTGCTCATGATTGTAGCAAAGTTTGTGGTTTAGGTTCATTTGTATGGTTGTGTATTGTAATATTCCTAAATTAGCATGCAACTAATAGGGATATTATTTTTGCTTTAAAATTCTAGTTAGATGAATAAATGTGCAAAGGAGGTTAATAAAACTCCAAATGAAGAATAAATCAATGCCAAATATGAAAAAGAATAAATCTTGGCTATGTAAATAAGCACTCTTAGGTGTGAAAGGGGCTAATCATCTTGACTGGGTCAACATTGAGAAAATCTACAGCACTGTATTGGCGGAGTGCTCATCAATAAGGCACAACGTAATTCTAGTTGAAGAACTCTTGTGTGAAAGGGATGAGTCCATTGAAGGTGGTTTAGGGTTTTGCACACTCTCATCTTATAAAAGGAAGGGGAAGGCAGCATGAGGAGGTTGTTCATGATATGATATTTCTGAAGATATTGTCTGTTTATAAATTTCTTATTCTCTTGGTTTTTTAGCAGAGAATAGTGTTGTTTAGCACTGGGTGTTCCTGATCGGGAATCCCACCTCTTCCATTGAGTAGCTCTTGGAGGAGTCTTGAATTCTTGTCCACTATCAGGCATTTGGCCAAGCTTCATCTTCCAACCACAATGCAGATCTTGTTGAGGGTTTGGTTTTCCTTGTAAGCAGCAGCGAGTGGAGGCTAGATCTGCTCAGATCTAGACCATTCTAGTGCCTCTTTTCAGTGGGAGAGTTATCTATTCCATTGACAAGAGTGTATTAGTTGATTGGAGCTTCAAATCTGTATCTTTGCATCAGGCCAAACTGTTCTTAAAGCCTACAGTGTAGTCCATCTTCCTATACTGCGTTATTTGCAAAGGAGAAGTTGTAGGGAGTTTTGGCACACTTTTGGGAGAGAGATCTCTAGTGTTGGCAATCTTCCCTTCACTGTGGTGATCCGTGGATTATATATCTAATCCATGTTATATTTATATCTGATCTGAATACTCTTGTATTTACTTCAGAATTTTTGAATCATTCTGGAGATCTGCTGCATTAGATCTCAGATCTACTCCATGTACATCATTTTCTGCTAAAAACCCCAAGGGGAATTTGTAGAGGAGATTTTCTAGTGTACAGATCTGATATAGTTATAATTTTTTGTACATAGATCTGCTCTAGATCTGAAGTGTAACATACTGTTGTTTCAGCCAATAAAAATAACGTTTTCAAGCTTGTTCAGTTATTTCCTATGGTTGCAGCACCTCATTCTTGAGGATTTCTTCATGTAAATTCTTCTATTTTCTGTTCTATGTTGTATGGGCTTCAATATAATCTTGATATGTTGATTAAAATGACATTATTGAGCCTCCATATTGGCCTTATGTATATATTTGGCTGAACTACGTTATTTTCTGAGCAGTTTTGTCACATAGTGTTGCAGTCCCTTTCTTGGGCATTTTCTAAGCTATACTAGGTGTGGGAGACCTGTTTAACCCACCTAGAAGGATTTTTTTATGATTCCCTCTTGGATTCAGGTCTTATATTGTCATAGTCTAAGGGATCCAAGGGTTGGTTTCCAATCCTGTAGCATACATTTATGAAAAATGTGTTTTTCAGACATGCCTTGCTAGCAGTCCCATTTTGGGGATATTACAGTGGTATCAAAGCATCATCTTGGCTCAGCCTATGATTTTCAGCCAAATAATATAGAATAATATCAAAATTTTGGAGAGGATGAGTTTTGTCTCATCATTCTTCAGATCTATGAAGAACCTCCCCAAGGAGGATGGGCAAATAGAGGAGGAAGGACCATGCACTTCCTATTCTCATCAAGAAGAAGATAATGAGCATGGAAGATACTTGGATCATCTGATTCTAATTAAGTACCTTGTTGAGTACAAATATCAACCTAGAGCCTTCAAAGAGACTCTAGCTCTTCCGCAGTTCATTCAGTTGAAGGAAGAGAGGAGGTCTTGCAACAAAAGAGAAATCAAAGGTAATAGGTTCCTATTGCCTAAATATGATGGATCATCAACATCAAGAGCTTGGGAAAGAAAGCTTGAGGAATTATTCCTACTACATCTAGTGGTAGAGAGGGAAGCAGTAGAAGTTGCAGCGCTGCACCTAGAGGGTGAAGCCAATGTTTGGTGGTTCGGTCACTTGAGCCATGCAAGGGTGACTTATTTTGTTGAGTTCACTCAAAGGTTGATTAGAGCCTTTGATAGAATGAGATCAGAGGAGGAAAATCCCACACCACCATGGGAGGAGACTTGTACCAGCGTTGTCACAGCCTTGGAAGAGTAGCCTTCTACATTTGCAGCCGGGGCAACCATTACATTGGGGGAAATAAATCTTGCAACTACACAAGGAGATCCCAAGTTCCATCAAGGTATGAATGAAGTTCCACTTTCTATTATTGCAGCAAAACTTTTAGAGGATTTTGGAAATTCATATGACCAAGAATCAACATACATTGCTAACCTAGAGCAGCAAGATTGCACTGCATTGTGCAACATTGGAAAATTCAAGAAGAAATAAACCATCATTCTCATGAGCCATTTTTGGAATGCACAAAACACTTCAGGTTGGGGTTTGAAGACTTGAAGGAAAGGATGATAGATAGTAGACATTTTGAGATGAGAAAAACTTTCTCCTTTCTAGATGACACTTTCTCAATGAGCATCTCTCAGCTCAAAGAGAAACTTCTACTTTTAACAGATCCAAGACATCATCGGTTTTGGAAGACTATTGATGAGAAGGAGATCTCATGGAGAGACCCCATTAGAGGTGCACTTCAACATGTCATGGAGTGCAATGTTCATCAATATATGGAGGATGGTAGGGGAAATCCACAAATTTTTGAGTGGATGTGGTGAGGAGCAAGAGGCTAGTAAGCTATTTGCAAATATATGACACCAAGCAGCAGGAGGCTTGGTTGCGCTGGCTACTCTTGAAGGACTTTGGCCATCACTTGGAATATACTCTTCCTAAGGGTATCGGGATGGAGAAGATGTGGCAGGACGCTTGCATCATTGAGCAGCAAAGAGTATGGATGCATGGTGTTGATGTGACATTCATATCATTCATTATGTCTTCATCACATGACTTGTATGATGAGAGCACGAGGAGGCAGCAAACACTTTTGTTGCTTGAGTTGAACATGAGAGAGCAAGGGAAAATTTTCTCTCACATGTTGTATGATGTTGCAGGAGTAGGAGATGGCACTATTATGGTGCAAAGGGGCTACTCCTTGGCCTTAGATGATCAGGAAGTACTTCCATATTGGGAGGAATTCCATATTTGCAACAGCATTATTGGAGGAATCTTTGACAAGGATCATGTCAAAGAATTGAGCTATGAGTTGGTAGGAGCCTATCTACATAGGCCAACAGCATTGTTTCTTTGGAGCATGGACTTATTCATGGATTCATGCATCACTTTACCTTCAGCATATGGTGAGACCATTGTTTTTGCATTTATTGATTATCTAACACAGTATTTGCATCTTCTTACCATTATCATATAGTGCATTGCTCCATAAGAGGGAAAGTTTATTGTTGAGCCCCATAAACAAAATTTTTCTAACTATTATGATGGAGACAACCATCCTTTGTATAACCATGGGAAAGTGTTTGATTATTTCTTGTATGCTCAGTTGACACATTCAGCCATTTACTATTCACTAGTAGATGTGATGATTCACACAACTAGCCATTTTTCAAAACATTACTTATCATGCTATTTTCTGAAGTTGCAGTGGAAAAGACTGCAGTGTGTCCACTTGAGACATTGTTTGTACCATTCATCACTATGTAAAATCTTCAGCAAACCTCTCATTTGGATACCATATGATGATCATGTCCTATTCATCATATATGAAATGCTTTGGGCCAGCTTGATTCACAATGTTGGGGAAGAGATCTTTGGAGATCAAATCTTCATTTTTCCACTTGAGGGAATATTATTGCAACCCAAGATCAGAAAAAAATCTACATTTATCATAAGTGCAGAAAAGGACAGCGTGGGGTATGCTACTTTTTCTACCAAGATCATATTTTCAGCCCACCTACATTGTATGAGCTCAAGGTGGAAGAGGATTTCCAGGATTTGCCATGTTGGGAGGTAACTCATTTTGTATGGATGATTGCTTCGGGATGGGGGATCCACATGGGAATGATGTTTCCCAATACATATTAGACCTCATGCCTCAAAATGACCTTTAGACAGCCCATTTTTACCTCCATTGATATTTTACATGATGATAGCTATTTGGGATGCACACCAAAAGCTGGATTGCATACTTGGGAGGGACAACTTGGAGACATATTGTTGATACAACATCATGATCTTTGGAAGATTGTATCATATGAGGATGCTATAGGGAGAGGAGAGGAGGCTCTTCAGTTCTATCCTTGCAGTTGCTTGAGGACGAGCAACATTTGGGAGGGGAGGACTGTAATGTTCCCAAATTAGCATGTAGCTAGTTGGAACATTAATTTTTGTTTTTATCACCTAGGAGTTGAATAATTGGGTAAGGAGACCCATACATAATAAAAAAATGAATAAAATCCCTCATAGTATGAAAGGGGATCATCATTGGAGCTGGATTTCATACCATCATGTGTGAAAGAGGACAATTGCATGAGGACAAGGTCAAGTTTGACCAAGTCAACAGCGCAGGGATAGGAGGTGGAGAACATCTTGTGGGACAACCCAGTGAAAGAGGGAGGAAGATTCCTTGATGGAGGAAACCCTAATGAGTGGGACCCATGGAGAGAGGGCTTCCATTTTTATAAAAGGAGGGCAAGGTAGCCATAGCAAGACATGTTGATGATTATTGATTTATGGCCTATTTAGACTCTTGTGCATTCTCTTGCTGTTTAGCAAAGTTGTTGTGATGTTAGCACAAGGTATTCCTGTTTAGGAATTCCTTCTCCTTTCAAGAGAGGCCTCTTGGGGATCTTGTACTTCATTTCTCCACATCTAGGCTCAAGGCCAAGCAACCCCCTTTAGCTACAACGTTATTTCTGCTGAAGTATAATGTCGTGTTGTAGGGTGTTGCAGTGGAGGTTCCACAACACCATTCCTTGGCTTATTTTTCAGAGGAGGAAGCCTTATTTCATTTGGGATATCAGTGAGGAAGGATTCAACACATATTTTAGATCTTGGCACTTGGCCAACTCATTATATTCCACCTACAACGCAGTATCCTTCAGTGACTGCGTTATTTTTAGTGTGTATATGGAGTGAGGGTTTGCAGTATTGTTTGGAGGGTGAGATATTCAGTGTTTGGATCATCCTTTCACTTGGAAGATCCATTGGAGGAGGTATATTCAGCTTGTGCATCATCTACATCCATCTTTAGGTTCTTTAGTTGCGACGCTGCTCAATTTGCAGAGACTACAATTCAGAAGCATTTTTTCCAATTTGTATATTTCTCAATCCTTCTAGGATTGACTTGATATGTTTTAGGGGTTTAAGTTTTCTCCCCAAATTATTTGAGCTATACATTTCCACATCTGTTTATTGACATTATTTACGTAGCAGTGCCTCTTATAAAAACACATGGGTCATATGCTGGGTTTTCTATGTAGGTATCAATGTTCTTCATTTTCTTGTACATATTCTATTGAAGCTGCATTGCCTAGCTTGAGTGATCATTACCTCAGAAATTTGTATACATTTGATGCTATAAGATCAATTTGATGGCTATTTGGATCTTCTCATGATTTATGTATTGATATAACGTTTCCACTCCAATATTTGTTTTTTTACATTGCTGCATCTCAACTTTGGAACATCTTAAGGTGTTCTTATTGTTGTGAAATTCCCTATTTTGGGATATTACATGTATTTAAATTGATTGTGTATGACATTTGGATATGTACTTTGGAATGCGTGTGAAATTTCATTTGGTAATGCTTAGTATTTCCATGTGCTTGTATCTTATGCATTTACATTATTTTTAGAGTGTAATTGATATGTGATGTTTCTATGTTTGTATATGGTTGTATTTTGATGTGTGCTCATGATTGTAGCAAAGTTTGTGGTTTAGGTTCATTTGTATGGTTGTGTATTTAAATTGATTGTGTATGACATTTGGATATGTACTTTGGAATGCGTGTGAAATTTCATTTGGTAATGCTTAGTATTTCCATGTGCTTGTATCTTATGCATTTACATTATTTTTAGAGTGTAATTGATATGTGATGTTTCTATGTTTGTATATGGTTGTATTTTGATGTGTATTCATAATTGTAACAAATTCTTGTGGTTTAGCTTCATTTGTATGGTTGTGTATTTACAATGATTGTGTATCACATTTGGATATGTACTTTGGAATGTGTGTGAAATTTCATTTGGTAGTGCTTAGTATGTCCATGTTCTTGTATCTTATGCATTTACAATATTTTTAGGTTGTAATTGATATGGGATGTTTGTATGTTTGTGTATGCTTGTATTTTGAATTTGATTTGCATAGTATTTACAATTATATGGTATCATTTGTACTTTAAAGTGTATGTGAATTTCATTTTCCAATGCGTAATGTCTACATATATGCTTGTATCTTTATGCATTTACAACATTTTTTGTGTTTGACATGTAAAGTTTGTATGTTTGACAATTTTTGGGGTTTGTTTAGTAATGTTTTTATGTTTGCAAAATTTGATATGCAATCATGTATTAATGGAAATTTGATGTGCATTAATGATTGTGTATAGTGTTTGGTATGTGGTTTTCCTTTATATTTATGTATTTAGAATGAATGTGGATGACATATTGTATGCAATTTAAAATAAAAGGTGGGTTTAGGGAGTGATGAGTGTAGTGTAATTATAGGCTATAAGTGAGGGGGGAGGAGAGATGAGCTTCCACCTTCACATGGTTGGCCTCGTTAGTAGAGAATTTATGATTCTTGAAGCTAAGTGAAGCTCTCTAGGTAAACACACACACAAAAGCATTAGAGCCCAATTTTTATCAATCCCCCACTATATATATATATATACATGGGATGCTAAAATTTTATGCTTAATGTGTTTATGTTTATGTATAATATTATGTATTTGCATGATTGTATTATTTAACTGATTTTATTTGAACAATTTTATTAGTTTTGTATGATATTAATTTGTGTTTGTATAATAGTATTTAATTTATATTTTTATAATATATATATATATATATATAATTTAAATTTTATTATTATTATTATTATTATAAATATATTAATATTATTAAATTTAATAAATTTGGATTAATACAATATTAACTTTTTATATTATAATATATATTAATATACCATGAAATATATTAACTTTAGATATATATGGGAGGGAAGAACAAAGACATAGAGTGATAGCGGGAGTGACAAGGGAGAGATGGAGATAAACTGAAGGAGAGGGGAGATGATGAATGAAGAGAGAGAGAGAGATGGAGGTGGGAGAGAGAGAAGGAGAGAGGGATAGGGATAGAGATGGGGAAGAGAGAGGGAGGTAGGAGAGAAAGGGGGGAGAGAGGAAGGATGAGAGAGAGGAGGAGATAGGGAGGGATAGAGAGATGGAGTTTGAGGGGGTGAGAGGGAGGAAAGAAGAAATACATAGAGAATGAAAAGTGGAGAGAGAGAGAGGGAATCACAAGGGAGAGATGGAGAGAGAGAATGTATATTTAGGGGTGAGATAAAGAGACAAATAAGGAGAGATGGATAGAAGGTGGGGGGAGGAGGAGAGAGAAGGAGAAAGAGAGGGACATAGTAGCATAATTGGAGAGAGAGAGAAGAGAGAGGATTGGAGGGCAAAGAGAGAGAGAGGTGGGGGAAGAGAGAGGGTTGGAGGGTAAAGAGAGAGAGAGAGAGAGAGAGAGGGGAAGAGAGAGGATTGGAGGCCAAAGAGAAAGAGATAGAGAGAGATGGAGAGAGAGAGAGGATTATAGGGCAAAGAGAGAGAGAGAGAGAGAGAGAGAGAGAGAGAGAGAGAGAGAGAGAGAGAGATGGGGGAAGAGAGAGGATTGGAGGGAAAAGAGAGAGAGAGAGAGAGAGAGATGGGGGAAGAGAGAGGATTGGAGGCCAAAGAGAGAGAGAGAGAGAGAGTAATGGGGGAAGAGAGAGGGAGGGAGGAGAGAAAGTGAGAGAGAGGAAGGACGAGAGAGAGAGAGAAGAGTGGGGGGAGATGGGAGGAGAGAGGGAGGGATAAAGAGATGGAGTTGGAGGGGGAGAGAGGGAAGGAAAAGAAAGACATAAAGAGTGAGAAGTGGATAGAGAGATGGAGTGATAATGGAGAGATTGAGAGAGAGAGAGAGGCATATAGTAACAGAGTTAGAGGGTGAAGAGAGAGAGAGAGAGAGAGAGAGAGAGAGAGAGAGAGAGTATGTGAGAGAGTGGAGAGGTATGGAAAGAGAGATGGAGTTGGAGGGGGAGAGAGAGGGAGATAAGAAGAAATACATAGAGAGAGAAAGGTGGATAGAGAGAGAGGGAGTGATAAGGAAGATGGAGAGAGAGGGAGAGAGGACAACATGAGGGAAGAGATATAGAAGAAGGGGAGAGGGAGACAAGAGAGAGAGAGAGAGAGAGAGAGAGAGAGAGAGAGAGGCGAGAGTGATAGATAGATAGTTTGAAGAAAGAGTGTATGTTTTGGGGGTGATATAGAGAGACATAATGAGATAGAGATATATATGGGAGGTGATGAGAGGGAAGAAGATAGAGATGGAGAGATAGAGGGAGAGACAAAAATATTGATATATATGGAGTGAGAGAGTGTGTGTGTGTTTGGGGGGGCGAGATAGAGAGACAAAGATGGAGATATGGAGAGAGATATAGATATAGATGGAGGGGCAAGAGGGAAGAATATTTCTTGCACTAGATGCATTGATTTTAGTGTAGATGTTGATTTATAATGATATTTGATTAGCTGCGCTAGATGCATTGATTTCAATGTAGATGATTTCTAATCCTATTTTATTTCTTTTTCTTGCACAAGATGCATTAATTTGAATGTAGATCTTGATTTCTAATTATATTTGATTGCTTGTAGTAGATTCTGTTAGCGCTCAAATCTTCCTCAGGCTGAAGAAGGAAAAACTCGAGGCAACATCAAACCAAGCTTAGCCTCGTAGCTAGCCCTATGAGGACAGGAGAGGGCTCTCTCTGGGTCAAACTCAGTGAAAGATGTCCAATAGGATCTGAGATGACCTAAATGAAACACTGATATTGATTTTAGGCTAGTAAATTGATATGGATGAGGTTTTTAATAAATTATGGGGTTTTCTGGACTGTATAGGATCAAGAACAGCGTGAGCAGAGATTGAGTGAAAAGCACAGATTATTACATAAGGCGAGGTAGGAGTGAAGTTTAACAATTAAACTGAAATTAAATGGGATGTAAAGACTGCTTAAGAAAGATGAAAGGGGCATTTAACAATGAATCCCTTTCAGACAAAAGAAAATACACAAATCCTGAACGCCACTTCAAGGCAGAGCAAATAAATTGTATTCTACCTATCTCACTACAACAGCATCCAGTGAACTGATTGTGAATGAAATGTAAACATTACAAAATTACATATGAAACAGTAGAAGAGACATATGCTAAACTTTACACCACAAGAATCTTATAAAACAGAGCTGTACCATTCAATTAATCTCTGTCAAACAACTGTACAAATGAAGCTCTCTGTTCTTCACCACCAGCTCTCAGAACTCTCTCCTCTCAAAGTACAAAGTATTGCTTTAAATAAAAATTACATGCTCAAGCTATTACTAGCTTCTAGAAACAGAAAACTAACTTCTAGGAATTAAAACTAATTAAAATTCCAAAAAATAAACCAAATCTGGATCAGATTGCAAAATGTCTCGAGTTGTGAAGGTTGCTGGTCAAATCTCTTTTGAAATAGGAATCCTCAAAGCTGCCATTTGTCATAGACTGCCACCTGCTTTCGAATGCAAGGATGGTGGCTTTAATTCTGGAAATAATCCCCAACTGTCTGTCTAAATATTTAGAATTTTATTTCCAACCGTGTACTATCTCCCTGAAGATCTGCAATGTATAAATAAAACCCTGCTAGGGGAAAACAAATCGACCCCAAGTCAAGGGATTTGTTTCACTAAAATCACCAAAATAGAAAAATTCATCCATTTGTTCAAAGAACAGAAGATCGTTCCCCTTAAAATCCTCTGATGGCCAATTTAAAGACACAAACTGGAGCGCAGATCATTAACTGAAGTTTAAAATAGAAGATCGGTTCCTATTTTTCTATTGTGGTTGATGTCTTCATTTTAATTTGGCCTTTCGATTTCTGGCTTTGCGCCTTCCATGCAGCGTTATACCACCCAAGAAATATGGTATTTTGGCTCCGTTTGAATAGCGTTGTCATTTCTTATTAAATGCGGATTGATTTACGGAATCCTCTTTTTTTCTTCTTGTGATCGAGTATGTATTACTTTATTTGTATTTCGCTGATCTTGAATCTCAGCATATAACCTGTGAGCACTGCCCAATAAATGAAGGATAAAGCAGGGCCGGCTTTTACACCATATCATACAATATGTGCATAAATATCCCATGTTTTCTAAATGTCCCATATCCTTTACCTTCTTGAGCCTATTGCTTAAACAAACTTTCTGCAATTGAAATTTGTGTTTATATGCATGCAAATGGCTCTCCCGGTCATTCACATGAATGAAATGTTTTAGCGAACTAGGCAAGTAGACGTTCTCAAGGACTTGATATGCACATTAGAAAATAAATGCAGAACAAAATCATCTATGGCTTCACATTTTACTGAGCACAAAAGGCATTCCAGATTTATGCCAGCTTTGGAGCAATCACTCGATGACCCAGAAAGTAGCTTAATAATCCCAATCAATTCTGGCAAGTTATCTTTTGAAAATGTGACCTTGTGCGACATCACCAGATGTAACTCCAAAGCAATACTGCAGCTGAATGCAATGCCACAAAGAGGGAACTTGCAAGTCTGGTAAGCAAATCTTGCTACCTTGAAACCACGGCTCATGCACCGTTCATGCTTGACATCTTGTACATGAATTTCTGCAGCTTTGATATTTAACAAATTTACTGAGCAAATCATCAAAACCTGTTTGCACGTTGTTGGATTCGACTTGAATCGAAACTGGGCGCAAAACACGAATTTTCTGGGCTCTGTTTTAAGTGGGTAGCGCCCCTGCTCAAGTGGGTAGCGCCCCTCAAGTGGGTAGCGCCCGTGTAAATTTTCACTGGCTGTGGCGCTCAAGTGGGTAGCGCCCCCCAAGTGGGTAGCGCGCACCTCAAGTGGGTAGCGCCCACCTCCAAACGCTGTCAACGATTCTGCAAACCGTCTTCTGCCCTCCACAACACAAACTCGACCTCTGCCTTGAGAATTTGATGGAAATGAAATTGTTTACCATATCTTATCAAATCAAATTTGATTTTAAATTACTCCATGACCCTCTTTCATAATGTTTCAGCACTTTGACATTTGATCATTTAATACAATGCTTTTCTTTGGCTTTACCATGCTTTTCTGAATCTTGGACTAATGACACTTTGTTGTCTTTTGCAGGGATTGGTGGCCTGTCTTGGCTCAGCATTTTTTCACATTATTACAAACTCTGCTTTCCAATTTCCTTTTTTAATTTTCTAACTTTGAATGAGGGATTTTCTTTGTCTGCTTGCAGGGATAATAAACATCGAACTTTGGCAAGGAGAACCAGCATCTGCAACTGAGAAACTACATGGTGAAAAGATACATTCGATGATTTCTTCTTCAAAACCCTGTTTTGAAGAAGAATCAATTTCACATTATTGATAATGACATAAAAATAAAAACTTACTAAACCTTCCTCTAGTCTGCAGACAAAACCCTGGACTCAAGAATTAAAATGACTCTTTTCTGGACCACAGTAACATCAGTGACTGCGAATAACAAGGAATGAATTTCGGAGAATTTGACTGCAGCAGGCTGACAAGACGGAGTCTAACAGATTCATTAATATCAATGTAGTTTATTTCTAATCCTATTTTATTGTTTGCACTAAATGCATTGACTTAAGTGTAGATGGTGATTTTTAATCCTATTTGATTCCTTGCGCTACATGCATTGATTTCAGTGTAGATATTGGTTTCTAATATTATTTGATTACTTTCACTAGATGCATTGATTTGAAAGTAGATGTTGATTTCTAATATTATTTGATTACTTGCATTAGATGCATTGATTTCAGTGTAGATGTTGTTTTCTAATTTTATTTGATTGCTTGCATTAGATTTCAGTTTAGATGTTGATTTATGATTTGATGTAATTGGTTGTATGATGGTACATTAATTTTAAAGTGATTGGATTAAAAATTTCCATTGATTTATGTGTAATCACAAAAATTTATTGACAATGTATATTGATTTTTGTGTTATAGTAGTTCAACCTATTAATATTGGAGAGCAAGAGAGACAAGGTTTGATGTGTACTACAACAACTCGAGCTAAATATTTAAATGGTTTATGATTTCAACTGTCATTTTCATATAATCGAGATGAAAAGATGACAAAAGTAACAAGGGTGACAATAAGAATAATAGAAGAAAATAGTTTGAGATTGATCACGATGAAGACTATTTTTCAGCATTAAATTTATTAACAATATTTATCATCTCAACAAAGTGAGGTAACTAAACAAATTTAAAATTAAATGACCATATAAATCTCAGAGATATTTAGCATATTTAAAACGATTATATTAATACTAGATGCATTTACATATTATTGATAAAATTAGTAATATGTTCGATAGATTTTCTTTGTCGCACACGACTAAAACCATCCTAGATCCGTCTTAACTCTGAATCCATCAAGCACCAAGAGGGGTCAAATCTCTCAAGGTGCAAACCTTTCCTTGAGTTTTGGACTCAAGAAAGAGGTATAATAGATAATGTTTAATTTATTGTTAAGGATTTTTTTTTTTAATAGAAATATTTACAATATATTTGATTTTGTTTTTCCATTTTTGGATTAGTCATATCGAAGTTTTTTTGGTAAATGTTTCAAGTCATCAAGTGTGGTTCATCGTCAAGATAAAGATGAGGCACACTTGATGGTTCAAAATTTCGATAAAAAAAAACTTCTATATAAGTAATCTAGAAATGGTCAAACAAAATCACTCTTCTCACAAAAGCTTCCACTTTAAAAATATATTTGATCATATTTAGATAATACTTAAAACTTCAATAATAATAATATTTGCATCACAGTAAAATTTTATATTGATTTCTTATAATAATTTAAATTTGATCTTTTTTTTTGTCAATTTGTCTGTGATCCTCTAGCAGGCTTGACCTATGGCTTGAGTAGCCACGGCCCAGGGGCATCTAATCCGTCAAATTCATCTGGGGATCGCACCCGGCCTGGGCCGCACCAACCCTTTTACTGACTGGATTTTATAGTATGTCTCCTCCCCATAGCACAAGGCACAAGCACCCTCTGGTGAGGTTTGATCCTAGGTCGCCTTGCTGACGAGGCTCGTCCTCAACCGGTTGTGCTAGCAAGACTTGACAATAATTTAAATTTAATATTAATAAGATCTTTATTATTTAAATTTTAAATATGATAAATGTATAACATAATTTTAATTTAAATAATATTATTATATATTTTAATAATATATATAAATTTATTAATGTTTTATATTTAAATATTTATTAAAAATAATATTATATAATTATATAATATGTAAATATGAACTAACTAAAAATATTAGAATAAGTATGATATTATTTTCTTTGAATACACTTCACAACTTTGTGAATTAACACTACCTACCTAGAATGAGTCAATCCATATTCCTTGGTAATATATATATATATATATATATATATATATATATATAACTTAAATATTTAAAATTTAAATATATAATGTTTAAAATATTTGTTAAAGAAAAATACTTTAAATGATTTTTTTTACAATATATTTATATACTATTTAAAATTTCAAAAATAATGTTTATCTAACATTAAAAAATTATATATATATATATAAAAGTTTAATATAAATTTAATATATATATATATAATAATCAAAATATAATTTATATTTATATATATATATATATATATATATATATATATATATATATATATATATATATATATATATATATATATATGTCTAAATTTTTTATTGATTAAATAAAAAAATATATATATCATGACTTTTTTTTTTGGCACAATTTCCCTTATATTAACAATATCTAAGTAGAGAATGATACTGAGAGTAACAAAGAAGACGTAAAGGGATAAAATAAAGAATTAAAAAGATGAATTACCCAAATTAGGGTTCATCCTCAAGCCAACTTTTTTTTCCTTTCTTTTTTGAAACCTTGACCCAACCTTTCAAAGGTGTTTTGATCAAAGTGATATGCAAATTATCATTATGCAAAAAAGGAGATTCCTTATCAAATTCTAAGGAAGATGACACATGAGCTCTTTTCAGTATTCCCATAGAAGCATTACTATACAATATCTCTATGCTTGTTGAAGGAGCATGGTACACACCAGAAGTCGTTGAGCCTTGGATCGTGTCCCCCAAATGGATTTCATCATCAACACTTCATCATCCTTGTCCAATGTAGAGGAGGAATTTCCATCCATAGGAGAAGGGTTGTAGGGCTTCCAACTTTTATATCTAGAAATGAAAAATTTCCACTTCTATTGAGAATTAAACATTGGAAAATAATTTTGTAAGTGGATTATTTGATGACATAAGTAGCAACAAAAAGAAATATTCTCATAATAAAAAGTTAGTGTCCAATGAAAATAATTGATTTTTAAATTTATTTGATATGACAACCCTTTACTCATCAATTTCAACAAAAAATCTTCTATAGATGTACACAAAAAGCCACCAACAAGAGGCATCAATAATAACATAACAACCTAGAGTGTCTCCAATACCCTGAAAGACTGTATAGTGCCACAAGTGAGGCATATTAGGAATCTTGACCCATATTAACATCTTAGTAATGAAATTTGTGGATGGTTCAAAATATTAGAACCATGGGGTTAAAAAAAATCCAACATTGCCCCAAAACTAGCGCCCTTTAGATAATTCTTTATGATAATATTTCAATTCCCCAAATAACACAATGAATAATACCCTTGAGTATAAAATAACCTGTTATCTTTAGTCCATACGATCTGGATTCATTGGTAGAGATTATTTGTAGAATCCATTAATCAGAAAATTAGTTTTTCCTTTGAATATGCAATGAAGATCCTCCATATATGAGTGAGAAATTTATTAGGAAGGAGTTTCCTCCGAGGAGCCATCTGTGTCTAATCTGCCTTAGGGTTCGAGCATGGAGGACATATTTATAAGAAAAAGTATGAGAGGAGTAAGGATTGCCTCCAGTCCCCCCTCACAGATGAAGAACTATGAAAATAGAGGTGCCTTTACCAATATTGAAAATGGATAGATGATCAACACCATACAACTACTTACTTTCATTTTGTTGCTCCATAGTTTGAATCCCCGTCCCAATGTCTTTGAGCTCGTCACTATCCTAAAATTTATTCCATAAGCCTATGTTGGACTCATATAATTGTGTGCACTCATTTTCAATCTCTAGAACATTGTCAACAACTTTGGAGGTTATTTATACCCTCTCCCTTCTTTCTACCTCTTCTAGTGGGGTAGTGGGTGTTAGCACAGTTCTATGTTTAGTCATGAGTGTGTTTTAAATCATTTTTCTTTTAGGATAAAAATATTGTAAATTTCAAAAAAAATTAGAACGTTGCCAGAAGTTCCGGTAGCGTCTATTTTAACCCTATCGGACAGTCTGTTTTAACTCTATTTTATGCATGTTTTTCCTTTACCCATGCTACCGAAAGTCCTGGTAACTTCCCCTATTTTAAAATAAAAATAAAAAAGCACACTCGCTTTTGTGTTAGCCAACTCAAACACCATTCAGCTCCAGCCACCTGTTGCAGAGAATCTAAAGCAGAGTAGGAAACTAAAATATAATTATGCATATCACCAGGTGTGGTATACAGTTCTTATACTTCCCATTATGAAAATATCTTGTACATGGAAAAATGAACCAACATATCACTTAAAAGATTCCTATTAGTTATCTCAAGGATGAATGGGTTGAAACTGTCAAGCTCAATAAGATCTCTCTTACTTGTGAGAGGAGGTATATTATTGTATTTATGTATCACATGAGGTTTTTGTTTCACCTTGCAGGTATGAAGACTCTCAACCTACCTTTCTTTCTACTGAAAATCTTGACTAAGATGTCACCTAGAAAACAAACCCATGTAGTAGCATCAGATTATAGCATCTACCATCAAGCTCTTATCAAGGTGTTGAATGCTGAAGAACTCAAAAGAAGAAACCATTCTTGGGAGCATTTCCTATTTTATAGGGCATTCCAACCTTTACCTACACAAAAAATTTCTACTTAGCAACCTCCAGACTCATAACAACATTATCAACCTGCTGAGAAGAAGGAAGAAAGTTAGAAACCAACTACTTCATCAATTGGTAAAAGGACTAAAATAAAATAAAAGAAGATAAATATCTACAAGAAGGATATGGACTAAAAGGAAAAGGAAAATACTCCCCCAACCAAATTTGAAGAGAAATTGGAAAATGGAGAAGGTCCATCTATTAGCAAGTCCATATCAATGAATATTTTTCCTCTTGTTTCTCCTTTTCCCAAGGTATATGCCACAACACAGAAAGGAAACATTGAAGCTACAGAAAAATCAAAAGAGCAAGTGCTGCTAGAAGTTCTGGTATCAAACATTCAGCCTATGGTTCAAGAGTATCAGCCCACCAAATCAGATGAGGAGCTCCTGAAGGATGCAGGATATTTTGTTAGTAGCAGGAAAAGACAAATTTTTAGCAACAGTAAAAGACACACAAGAGATAGCATCAAATTCAAGCTGAGATCCAAAGCCCTACATAACCCAAGGTTGATGAGAAAAGTTATAGATGTGGAGAGGAAATTTTAAGGGTTACAGACTGTAACTCCTTCAATTGCAAAATTTAGTGGCTTCAATAAGAAAGAAAAGGGTAAAGCTCCTTCAAGCCAGCAAACATGAACCTTCAACGGAAGAATATCTAGAAGAGCTCAGAAGAGAAAAAGGCCATTTAAAAAGAGACAACCACCAGGACTACAAGGTCTTAATCAGTAATTGAAAGTAAAATAGATTTAGACAAGCTTGCAGAAGTTTCAGCTCATATGGAGGAGAGGTAAAAGGATGTCCCAATGAAGTATAATTTTGTATATTAGCTATAATTTGGAACAACTCAATTTTCAGAATGTTTTAATCTGCACAAAATTTTTCAAATATCTTGTTGCACATTTTTGAAAAGGAAATAAAGCGATACTGGAACTTCCAGTAACATTACAATTTTTTCGCAGTTATAGGTTTTTACTGTAAGTTCCAGTAGTGTCTGTTTTTAATTATTTTTGACAGCTGTCAGTGGAATTTCCAAGCTAGTCCAAGGATGAGAAGGACTCTTAATGATATGGAAATGTCAAGTAACGGTTGATAAGTTGTTTTGAGGTTGTTAATGTTGAATATTGCAACAAGAAACAGTGAAGGAGGCATCCTGAAACATTATCCTTGATCCTAGTTGGAAAATGATCACCTAAACTAGGTGGGGCCCACACAGGTGATTTTTGGCGCAAAGTCTATTTTTAGACTATGTCTATTTTTAGACATGTCGATCATAGTATATGAGTTGCAGGATGATATTTGTGTATGGTTGGTCAAGTTTAAAAAATAGATGGATTTCTATTTTTAGACATATTGGGTGGAATCTATTTTTAGATTGCCAGTCTAAAAATAGATATATCGAATATTATTAGCTCTTAATTGTATTTCGACTCTAAACATTATCTCATTCTCTTGGAGCACTTCAGTTAAGTGCACAGATGTGGCATAGGAGCTGACAGAAGGAATTACACTATTCCTAAGGGTTTACTGGAGCTATTGCATGGAGGACTTCAGTTAGAACTCATGTGACAGAGTTTGGTGGAGTTGTAGAAGTAGTTGGTGGAGTTGTGTTCAGTTTAACTCAGTTAGACACAGTTGAGATAGTTGTATCTAGTCTAACTAAATGATACACTAGTGAGAGTGGTGTGAATTAATTAATAATCAATTCACTAAATATTAACTCATTAATCAACTGAAGAATACAGCAGTTAACTACAGTGCATGGACAGTTCAGTGGAGACTAGTGGAGAGGTAGGTGAAAGAGCAAGTGTGACTATCAGTTGTGACTATAGTGTTGCATTTTTTGCACCACAAATTTAGTGGAGATGCCTTTAAGGATTGCATGAGAAAGGCTAGAGAAATTCAAGTTCATCTAGAGCCATTCTTCAGTAGGGATTGCGCAGTAGAGGCAGGCTAGCAGGTGGCAGAGATCGGTGCATGGATTTGCTAGATCAAGGCCTGATTAGTGTGTGACGATTGTATTGTACTGAGAGCTTGTGAGAAGCTTTGTATGAGGATTGTTACATGATCTCTATGACATATATTATATACAAATAGTTGGGGTTTTTAGCTTCAAGCTTTCCCATTAAAACATTGTGTTAGTGTGTGTGAATTTTTATGGTTTCAATGTGTGCATGCAATTGATTTAATTTCCGCATATGATGATCAATAGTAGAAGAGATTTTGTATTGTGCATGAAGTTAAACTAGTGTGTGATCAGGAGAATCTTGGACATATGCATGCTTAGTGCATATAATTTCTACATGGTATTAGAGCAATTGATCATTGGAGCAGATTGCAATTATTGAAGTGGTTGAGTTTTGTGCTGGTGGAATTCGAATTTGCTGCAGTGTTTTCTTGGTGTCGAAGTTGAGCATTCATTGAAATGTCTTTCAACGGATTGCAATTGGAGTATTCCCTTGAGGGCAGCTCGAACTATATTGCATGGAAGGACAAGATGGAGGCAGTTCTGGAGGATAATGGGTTGAAGGAGTTCATAGATGTTGATATTCCTAAACCGGGTTCTAGCGATGCAACCGCACTTGACGCATGGAAAAATAAGGTAGCAAGGTGTCAAAGGATTATGTTGGAAGGTGTGAAGGATCACATTGTGTCTAGTTTTTACGGTAAAGCCACTCCATTCTTGATGTGGAAGGCTTTGACAGAATTGTTCCAAAGCAGAAGTGACTAGAGGAAGTTAGCGCTTAAATAGAAGCTCAGGAAAATAAAAATGGAGAAGAATGACACTATTCCGATAAAATTGACAAAGTTTTTCCACTGCAGGGATGAGCTTGGGAGTGTAGGAGTTAGTGTGGATGAAGAATACTTGGTGAGCTTGTCTCTCCTTGGGCTTCCGAAGAGTTGGCATAGCTACGAGGACTCTGTCAATGGTCGGGAGAAACTGTCGAGATGGGAGAAACTTTGGTCGGATCTTGTGCAGGAGGAGATAAGGTAGAGTACCAGGGATGGCTCTTCATCAAATAATGATGATGAAGAGGATTGCGCTTTGGCTGCCAAAGCAAGGAAAGGGAAGGGGAAGAAAAATCCTTCTCAATCCAGGGCAGATGGCAAAGAGCGTGACATGTCGAAAGTGAAGTGTTTTCACTGTCACGAATATGGGCATTACGCCACAAATTGTCCACAAAGGAAGAAGAATAAGCAGGTTTCTGGAGCTGCAACTGGTGGGGCTCTTGCCTCACAATTTGATCTAGACTTCTCATTGATCGCATGCATGGTGTCTAGTGCATTGGGATTGGAGTGGTACTTTGATAGTGGCGCTTCCTTTCACATGACGGGAGATGTGAACCTTTTCAATGACTTGGTGGAGAAAGATCTCCAGTTGCATGTTGAGTTGGGCGACAATGGACGATACAATGTGACCGGCATTGGTACCATTACCTTTCATAGGGAGTCAGGTAAACTTATTATTTTACAAGATGTTGTGCATGTTCCAGGTTTAAAGAAGAATTTAATCTCGGTCGCAATGTTAGAGGATAAAGGGTATGATGTTGTCTTTAGTAAAGGAAAAGTTTTCCTTCGGTACAAAGCAACAGGAAAAGTCAAGAAGGTTGGGATTCAAGCTAAGAATCTCTACAGACTTGAAGTAGATGGGATTTATACGGAGCTTCCTACTGTTGGGAAGTGTAAGAAAGACATGCAATTGAAGCTTGAGAGGGAGTTGTATTTGCATGCAGGTAAGAGTGAACCTCGGGATGTGGAGCAGCCACAAGATGAGGATCATGGAGTGGGAGAAACCACTCATGCAGAGAAATTTCATGCCAGACGGGCAGAGGGAGTGCATGTAGCTATACCACCAGGTGAGAGGTGGGGCGACATGCATGAGTAATCCCAAGAGGAGATTTCTGGGCAAGATTCATGGAGATGGTGTGGATCTCATGAATTGAACCTGGCTACGAGGAGCCCATAGAGTAGCAGTAGCATGATCAATTGGATTGATGCAGGTAGATCAAAGTGATAGTGTCAGATACTGGAGCGCGGTTCATAGTTAACAGCAAGTGCAGAGTGCATGGGTGCAGAGTTCAACAGCGCAGTGGTTCCTGAAGACATGTGCAGTAGCTAAGCAGAAGTCGAAGACTTTGATGATATATGCATCAGATTGATTGAGTTGTTTGGATCCTTTTTAGTTTCAGAAGAGTTGCAGAGTAGATGCATGGAGTTGCATGGCGCTTGCAAAGGTTGCAGGGTGAATGCATGGAGTTGCATGTCGCATGCAAAGACATTCCTTTCTTGTTGAGAGGGAGTGTTGAAGATTGCAACAAGAAAAAGTGAAGGAGGCATCCTGAAAGCTTGTATTGTACTGAGAGCTTGTGAGAAGCTTTGTATGAGGATTGTTACATGATCTCTATGACATATATTATATACAGATAGTTTGGGTTTTTAGCTTCAGGCTTTCCCGTTAAAACACTGTGTTAATGTGTGTGAATTTTTATGGTTTCAATGTGTGCATGCAATTGATTTAATTTCCGCATATGATGATCAATAGTAGAAGAGATTATGTATTGTGCATGAAGTTAAAATAGTGTGTGATCAGGAGAATCTTGGACATATGCATGTGTAGTGCATATAATTTCTATAGTTAAATGAAAAATTTAACGAAGTTACATGGCTTTTAAAGAACCAAGATCATGGAGAGACATATCAACAGAAAAGTAGGTAGGTTGCCAGCACACTCAGCAACATAGTTCGAATAGTATTTTTCTTCCTATCTACATTTTTCCTATTAATTATAGTTCGATAGGATATTTCTTTAATACAATATAACTACTATGTAATGAGAAGAAGAGTGGATTCTTATTTTTATGTGATATGGCATTGGTGCCTCTCTCTATAAATATCATTTGTAAATACCATTTCATGGTTAGATTTTGGTCGACCTAAAGACCTTTTCATAATAAAGAAAACTCATTTTTGTACTTCATGTTGGAGGACTTTGTGTTTCAAGGACTATCTAATGTATGGCGTGTGTCTCTTGTTTTTTTATTCATCTAGTTTATGAGTTGCAATAGCTAGCAAGTAGGAGTAAGAGCATTGTTAATGGATCTAATAGTTAATTATGTACTGTTCAATCTTTTTCAAATCATATATATGTTGTGTAGAGAATGTTAGTGAAGGTTTCATGAAGTATTTATGAGATTTTTTATGCATGTATTCTGATTTCTAAATGTTTTTTCCTTTACATAAAACATATTTTATGTAAAAGGCAACTCTTATAGTCGCGTGACTTACTTAGGATATGTTTATTTCTTAATCTAAGTACCAGCTATCTGTCACCTTTCATCCGTCGCAATTTTCTCCCCTATACTACCAACTTGTCTATACAATTTATAGTTGCCACATCTTGCCAAATGCATGAAGGTCTAAAAGAGTTGAAATCATTTCAAATACTTTAAGAAGCCATCCCACCATCCAAAATATTTTTCTTTGAAATGAACTATGATGTGTAAGGCTTACTCCTTTTCATTCAAGGAGTGACTCCTTGTGCTAACTCTCCACCTTTTCTTTTAGGCCATGAACAACCTCTTCAATATTGGAAAATTTCTCCTCTATGGGAGTGTCAGTTTCCATGGGGACACCCTACATATTACTATATAGTACTTTGATATCCCATTGGAGTGCCCTTCTATTTCTTTGGCTTGTTTCCTTTCTTCTTTCAATTGTGTGTGTGCATCTTATAGAGCCTCATGCTCATTAGTGAGTTGGATCAAGTCCAAGAATTTTTTTTACACATGAAAATGTACTTCCCGGGAAATGGATTGCTGCTAAGAATGTAAAAAATACATCCGTAACTAAGAAATACTTAGAACTATCTAGGGAAACACTTGAGCATGTTGTTGGTCATTAGTGTCCATGAAGTGTATTGCGACTACGAGGATGACCAAGGTGCGATTCTCTGCCAAATTCGAGGATGGTTGTGACGATTTTTATCATATCTATAGTACAAGAGTTGTAGTTGTTGGCTCTACTACACTTGGCGTAGGAGTATTTTTCCTAGATGAATCAATCATTAGATTAAATTTCTTCGGTTTTTACAACATTTAATCCTGTAATTCCATCTACCATGTTAGCACTCTGTATTTTTCGTAGGTTGAGGAGGAAACTTACAAAGGTAACCAAAACCCACTATTAAAGCTAGCATCTAACCCTTCCAGCTTCAGAGAAGGCTCTCTCTGTATGACTTAACTTATGCTTTCAGGATTTTAGGCTATATATTTGAGTTCAAGATATATTTTTTAAAGTTTTGTTTGTAAAATGAAGGAAAATTCCATTGGGCATGGAGTCATTAAAATTCTTGGTGATCAATGAAAAAATAACAGAGCAACTGAAACAGGGCAAGGCAGGAAAACTCCAAGATCTTAAGATATTTATGGTGTGGGTAAGATTAAGAAACATCTGATCAGTTAAATACAAAGCATACTTAAATGAATTTTATATTTAATCTCAGAAGGAAAACATTAATATTGTTCCAAAACAATCAAGAGAAGAGTACAAAAAGTAAATTCAGCTCTTTATCTTCTTGCAATAATCAAGAAAGGAAATCCATGTGAAAACTTAGAAATAAGAACAAATTAAGATGATAAAAATATTACCATTTTTTTGACACAATAATCCTGGAACAAAACCGCCTCTACATTTCTGAAATTGATTACTTCAAGTAAATTTCACAACTTACAATAAAAAATGTCTTCCCTTTTTCGTTATCCAACCCTTTCTAAGTCTTATTAAAAAATATTTATAGACTTTCTATTGAACTAACTTCGGATTCCAAAAAGGAATTGATTACAAAATAATATCTAAAAAAGATATAGATATTTTTGAAATAGAACTAAAAAGTAGGTATTCTGGACAAATTCAGTTGTTCTGTTGAATCTTTAGAGGAAATTTGTTGTTGACTATAGCTATATTTATGCTTATTCTATTTGGATGTTCCAAAACTTTAGGATTCTAGTTAGATTTTACTCAACAAGCTTTACAAGTTTATCCCATCTTTCTTCACTTGGAATAGAAAAATTTACCATACTTCAAAGTCTTTCATCTACATTTTTGTATGTCTGAAAAGTTGGCTTATTGAGGAATAGATGATGGAATTCATGCTAAATATGGAGATCATATTGTAGGCATTCCAAGAAAGCTTCTCTAGTTATTGTTCCTCTTACTTTGGTAAATTTGTAAGTATCTGTAGCTATATCACATAACCTTTCTTGGTAGTTCTCTAATGGTATCAATTTTTCATTAGAGGCATTTAAGGCTGGAAGTCCTTTCTCCTGCAATGTGTTAAATTTTATGTTAAATATTTTCACCTGTAATTCCAATTCCTTGCTTTTTTTGTCTAGTTGTATCATAAGGTTATTTTTCGTCGGAACTCTCTTTACTTCCATAACTATGGCTATCCTATCTTTACTTTCGGAGTTCAACATCTTAATAATCTTGTGTCTGTGGTAGACATGATTTCCCTTATTCTTTTGGTTTCCTTGTCCTTTGGAATAGGAGTTTGTAGAGAAGTCTGGCTCACAATCTGTTCTTCAGCCTCTTGTAGTGTATTATCTGTCCACTACTCATGATTGACATACTGTCCTATTTTTGGTCAAGGTGTATGTGGATATGGAGTGGTTTTCTGATCATCTCTCTTTTTTTAAATTATTCCAAATGTATCATAAGACCATGTGAAGCTTAACTGAAACTTAATTTTCCTTAATATTTCTTCTATTTCCTTTGTTTATACTTTGGTATTTACAATGTAAGGCCCCACATGTGCTTTTAATTTGAATTGTGCCTTCTTTTTTCTTGAGAAAAAATGTAATTCATTCATATTTAGCATATGTCTAATGTACTCAAGAAAAGAAAAAAATGCTCACTGACACAAACACTAGCAATTTGTAGGGAGGAAACTCACATCCATATATCTGAATCTGTGTAATTTTGGTAAAGATACCAATTTCCCACTTTAAATTTTTCTGTAAGATTCAAAAACTTTTCGATTTCTGGTGAAATTCTTGGTATAACATCACTGCCAAGAATACACAAGGATGTGTGTAAACACTAATCCACAAAGTCGTTGAATGAAAAATCTTTCAAATTACTTCTAACTAAAGAAGTCCAGTGGATTATTGATAATTGGCTTTCTTGTTCATCCATCCTTTTTAGCTGGAACTTGAACCTTTATTCTTGATATAATAACATTAAATACACTAGGACTGACTGGTGTTTGAATGCTCCTTCAACTTTAAACTTCAAAAATTTATCATGAATAATATATGATAAGTATTGCTTATAATTCAAAAGAACTGAAGGCTTTTTACCAACTGAAAATACCTATAAAAATCCTAACACTACCTCATCTACCCATTGGTCTTAATGATAACCTAATAGGAAAGTCACCATGGAAATAAATTTCCTTCACATATCAAGGAAAATTGAAGCGGAGTATGGGGGATCAGTTCTAGGAAATTTAGAATTATGAGGAAAAAAACATTAAAAAATATGGCCTCATTGGGAGAAGGTAAGATTTTGGTATATTTCCATGAGCACATCAATTGAAAATGGGTGTAAAGAGGGTTGGGGATTTATTTGAATGATTTGACATATAAATTCTAGGGTAATTGAGATCGGGACTTCATTTTTATGAGAAATTACTGCTTTCTTGCTAGGGAGGTACCTAAGATGACACCAAGTAACGAATTATGAAAAAATATGAGTTTGGGGAAAGATAAACTAAGGAAAACCTTATTCCCATATTCTTAGATAATCTCTATTGTCCAAGAACTTTCGATTTTCCCAAAGAGGACCTACCTAAATTGAGTTTATGCTATCTCGTATAGGGTGTTGACCAAAGGGGACCTACCTAAATCACGGACGAGAGGTTTCATGGGATACTCATCATATTTCTTTCCCTTTTCTTTGTGTGAATACATTTTTAATTTCAAAGTAAAAATTAAGGAAACACTGTTACCTGATGAAGGGATTGGCTCGTAGAGGGCATCGGTAGACTTTAAAGGTAATTTCATCTTGAACCTGTGTAGATCAAATGATTTGCGAAAGGGAATTTTAATGGTTAATGGAGGATTATTTTAACAAAAATTGAGGGCATTCTAATGGAATTTTTACTGTTTTTGGAGCATGGTATTAATGGGAATTTCATACATTGGTGGGAGAAATTTATTATGCAATGTCTACATGACATTTGGTAGGTGATTTGAATGGCAACGGTCGTATGACGTGGATGATGGATGATGTGGATGAAGGAATAAGGGACAAATGGCATGGGCAAAGGGGGCCCCATAAACACACTGTGGAGATGACACATAGCTTGGGTGGTTTATTTGGAAACCACATTTCTCCCCCCCCCCGCCCACCCACTGTCAAGTCCTGAAATGTTGGGGGGGGTCCAAACTTCATTCCCCATCATTGATCTAGGCAGGAATGATCAAAATCGTTGAAAAGTACAAATGCTTTATGAAAAATGACAAAAGTGTCATGTCAAACATTATTTCAAACCTTTTAAAACTAACTTTAATAATAAACTTCAATTGGAAACATTTGAACTAGCACGCCCTTTGGGGTTTTATTTCTATTTGTTCCCCTTTTATTTTTATTTTTATTTTCTCTTTCAATTATTTTTTATTTTTATTTTTTCTAGTATTTTTTTTTCTATTCAAAAAACTATAAACAAATTTGAAGTGGAAAAATAAATTACAACATCCCATAGGATAAATAACTAGATAATCATACCTGGGTCACTATATCTATAAGACCCTAACAGTGGCTCCAATGTGGATGGCATCCTCCCTGTGAGGTGCCAAGAACGTCGTACGATAGTATCCTTTTCCATTGGGCATTTATTTGTCTTGTCATTAGCTTAAACTGACCTTATTAATAGAAAATCCATTACATATGGTCACAAGTCATTTGAAACTTAGGGCCTCCACTCTGGGCTTCAATTTCTAATGATAGCCACCCACACCTACAACATCTAAAAATAAAATGATATATAAATTCTTTATATCATATATAAAGTATTTGTATCATATTTAATGTCAATAATAATTTTGTCTTTAGGATCTATCTTCTTCCTTTTCTTGAAACACGAAAATCTTGAGAATCTAAATTTATGGAATTTCCCTTATTGTTTTGGTTTCCTTGTCCTTGTGAATAGGAGTTTCTAGAGAAGTTTGGCTAAAAATCTATTCGTCAGCCTCTTGTAGTGTATTCTTTGTCCACTGCTCTTGATTGGAATACTTCTTTATCTCTAGTTTAAGTGTATTTGCATATGGAGTGGTTTTATTCTCAACTCTCTTTTTTGAAATTATTCCAAATGGATCATAAGACCATGTGAAGCTTAACCTAAACTTCATTTTCCTTAATATTTCTTCTATTTCCTTTATTGTTGCTCTAGTATTTACAATGTAAGGCCCCACCCGTGCTTTCAATTAAATTGTGCCTTCTTTTTGCTTGACATAAAATGTAATTCATCCATATTTAGCATATGTCTAATGTACTCAAGAGAAAAAATTCTCATTTGCACAAACACAAGAAATATTTAGGGAGGAAGCTCACACCCATAGATATGAATCTCTATGTAATTCTGGTAAAGATACAAGTCTCCCTCTTTAGCTTGTTTTTTACGATGAAAAAACTTCATGATTTTGGGTGAAATTCTTGGTATAACATCACTGCTGAGAAGACATAAGGATGTGTGTAAAAATTGATCCACAAAGTAGATGAATGAAAAATATTGTGAATTCCTTCTGACTAAATAAGTTCAGTGGATTACTGATAATTGACTTCCATGTTCATCCATCCTTTGTAGTTGGAACTTTAACTTGTATGCTTGATAGAATAACATTAAATACACTAAGACTGGCTGGTGTTTTAATTCTCCTTCAACTTTAAACTTCAAAAATTCCTCACGTATAATATCTGATAAGTATTGATTGTAATTGAAATAAATGAAGGCTTTTGACTAGCTGAAAATACTGACAAAAATCCTAACACTACCTCATCTACCCACTAGTATGAATGATAACCTAATAGGCAAGTGACCATGGAAATAACTTTCCTTGACACCTCAGGGAAAATTGAAGTAGAGTATGGGGGATCAGTTCTAGGCAATTCAGAATTCTTAGGAAAAAAACATTCAAAAATATGGGTTTGTTGGGAGAAGTTAAGATTTTGGTATATTTTCATGCGTGCATTAGTTGAAAATGGGTGTAAAGATGCTTGGGGATTTATTTAAAGGATTTGGCATATAGCTTTTGGGGTAAATGCGAGCAGGACTTCATTGTTATGAGAAATTACTACTTTTTGGCTAGGGAGATACCTAAGATGACACCAAGTAATGAACTCTGGAAGAATATGAGTTTGGGGAAAGATAAACTGAGGCAAAACTGATTCCCAGATGCTTAGATCATCACTGTTGTCCAAGAAATTATGATTTTCCCAATTTCGGAGCTCATATAGATCAAACTCACATTGAGTTTATGTTATCTTGTATTGGGTGTTGACCAAAGGGGGTCTATCTAAATCAGGGACAAGAGGTGTCATGGGATTCTTATCGTCTTTCTTTCCCTTTACATTGTGTGAAGACATTTTCAATTTCAAAGGAAAAAATAAGGAAACGGTGTTACTTGGTTGTAATTGAAGAAGGTATTGGCTCGCAAAGGGCATTGATAGACTTTAAAGGTACTTTCGTGTAGAACCTATGTAGATCAAATGATTTAAGAAAGGTAATTTTGCAGGTTAATGGAGGATTTTTATAACAGTATTTGAGGGTTTTGTAATGGAATTCTTACCATTTTTGGAGCATGTTATTAATGGGAATTTCATACGTTGGCAGGAGAAATTTATTATCCAACGTATACATGATTGTTGGTAGGTGATTTGAATGGCAACAGTCACATGACATGTAGTATGGGTGATTTGGACGAAGGAATAACTGACAAATGGCATGGGCGGATAACGCGGGAGTGAACAAGCTGAAGGGAGCATCAGATGGTGGGGGGAGGAGCGGTAAACGACATCGGGAGGGGACCCTCAAAAACACTACGAAGAGGACACGTAGCTTGGGTGGTTTTTTTGGAAACCACATTCCTCCCCCGCCCACCTCCGTTAAGTCCTGAAAGGTTGGGTGGGGTATTCTGAACATTGTTCCCCATCGTTGATCTGGGCGGGAACGATCACAATCATTGAAATGTATAATTTCTTTAAGAAAAATGACAAAATTGTCGTGTCGAAAATTGTTTCAAAGCTTTTAAAACTAATTTTCATAAAAAAAAATCAATTGGCGGCATTTGAACTAGCGTGCCCTTTGGGGTTTTATTTATATGTATTCCCCTTTTATTTTTATTTTTCTTTTCTCTTTCAATTTTTTTAATTTTAATTTTTCTATTCAAAAAACTATAAACAAATTCGAAGTGGAAAAATAAATTACGACATCCCATAGGATAAATAGCTAGATAATCATACTCGGGTCACTATATTTATAGGACCCTAACTTGCTCCTGCTCAACTTTCTCAATAGCTATGATAAGAGTAGAAATTCCCTGCTTTGACACTTCTTTGATTGGCTGAACCAATTTCTCTAAGTCCTCCTCCGATAGAGAAGGTTTTTCAAGTCTTGTTTTCTTGCTCACATTTTGCTTCTTTTTGGCATCCTTCTTTCAAACTTACAATTTCCTATTCTCACATCTTGTTGTAGCTTCCTCTTCCTTGGGTTCCCATTGGGGTTTGTTGGGACACACTCTTGTTCAGGTTCTTGTGGTTAATTTTTTGGGAATTCCTTCGGTTGTGGGGAATACGACCCTATCTATTTTGGTCCTTTACATTCCACCTCTATGCCATTATCACATATATGTACCTCTGACTACTTTTCATGGATTAGTATACACCAATCCACTATCTATTCATTCACTATCTATGACACTGGATTCTCATCAAGCTTTTAATAACAATTCCACCATTTATTGTTAGGGTATGCACATGCTTGTACATACATGTGGTGAGGAGTTTCATGGAACATTGTGATTTTGTTATAGGCTTCAATGACCTATAGGAGCGGTAAACGACATCGAGAAGGGACCGTCAAAAACACTACGAAGTGGACACATAGCTTGGGTGGTTTTTTTGGAAACTACATTCCTCCCCCACCCACCTCTGTTAAGTCCTAAAAGGTCGGGTGGGGTATTCTGAACATTGTTCCCCATCGTTGATCTGGGCAGGAATGATCGCAATCGTTGAAATGTACAATTGCTTTATGAAAAATGACAAAAGTGTCGTGTCGAAAATTATTTCAAACCTTTTAAAACTAACTTTCATAAAAAAAAATCAATTGCTAGCATTTGAACTAGCGTGCCCTTTGGGGTTTTATTTCTATGTATTCCCCTTTTATTTTTATTTTTATTTTCTCTTTCAATTTTTTTAACTTTTAATTTTTTCTATTTTTCTTTTTCTATTCAAACAACTATAAACAAATTCGAAGTGGAAAAATAAATTACGACATCCCATAGGATAAATAGCTAGATAATAATACCCAGGTCACTATATTTATAGGACCCTAACTTTCTCCTACACAAATTTCTCAATAGATATGATAAGAGTAGCAATTCCCTTCTTTGACACTTCTTTGATTGGCTAAACCAATTTCTCTAAGTCCTCCTCCAACAGAGAAGGTTTTTCAAGGATCGTTTTCTTGCTCATTTTTTTCTTCTTTTTGGCATCCTTATTTCAAACTTACAATGGCCTATTCTCACATATTGTTGTAGCTTCCTCTTCCTTGGGTTCCCATTGGGGTGTGTTGGGACAAACTCTTGTTCAGGTTCTTGTGGTGAATTTTTTGGGAATTCCTTCGGTTGTGGGGAATAAGACCTTGTCTATTTTCGTCCTTTACATTCAACCTCTATGCTATTATCACATATATGTACCTCTAACTACTTTTCATGGATTAGTATACACCAATCCACTATCTAGTCATTCACTATCTATGACACTGGATTCTCATCAAGATTTTAATAACAATTCCACCATTTATTTTTAGGGTATGCACACACATGTACATACATGTGGTGAGGAGTTGCATGGAACATTGTGATTTCTTTATAGGCTTCAACGACCTATAGGAGCGGTAAACGACATTGGGAGGGGACCCTCAAAAACAGTACGAAGAGGACACGTAGCTTGGGTGGTTTTTTTGTAAACCACATTCCTCCCCCGCCCACCTTCGTTAAGTCCTGAAAGGTCGGGTGGGGTATTCTGAACATTGTTCCCCATCATTGATCTGGGCAAGAACGATCGCAATCGTTGAAATGTACAATTGCTTTATGAAAAATGACAAAAGTGTTGTGTCGAAAATTGTTTCAAACCTTTTAAAACTAACTTTCATAAAAAAAATTCAATTGGCGACATTTGAACTATCGCGCCCTTTGGGGTTTTATTTCTATGTATTCCCCTTTTATTTTTCTTTTTCTTTTCTCTTTCAATTTTTTTTAATTTTTAATTTTTTCTATTCAAAAAACTATAAACAAATTCGAAGTGGAAAAATAAATTACAACATCCCATAGGATAAATAGCTAGATAATCATTCTTGGGTCACTATATTTATAGGACCCTAACTTGCTCCTGCATAACTTTCTCAATAGCTATGATAAGAGTAGCAATTCCCTGCTTTGACACTTCTTTGATTGGCTAAACCAATTTCTCTAAGTCCTCCTCCGACAGAGAAGGTTTTTCAAGGCTCATTTTCTTGCTCACTTTTTGCTTCTTTTTGGCATCCTTCTTTCAAACTTACAATGGCCTATTCTCACATCTTGTTGTAGCTTCCTCTTCCTTGGGTTCCCATTGGGGTGTGTTGGGACACACTCTTGTTCAGGTTCTTGTGGTGAAGTTTTTTGGAATTCCTTCGGTTGTGGGGAATATGACCCTGTCTATTTCGGTCCTTTACATTCCACCTATATGCCATCATCACATATATGTACCTCTGACTACTTTTCATGGATTAGTATACACCAATCCACTGTCTAGTCATTCATTATCTATGACACTGGATTCTCATCAAGCTTTTAATAACAATTCCACCATTTATTGTTAGGGTATGCACATGCATGTACATACATGTGGTGAGGAGTTGCATGGAACATTGTGATTTTGTTATAGGCTTCAACGACCTATAGGACCAATAAACTACATCGAGAGGGGACCCTCAAAAACACTACGAAGAGGACACGTAGTTTGGGTGGTTTTTTTGGAAACCACATTCCTCCCCCACCCACCTCTGTTAAGTCCTAAAAGGTCGGGTGGGGTATTCTGAACATTGTTCCCCATCGTTGATCTGGGCGAGAACGATCGCAATCGTTGAAATGTAAAATTACTTTATGAAAAATGACAAAAGTGTCGTGTCGAAAATTGTTTCAAAACTTTTAAAACTATCTTTCATAAAAAAATTCAATTGGCGGCATTTGAACTAGCACGCCCTTTGGGTTTTTATTTCTATGTATTCCCCTTTTATTTTTATTTTTCTTTTCTCTTTCAATTTTTTTTAATTTTTAATTTTTTCTATTTTTCTTTTTCTATTCAAAAAACTATAAACAAATTCGAAGTGGAAAAATAAATTACGACATCCCATAGGATAAATAGCTAGATAATCATACCCGGGTCACTATATTTATAGGACCCTAACTTGCTCCTGCACAACTTTCTCAATAAATATGATAAGAGAAGAAATTCCCTGCTTTGACACTTCTTTGATTGGCTAAACCAATTTCTCTAAGTCCTCCTCCGACAGAGAAGGTTTTTCAAGGCTCTTTTTCTTGCTCACTTTTTGCTTCTTTTTGGCATCCTTCTTTCAAACTTACAATGGCCTATTCTCACATATTTTTGTAGCTTCCTCTTCCTTGAGTTCTCATTGGGGTGTGTTGGGACACACTCTTGCTCAGGTTCTTTTGGTTAATTTTTTGGGAATTCCTTCGGTTGTGGGGAATATGACCCTGTCTATTTTGGTCCTTTACATTCCACCTCTATGCCATTATCACATATATGTACCTCTGACTACTTTTGATGGATTAGTATACACCAATCCACTATCTAGTAATTCACTATCTATGACATTGGATTCTCATCAAGCTTTTAATAACAATTCCACCATTTATTTTAGGGTATGCACATGCCTATACATACATGTGGTGAGGAGTTGCATGGAACATTGTGATTTCGTTATAGGCTTCAACGACCTATAGCAAAATGTGCAGTACCTTCAAAATAGCATGATTACTGACTTATTTCCATAAATAAATTTTATATTTGTATTCATATATCTCTTTTTATCATAAGTATACTAGGGTAATCCAAACCATGATGTAATGTATTTTGTCTTTTTTGGTAGAGGAAATTTGGTATACTGAGAGACTTTCCATTTTTTAGAGCAATCAGGATCAATAGCCATTCATAGTGGACATTTGAAATCCTATCCTATTCCTAAAAACATTCTTACGTAAATTGATTTAGTAGAAAGGTGGCCCATTTCATCTAAAAATTTGCGATGCATTTTGATGTGCAAACCCTTGCTCCTACAAGGAATTGTTCCTTTTGGAACTTCCTAAGAAACTTAAAACACATTAGTTGCGTGGAAAACTACACCTGCTCATCACTTATAAAGGATATTAATATCCTCCTCTATTCATAATTATGTCGTGTTTTTCTATCCCCTCCTTAGCAACATCCTTTTCATTCCTTTTGTCAAACAGAGTTTATGGATTCTCTCCTACCATGGATACCCAGTTAATCCTACATATGAGCTATGGATCAATTTCTATGGGCTCATCGAGCCACATAACTCTGTTTTTTACACAATTCAAGATTACTTTAACACAATTATTTAATTTAAGACTAAGACCAAAGTGGGGGACATCCAACAAATTTAAAATATTTGATTTATCAGAACCCCTAGCCCATTGTTGAGGTTCACAGAACTGTTGAAGTCTTGGTTTCACTATGATAGTGATGTACTTGTCTTGAGAAAATTGGGGAAACTTGTTGGGGTATGCAACATCATGGTCATTATATTTCAGCTTCTTAATAATGTTCAGCATGTCACCTTCTTTGATAATCTATTGAAGAATTGGATTCATTAACAATTTATTCTTTGGTTATTTCAACAACTAAGTTTTTGGTTTTGCAACAAGTTGTGGAGGTGGCACACCACTAGTACCCTTTTTCCTTAATTTCTTGGGAACTAATGATGAGGCCATGGCATATGTATTTAACAACTGAAAATTTTCTCTGCAACTACACTTTTATCTTATAAATTCTCTTTGATTTTTGCTTCATACCTCAACTCTATTCTTACAAATATGGCACAATGAGAAAAGAACTGGATGAAGTACTAGTGACTTGCATGCATTTTGTTCATTTTCAATTGCAATAACTCCAGTAATCTTGGTCATATCTTATAATAACTTCACCAGGAAGGAACATCATTTGTGATTCTATGGTGGAAGTCATGTCAAAAACCTTTCTGACATAGCTGCCAATCTAGGATATATTTTTCTTTAATTAAATTTTATCTATTTTTACATAAATTTCCACGGTGTCCCATCCACATGGGTGGCATGCGGTTTTCTAGTGTATTTTTCTACAATTTATTGGTTTTAGTTTCCATAATCTACCACTAGTTGTAGTCCTCTTTTCATGCTATCACTGGTAATGCACACTTTCCTTGGCTACTTTTTCACCCAACTATGTAACTACAACAAAAATGTTATACTTTACCAAGCTCGCCAAATTGTTCCTACATGAAAAACATTATTTGGGTTCTTTTCTTCACAACGACTACCTTCAAACACCAATAAGGTTACAAAAACAAATGATTTTTTTCCCTACAAATAGATCAATTTTGGAAATTGGGGCAGTTGTCTCTATATAATTTCAATCAACTATTGTTGACAAGTTAATTGATGGGATCCTCATTTAGTTTATCCAATTGTACTATTGTTGCATCTGTGACATATTGGATATTATACAATCCCATCCAATGCATCTGAAATTTCCCAGGCTATGTCAGAAATTTGTTTTCATTCATCAACACAATATCATCACATGGAATTGATTTTGCTTGATATGGAAATCATGCCATTCCTTTTTCCTATCCTTCACCTCCTAATAGGTCAACATTGTTAACCTCCTAATCTCAATAAATATGGAGAACTAGAGATGAAAAACTTCATTACCAAACCAAATATCAAAGTATTTTTTTTAACAAATCATTTTTCCAAACAAATTGGCAAGCAATATTTCAAAATACAATATTTTCAAATGTTCTATTTTTGTTTGATTTTCTCTATAAGAGCATGCAATGTGAAACTTTATAATTTTAATACATAAAGTTGGTTTTTCAGTAAATTGATATATAATCGCAGTCTAAAACCTCTCTAAAATGACAATTTGAGATACCAACAGTTGAATAAATTAATGAAATAAATAACACCGATATGTTTTTATGGCTATGTAATAGTCATGGGAACTGTCATTAGAAAACATAAACACCGGAAAAAACAAACTTAGGAAAAAAGGACAAGAAAACAAAAGGAGAACTTTTTGGAGAACTGCATTGAAGAAAAATTCCACTATCTAATTAAACAGAACAACATATAAATGAGAGGAATAATCTTACCTTAATAATGTGATTGCAAACCATAGAACAATACCCTTTGTGACATTAATGTTATCTCTGGAATATTTTCAAGTTGGTAGGGATAGGTTTGGAGTTGAAAGTAAGATCACCAAGTGCAGTTCTATTCTGGATGGAAAGTTCCAGGTGTCCCCTGCCTTGTGAAGAAGAATCATCCTTTCTCTTTCATTGTCCCTATGAAAAGAGCCTTTGCTTCTTATGTATCCATCCCTTTATATTTTATTTCCCATTCAATTATCCTTGTCAAATTATCATAAATTGAACCTTCTCTCATTCTCTCTCTCTCTTTAAATCCTTGTTTCCCATTCCCTTTCAATTCCCCTTACGATCCTTTCAAAAAACCCTTCTTGTTCGATACCATCGTGAAACCCTCAATGGTTTCTTTCCCTTTTCCTCTCTACATCATCCCCAATTTTGGGTCATAAGTTGATACTTCTTTGACAACAAGATCCCTTGAATAGTCACTCAACCCCTCTAGAATATATCCTTTCTCCCCTTGGATAAATCATTTCATATTCCAATAGAATTTTATTTATTTTCTAGTGAAAAGTCACTAGGTAAAATCCCAGTGATTTTAGGGTAATTATTTTGACATAAAATAAAGCCTCTAAAATTGAAAGTAAAGAATCCTTTGTAGTTGACATCGTGTCACAAATAATTTTAATACTTTCAAGCACTATTTTTCTTTAAAACAAAGTTTAATATTTCTATTTTGAAATTGGCATGATTTTTTTTGGCCTCGCTCTTTCTCAAATATCTGGCAAGTCTCTCATTTCAATAAGATTTTTTTTCTCCGACTTGGCCTAGCCATTTATTGAATATCTAAAAAGTCTCTAAGGGATATCAACAATAATAATGGAAAACTCATATCATGAACCTCTTCAAAGACCATTATCAATCCATAGAATAGTGAAACCGTCAATGGTCACATTTCCTTTCCTTCTCCCCATTTCCCCCAATTCTTGTTCCATCATTATGGAATTTTTTTATATAAATCTCCCCCGATCACCCACCAACCTTCCATTTAACTCTATTCCTACTCCTCTGGCCTAGGTGATTACACAACGTCATTTTCAAATCATCCCAATAGGATTTTCTTCATTTGCTAGCAGTAGGTCATGAGGTTGAAACCCTATGTATTTAGGGTAGATTTTTGGTCATTAAATAAATCCTACGGCATCCAACACATATTAACATGATTTTTGGTGTCTATAAGCTAAAAAATCTATTCTAATAGTTTTTATTGTGAATTCAACCCAAATAATTTCTAGCATGACTCATTCTGGAATTTCTAGCAAGTCCCCCAACTTTCAATTCAATAATATATTTCTCAACTTTGGTCTAGACATTTATGGAACGTTTGGAAATTTCTCAAGAATCTTGTCAATAATAGCGGCGAATTCCACTTATAATCATATGCATATACCATTATGTAGAAAATATAACAACGAGATTCAATATGATCATGTAATGTATTAAAACAAAATACTTAATCCTACTACAATTTGCGGTAACCAAATTCGACCGTACAATCACATAACAAGTAAGAGAGAGAAATAATCAATCGCACAACATAAGATGTATCTGGGGAAATCCACTACTCAAAACCCTACTATTTGTATATTGTATAAAGTCAATACCATGAAAAAATACAATGCTTTTCTCTCACTGAGAAACTTTTGCACTCTGTTGACTGCCTCACTCTAATCTAGGAAAAATCAATCAAATACATAACCAATTATCAAACTTTGTTGACCAGCCTTGTTCATGCATTCCTGGAGGAATTTTCACCCTATTAAATAGGAAATTACCAAGAATTTATTGCAAAATTCATCCAAGGCTTCCTGATGACTCTATACCTGACCTGTATAAGTTTCTAAATATACAACTAATAGATATCTTCCATTTAACCTCAGTCTCAATTGGGCCTTCATTAGAACTAACATGCAACAACTATCAGTTAACTAATTGATCACTACTTGTGAATTAAATCAAATTTATTTCATTGGACCTCTCACTAGCTCATCTCTCAGTTAGAACTAGTTAAACTCATTTTAACTCAATTAATTTGGTTATCTAATTACAACTCACAAATAATTGTAACTTGACCCCCTAAAATCATGGGATAACTCAACATGCCTCCTATCTAACCCTCAAATTGAATTTCCTAATTTAACTAAGTATTTATAACTCAGCTAACTAATACAAGTTTTCATGAGATGAAATTATGATTTCTCTTCAAATTTAATTAAGGGAAAATTAAATCAAAAGCCCCCTTGGGTGCTATTTCAACACTCCCTCTCAACAAGAAAGGGATTATCTGCTACCACGATCCTGCCTATGAGGAATTAAAATTTTCTTCTTAAAATTTCCTTCGTTAATATGTCTGCATCCTGCTTCTCCGTGGGAATGTACTCTAATGACATAATCCACTTTTGCATAGAATCTCTGAGATGGTGATACCATATATCAATATTCTTGGACCTATCATGAAAAAATGGATTAACTGAGAGATTTATGGAACTCTAGTTATCATAATTTATCACCATCGAATTCATCTATCGACCAAACAAACCAACAAGTATCATCCTCATCTAGATGGCCTCGCATGTTGCTTGATTGGCCGCCAGGTAATCTGCCTTTGCTGAGATGAGTGCAAATGATCTCTGTTTCCTGTTGTACTAGGAAAGTGTTGTTGATCCTATTCTGAAGATGCCCCCTGATGTGCCCTTCTTATCAAATGGACTCCCTACCCAATCTAAATTGGTGAAGCCTTGAAGCTTCACTCCATCTATTCGCCTATACCATAGTCCATACTCTGTAGTGCCTCTGAGGTATCTTAACACATTATTTCCTACCTTCCAAAAGACATTGGTAGGCTTAACCATAGCTTGAATAAGTTGGTTATTTGATTAGCATATGTCTGGCCTTGTGTGCACCAAATATATGAGTGAACCCACAAGCTTCCTATAAACACTAGCATCCACTACTTCGCCTGATGTAGCATCCTTCTTCCTCTAGTTTCCTACTAGAGGAGTAGTCATGGGTTTGTTTCCCTCCATGTGGAAATTCCTTAGAATATATTTGGCATACTTTCCTGGAGATACAAATATCTCCCCAACTATTTGCCATATTTCCAATCCTAGGAAATAGTGCAAGAGCCCCATGTCGTTCATCTCAAATTCTCTTGCAATATCCTCTTTTCAGGACTTGATGAGTTTCTCATCACCTGTTAGTATCAGATCATCAAAATAAAGTAAAATAATCAAAATCTTACCATCAACCACAATATGATATATGTCTGCAGCCACTTCACTCTTGGTGAAGCCCAACCCAGTGAAATAATTTTCGATCCTGGTGTACCAAGCACAAGGTGCTTTCTTCAACCCATAAAACACTCTCTGACGTCTGCACACATGAAACTCCCTATCTAAGGTCTCAAAACCTTTTTCCTACTCAATGTACACCTCTTACTCAATAACTCCATTGAGAAAGGTTGTCTTTACATCCATTTGATGTATCTACCATCCCATATGCACTGAGAGTGCAAGGATGGATTTGAGAGATGAGTACCTTGAGACTAGTGCAAAAGTTTCATCATAATCAATCCTCTCCACCTGAGAGAACCCTTTGGGCACAAATATGGCCTTGTTCTTCTCCACACTCGCATATGTTGCCTGCTTCACCTTGTAAACCCACTTGGATCCTGCAATTGACTTCCCCACTAGTCTTGGACAACTTCCCATGCGCTGTGTCTAATAATGGAGTCATACTCTTAAACCCTAGCATCAACCCACACTGGATGATGCATTGCTTCCTCAAAATAGGATGGTTCTATCTCAATACCTTCACTCATAAGATACATGTATCTAGTGTACCGCTCTAGGGACCTTCTCTGCCTACGTTGTGATATGGGTTCTCCCACATTCTCTCTCACATCTATCAACAACCTGTCAGCCTCTCGATGTGATTCCTTTCATATCTGGTGGATGGCTCTGCATGAGTGGTTTCTACCACTCTATGTTCCTCTGCTTGTGGTTTCTCCACATCCTAAAGTTCTTATTTTGGATCCAAGTTATCTTCAATTGCATGCAACTCAAGCTTCCTCTCAAGGGAAGTTTGCAAGGTTCTATCTCCATCGAATTTCACATCTCTTCTGACCACTGTCATCCTGTGTGTTGGAAAGTACACCCGATAGTTGTGAGGTGTATCAGTGTACCCCACAAATATCCCCAAATTAGATGTTGGCTCTATATTTTTCCTGGCATATTTGGTCACATGGAAATAAATAGATCAACCAAAAATTTTAAAGTATGACACATCTGGTATCTTACCTGAAAATTCCTCCTCTGGTGTACTCATCACAAGTATTCGATGAGGACATATTTTTTGCACAAATATTGTTGTATTGCATGCTTCCGCCCACAGATGCAATGATAGGCCCTAATCATGCAACATAGCTCTTGTTTCTCCCACAATAGTTCTGTTATTCATTTTTGCAACCCCATTATGTTGTGGGTTATGAGGTGTTATCAATCTCTTCAAATTCATTCTAAGGCATAGAATTTCTTGAATTCATTAAAGATATATTATCCACCATTGTCGCTCCTCAGAGCCTTCACCTTCTTCCCTGTATCTTTCTCGACAACTACCTTAAACTCACAAAACTTAGAGAATGTCTAATATGTCTTCTGCATGAAGAAAATCCAACACTTTCTTGAAAAATCATCAACAAAAATCACATAATACTTGTGCTTTGTTATGGAAGCTATCGAAAACAGTCCACGCATGTCTCTGTGAACTCTCTCAAGGATCGCCTTGGCTCGTCTTTCCTTATCGTGAATGGTGGCTTTGGTATACTTCCCTAATGTACACCATTTTCATGTATCTCTCTATGCAAGTGCACCCTTTGGAAGTCCTATAGAAATATGTTGCATGATCTTCAAAGCGTTGTGGTGTAAATGGCCCAATCTCCTGTGTCATAACTCACTGATGTCTCGACTCTCCACCTTCTCTTCTTTCATGCTGAAGGAAGAACAATATTCTACATCCAAATTGTAAAGGTTCTTTACTTGAACCCCAATCCTTTTCACGTGTCCCGTGGCTTTGTGACAAAGGAACACCTTTCCTTCACTGAAGATCACATCATATCCACGATCTTCCAACATACCAACATAAACCAAATTATTACTTAAACTAGGAACATACATGACATATTTTAATGTGAATGGATTACCTGAATCCCTCTGAAAGGTAACTGTACCAACAATGGTAGTGCTATACCTCCCGTCATCACCCATCTCGATGTGGATATGAAGATCCTTCTCCTCCAAGCTACTGAATGATTCTTTGTTGTCGGTCATATGGAACGAAGCTCCACTATCCAAGTACCACACAGAACCCATCACCGATGACACCATGTATGTGATGAGAGTGAAATCAAACTTGAACTATGAAGCAAGTTCTTTACCTGCTCCTCCTCCTAAGGCCTTCTTTTTTGTCTTATTTTGTGGACAATTTGTGGCATAATGTCCATGCTCATGACAGTTGAAACATTTTACCTCTGAAAAGTCTCGATTCTTTCTGACCTTGCCAGACTCTGATTTGGAATGGGATTCCTCCCCTTTCCCTATATTTTCCTTTCCAGCAATGACATAGTTCTCCTCATCATCAGTATTTGATGAGGATCCATCTCTTATGCTCCACCGAATCTCTTCTTCTACCAAGTCGGACCATAATCGCTCCCAATCTGGCAACTTCTCCCTCCCATTCAGAGAGTCTTGGTAGCTATGATAGCTCTTATGAAGGCCTAGAAGAGCTAATATCACCAAATAATCTTGGGCCACTATTATCCCAACACTTCCAAGCTCCTCTCGACATTGAGTGAAATTATTCAATTATTTTTGTATCACGTCACCCTTCTCCATCTTGATCTTTCTGAGCTTGTCTTTCAGCACCAACTTCCTGTGCTTGCTACTATTCATAAACATATTTGTCAAGGCCTTACATATAGCATATAGATTCACCTTCCCATGGAGACTCGAGAAAATATGATCTCGAACTCCCTCTAACAAGATCCATCTAACCTTTTCTACATTCTTCTTCCATTTGTCAAGTTTTTGAGCATATGTTGCTGCAGGCTGGGGAATATCACTATATATGAATGCCTTCAGTATATTTTCCTCAAGCACTACCTCCATCCTGTCCTTCCATGATATTTAATTCGAATTTCCCTCAAGGTCATATTCAAGTCTCAAGCCATTGAAACACATCTTGATCTATTGCTAGGTCCTAAAGAATAAATCTACAAATTCGATGTACATGTTCAAAAAAAACTATGGTTCTTCTCTTATATTGTGATTCTTGATGTACTGATACCATTGTAGATAATGTAACAATGATATTCAATTTGATATTGTAATGTACTAAAACAAAATACTGAATCCTTCTACAATTTGCGGAAACCAAATTAGATCGCACAATCACATAACAAGTAAGAGAATGAAATAATCAATCTCACAAAACAAGATGTATCTGGGGGAAAGCCATTGCTCAAAGCCCCACTATCTGTATATTTTATAAATTCAAGACAATTAAAAAATAAAATTATTTTCTCTCACTAAGAAACTTTTGCACTCTGTTGACTGTCTCACTCTGATCTAGGCAAAATCAGTGAAATACTTAACCAATTCTCAGCTTTTGTCTGACTAGCCTTGCTCACACATTGCTGGAGGAATTTTCACCCTATTAAATTAGAAATTGCCAAGAATTTATTGAGCAATTCATCTAAGGCTTCTTGATGAATCTATACCTGATATGTACAAGTTTCTAAATATACAACTAATTGTTATCTTCCCTTTAACCTCAGTCTCAACTGGGCCTTCCTTAGAAATGACATGCAACAAATATTTATAGAAAATTATCAGTTAACTAATTGATCACTAATTGTGAATTAAATCATATTTAATTCACTTGACCTCTCACAAGCTCATCTCTTAGTTAGAACTAGTTAAAATGATTTTAACTCAATTAATTGAGTTAACTAATTACAACTCACAAACAATTGTAACTGGACCCCCTAAAATCATGGGATAACTCTACATGCCTCCTCTCTGACCCTCAACTTGAATTTCCTGAGATAACTAAGTCTTCCTGACTTAGTTAACTAATACAAATTGTCATGAGATGAAATTACAATTTCTCTTCCAATTTAATTAAGGAAAAATTAAATCATATGCCCCCTTGGGTGCCATTTGTCGGTGCCATTTCAAAAAATTATCAACATATAGCATGGTGAAACTGTTGATGGTCACTTTCCCTTCCCACTCCACTTCTTCCCTAATTCTTATTCTATAATCATGGCTTTCTTCATATTAATATCCCTCCATGATCACTCAACCTTACAGTCTCTATTTCTAGCCCTGAACAAAACCATTTTAGTGAGCCCTTTGTAATCTAGTTCAATACAATTTTCTTTATTTTCCAATGGAAGGTCATAAATTCGAAATTTGGTGAGTCTAACAATGCCTCTTAAAATATTTCTTGAATGCCTAGGGACTCTCTCATATTAATAATGCTTTGTTTGGAGTCTAGCATGGATGTTTATTTAATGTATGGTTACTCTCTCGTATGAATAATTCCTTGTTTGGAGTCCATCTTGGATTTTTATCGAATGTTTGGAAAGTCTAAAAAATATTCACAATAATAGGGGTGAATTTTTGTTTCATAAATTGAAAGGAATAAATATGTCAGTCATTTTTATCTAGAAATGTTTTGGGCATTACCTGAAAATTCCATTGTAACTCCTGGAGGTGGTGAGTTAGAATCATCTCCTTGTGTGTGCTTCAGTTGGATGAAAATGAAGGAGAAGTGTATTTTGCATATATACCCGACTCTTGAACTCTAAAATCAAATGAAAGAAATCTAATGGAAACCAAAAATTAAAAAAAAACTAATTTCATGGAGTCATATGCAAGACGTGAGATGTATTTTAGTGATTGATTTTGCATATATACCCAACACTTGAACTCTCACATCAAACGAAAAAATCTAATGACAACGAGAAAGATTGATTTGTTGAGCTTGAATTACAATCTTTTCCATTCAAGTATGTTTAGATGCAAAGGAAATTTATTTAAAAGTATACAATTTTTAATGAATTAATATGTAGAATGTGTAGGAATATTTGTACAAATTATTTAAATTAGTAAGGCTTTTGTAAAATTTTTATAGAGTTTTAGTGATTTTAAATATACATGATTTTACTATAAAAGTTAGGTTAGGCATTTTTAATGTGTTTTTTAGGAGAGAGAAAGAGAGAATTTAATCTATGAATTAAATTTAGTCTCGAAAATTTTCATTATATTAAAATCTAAGTAGTTTTGAACTTCATCCTTCTCAAAATCGTTGAATATATGATAATTAAGATGTTAGTTATAATGGTGTTGACAGGAAAATCTGTCCGGTCAACAGCAGGGGATCTCCCCGATAAAAGGTCCCAATTAGACCTTGAACCGTTTGGAATAGGGATCCCGTCCGGGGTGTGGGTCCAGCTACCACTTATTTCTCCTTTGCTTTGGGTCTCGCTTAAACTCTATAAAACAGTGGATACACACCTAATCAACTGATACAAGACATATGATTGATGCATTAAACACGTATCTAACACTATGCATAGCGAGAAAATTAATAAAGCATACACGCCGAAAGATGTGTCATTAGCAACACATCTTTGGGGTTATGCTTGTGAGGTATTATGACCACGAAAGAAATATTTATTTATGGCGAGATGCCCCTTTACTTCCTGAAAGATAAAACGAAATGCTAATAAACAAAGTCATTAACATCCATTAAGAGAGCAATAAAAACTGAACATTATTAACACAAGCACAGATAGCCGTGATGCATAAATGATGCCATTAAGAGTGTAGCTTCATTAATCATAGGATATTTGAAACTGTATAAGAAATACACATAGTGTTCGCACAGCCAAACACATCAGATCCAACAAAGGGGTTTCCTCAAAATGCTTGTATTCATGTTTCAATGTGTAATCCTCTGGTAATACAATATATTCAACTCGAGTCCCCAACCCAAAAAAAGCCCTTTTAAAAGCTCCTGAGGGAGTATTTATCATGAAAAACCTGCCCTTTGGGCTTCCTTGACCTTTCATCTTCCTGACCATTGGGCTGCCTTGCGACCCAGTCTGTTCTGCGACCTGCGACCTGACTGAGTTTTGCGACCTGCAACCTGACTGGGTCGCGGGGTCGGAGGTTGTAAGAAAATGACCAGGATGTGACCTTGCGACCTTGCGACTAGGTCGCTGGGTCGCTGGGTCGCAAAAGGGAGGAAAACCGAAGAAATGCGACCTTGCGACCTTGCGACTAGGTCGCTGGGTCGCGAGGTCGCAAAAGCGGAAAAGCCGAAGAGATGCGACCTTGCGACCTTGCGACTAGGTCGCTGGGTCGCTGGGTCGCAAAAGGGAGGAAAACCGAAGAAATACGACCTTGTGACCTTGCGACTAGGTCGTTGGGCGCGAGGTCGCAAAAGGCGGAAAAACCGAAGAGGTGTGACCTTGCAACCTTGCGACTAGGTCATTGGGTCGCGGGGTCGCAAAAGGTGAAAAAATCGGAGATATGCGACCTTGCGACCTGCTGGGATTTGCGACCTCGCGACCTCGACAGATCTGCAACCTCCAACCATTCTTTTGAGCTTTGAAAAGATCCATATTGCCCACTAGAGAGGACCCCAGCTTTGGCTTTGCGCGTCAAACACCTCTACCCCTGTGTGGTCCATTTTTCTCAGATTGTAAACATGCAGACACCCATGGCAATCACTGGCTTCCAGAGAGTCTTCACCCACTCTCGTGGAGGCTCAGTTAATGAATGTAAACCCCGATCTAGAGAAACGACCACTAGGGAGGTAATAGGTTTCAAGAGTGGCTCTGCATGCTCCGAATACCATCCAGCTACAGTACGACCCAATTCACGATATGCTACAGTCCTCCTTTCTTCCACCGAAAACTCTATCAATAGCTGCCTCAAAGTGTGACATATTGATCTTGGTCTTTTCACACTCCACGCTTCATTTAATGTGCAAACAAACTCAGCCAGTATGCGCTGATGACAGTGTCGAATATTAATAAATCCATGAAAGGAACCTTGGCGCATGACTTTTTTGCAGGTTCCTTGGAGCGATTGTTGCACTAGCTGCTTTGCAGAACTCAACAAAGCTTAAGGTCGAACCCTTACAGCAGGACGCGGCGCATCAAATATTTTTGGTGCCCTTGATTTTGCTGAAGCTCTCCGGTGGTGTTCTGTTGAAGGCATCATCGTCGATTTCGTATTGGTTATCTCTCTCCTTGAAACGCTTTGTCAATTGTACAGCAAAACCATCCATAAACCAGGCAGAATGCATCCGGTCCTGCACAGAAAAATTTAAAATACGTTTATGCAAACTGCATTCGTAAATATGTCAACCTGCATTGGATTCATGGGCATTGCAAGACTACTCCGACAGGCTGGCATGCGTTGTGAGCCAGAGCGATTATCACTGTTCGAATGCAGGATACAGCAAACCTTGAAGGCCATCGTCTTTAGCGAGTATTTCACGTATAATGTGGTTGACTTCTTTCTTCTACCGAATCAAAAGAGACAAATGGTTGTTTCCCATGAAACTAACGTTCCACATTAACGGTTGTGCTGGTTCAACGGAGTATTTCGCTTTTTCCTGGTGCATCCTGCGGCAATGACAGAGCCGATACAGCTTAATCCAAGCGCATGCATTCTGGACGAGATTGTATTGCCACTTTTTCATGCTGTCACAGCTAGCTCCACGCTGGATGCTGACAATTACTGCATGTCCCCACTAAAACGCTAGTTAGTGACACGGTTCATGCATGAATGCATTCTGGGGAGGTGGCTGAACGTAACGCTCGGCACTGGGAAACTTTCCCCATCAACGAACCATTCCATACTAGCAACAGGCGAAGGGCAGGAAACAGCTGGTGAAAAAGCGCAGTTAGCGCTGACAAGAATGCTGAACCCGCTTCATGCTTTAACGTAAACTTTGGCCATTATTACTTCCGCTCCAACGTTTCCCCATATTTCATAATTCCACCATAAACATTTGACTGCTATGCATATATATTTGCTCTAGATTTACCGTGAGTTGAAATCCCACCGTCGACCTGCTGGCGTCCGTTCGTATGTGGCAAGGTAGTTCTGCTCCACGTGGAAAGATTGACCATATATGTATTGCTCCAACGTTTACCGTGAGTTGGAACCTGCCATCGACGTTGGCTGCATGTCACGTGCCCATGCAGCGTTTGTTGCACCATCTCACGTGGCCTTGCACCGCTACAACATGACTGCAGATTGTTATACATTGCACCACAATATTTATCATATTCCCATGGTTTGTCATATCAGTCTAGATTTATTCCCAGAGAAAATGGTTTTCACCAGTTTTGGAGAGCAGGAGAATGTTATGATGTTCAATCTACACAAAAGAGACTTATAACAGGTGGAATGGAGCATGTTCGTGTACACCCTAAATTTCTTCATTCTAATGCAACCTCCCACAAGTGGGCATTTGGAGCGATTGCAGAGATTTTTGATAATGCAGTTGATGAGATCCAAAATGGTGCAACTTATGTTAAAACAGACCAAATTTTTAACCTATGAGATTACAGCCATGCTTTACTTTTTCAGGATGACGGAGGGGGTATGGATCCTGAATCCATCCGGCAGTGTATGAGCTTGGGATACTCCATGAAGAACAAAAATACTACCATTGGAAAATATGGCAATGGTTTCAAAACAAGCACGATGAGGCTAGGAGTAGATGCAATTGTTTTCACCCGAAGTTCTTCTGGCAGCTCTTCAACACAGAGTATTGGGCTCCTTTCCTATACATTCTTGAGGAAGACTGCGCAGGATGACATCATTGTTCCAATGGTTGATTTTGAGCTTCCATCAGATCATGAAGGACCGAGAATGTTAGTTCACAACACAAAAAGTACTTGGACCAAAAACTTAGCCACAATCTTGCAGTGGTCTCCATATGCATCAGAAACTGAGCTTATGAAGCAGTTCGATGACATTGGTCCACATGGTACAAAAATTATTGTTTACAACCTTTGGCTTAACGATGATGGCATCTTGGAGCTATGTATAACATTTACGTTGGCTCCATGCAACGTGGACATTGAACGTTGGACTCCACGTTTAAACGCCTTTTGACCCATGCTTTAAATATAAGTTTTGACTGTTAAGCATATGCTCTAAACGCCGTAGTATAAAACACGATCATCATGTCTGCCCGGCGCCCTTATATCACTCCATTAACCTTATATGGTTTGAATAATATTGCAATTCGCACCAAGACTTTGGATCACAAAATATATTTTCTCAACCATCGAACCTGGCGCCCATGCAACGTGCTATGTTTTAAAAAAAAAAAACCTTTGACCATTATATACACTGTAATGTTTCCCATTTTATATATTTTGGAACCTGCATGGTCTTGCGCCTTGCATTAATATATACAACATCACCTTGCGCCCTTTATAATGTTATCATTGAGTTTTTCTCCAAGATAACTTATGGTTTTAAAACCATGTGCTTCTGAGCGTAGTTTTAGTTTGATCATTTACTTTTCCTCATAATACGAAAGCTTCTCGTTTTGAAAGATCGAGAGTCGAAATATACTTCTCAAGCCACATTGATAGCCCTTTTCATATTGACCTTTTCTACCCGGCTACCAAAGGCATATGCATTTCAACATGACCCTTTAGGTTCAATTTGAAATTCCCCGTTTCTTATGGTCTTGTTTAGACAAATTTCAAGAGAAAAGAAGACTAGGGTTTTAAGGCCTTTTCATTCCTCCACATGTACTCCTTGCAACCTAAATAATTCCACAATATGTATCTCAAAATTTACAGATGTTGCTTCCTCAAAGGTGCGTTGCCATATTTGAAACTCTGCCGTCGACTTGCCACACCCATATGAGATTGTCATTCTCTAGGGATATCTCCTGAGTCGGCTATGTCCACCGGGCTATACTTCAGGCTAGATTCATCGAAGTGGCGAAATATGTTCCTTTGCGTACACCATCGACATTTAGATGATATGATGTAGGATCTATACATTTTCAAACAGAGTGTTTTAAGCATCTGGTGCGCTCTAGTGAAGGAAGCCTTTGCATTAGTGGCATAGAGGGTTCTTTTCTGATTGTCGTGCCTCACACCATCCTCCTTTTAACAGTACTGATCACTTGCTCTTAATCCTTCCCTTTTCCGCAACTTTGGCCTCATCGTTGAGCCCAATTTATTACCCTTGATGTCGTGACACGACTGAGGATTTTTTCACCCATGGGTTCGACCTGCGTGGAACATTACGACATCATAATTACTCTTTGATAATGGTGACCACAGATAAAACATATGAAACTAACAAGTTTAAGAGAAGTATTCGAACAACATGCTTAATGACCTACATCGGGAAGGCTTTTATTCATCAACACACAAAAGGTTTCCATTGAAACGTATGCATGGTAATGTCATTACACATGGCGCGACTGCTGTAAGAATGTTCGAGCGTATGTTAGATGATCCTTCCCACATATGGCATGATTGCAACAACGACATCTGATCATGATGGCAAGACAACTCATGAGGGGTTAGGGATAGGTCGCTGGGATGTCACTGACTGCAAGTTCGGTGAAAGACCTTAACGACTAAGCGAGCCTAGGGGGGACCCAAAATTTTTAAATATACCCAAAATTTTGGGTGGTGTTGTAGCGGCTACAAAAAATGGTTTAAATTATTCTACCAAAGAGTTCGATGACGATTTATTATATATTCAATGATAAATCTCAAACTCATTATGCTACCCATGACAATTATTATATATTATTATGCACGACATATACGCTTCTCTTCTCCCCATCACATGCCAAATGTGTCAACCGTATGGAAATCCATGAAAGTAGTGTTTAGAAAGGAGGGAATTAATGAATGAAGATAAAATCAATCTCTTTGACATTTTATAACTGGACAATGAAGTAACACGATAATGAATGAAGAAAGAGAAGTTGGAAAGTTGGAAAGGTAATGATGCTCGATGAACCTTGTTCATGATCTTCCTCGATCAAGTCAGCAATGATCATCAATGCCAAGTGGATCACTAGAACTATATATGATTCTTCAACAACATGTCATACCTCCCAGGACATGAACAATTTTCAGTGCAACTGCTTGTAATTCCCTTTAATATTCCCTTTCCCAGGCTATAATAAGTTTGGTCATTATGAATGGGAGTGGCTTTTGGCCTTATTTTAAATCTAGTTACTTCGAGATTCCTTGGATAGGTAATCAATAAACCTAAACAACTCTAGACTTGGTAACTTGATTGGTTGGGATCATTCTCCAATTCACTAAGAACAATTCCAAAGGACAAGTTTAACTTTAAACACTCACTTAATATATACGTTCTTACCAAATTATAAATTAGTAATATCTCTATTTTAAATCTATGTATGTGTGTGTAATGCTTAATAAACAAAAAATATTTATTTATGAATGAATAAGCACAAAGGGTGGAGTGTAATTGGCCTCTATAAGGCATATTTGGGCACGAAAGGTTGTAGATTATGATTTTTTCACTTCAATGGATTCAATTTCTTTTTCCATTATTTAATAATATATAAAAATTCATTTTCAAATGAAATATGGTGTGTTGTCAATGTTTAACAAAGGGGTTACCCTTAGATTATTACAACCATTGAAGTTTGACATATACTCCTATTGGCAACAAAATTATCTTCATCACAAAAATTGGCAATACAATATGCTTTTTCCACATGTGCCCACAAAGTGTTTTTTTGTTGAGTTGGAAATCAAGAAAAGTGGTTTTTTTGCAAAGGTGGCAGTCAAGAAAAGCATGACTATTGAATCCAACCAATATTTATTTTCGATCCTTGTCTTAATCTTTGTCTTTTTCAAATCTTCTCCTCCTTCTCCTCCCATGGTGACTATGTTGCATTGCATGAGTCTTGTCTAGGAGCTCCATGTCATGTATGTTGGTATGAGTATGAATCTTTTCTTGGATCTCCATGTCATATATGTTTGTATGAGTATGAGTATTGTCTTGGAGCTCCATGTCATGTATGTTTTCATGAGCCTGGTGGACTCTGTATGAGTTTTTTCTGGTTTGATTTTCCTGTTGGGGTATGCAACATCATGGTCATCATATTTCGGCTTGTCAATCATGTTGATCATGTCACCTTCTTTGATAATCCCTTGAATAATTGGATTAGTTAACAATTTATACTTTGGCTCTTTCAACAACTAAGGTTTTTTTTTGCAACAAGTTGTGGAGGTGGCACACCACTAGCACCCTTTGTCCTTGATTTCTTTGGAACTAATGATGAGGCCATGGCATATGTATCTAACAACTAAAATTTTCCTCTGCAACTACAACTTCATCTTAGAAATTCTCTTTGTTGTGTACTTCATACATCAACTTTACTCTTACAAATATGAGACAATGAGAAAATAATTGGATGAAGTACTAGTGACTTACTTTTGTGCACATCTTCAACAACAATAACTTTTATTAATTTTGGCTATATCTCAAAATAAATTCACTAGGCAGGAACATCATTTGTGATTCTATCCATGGTAGAAGTCATGCCAAGCACCTTTCCTAATATGGCCACTAATCTAGGACATATTTTTCTTTAATTAAATTTAATTATTTTTACATAAATTTCCACAATGTCCCATCCACATGGCTGGAACATGCTTTTGCTGGTGCCTTTTTCTACAATTTCTTGGTGTCTATTGCCATCATCAACCACTAGTTGTAGTCCACTTTTCATGCTATCACTAGTACTACAAACTTTCCTTGGCTTCTTAAACATCTGACTGTGAAATGTTCTTAGTGCGTAGTGTGTTAGTCCTTCACTACAACAAGATATATCTACTTTTCCAAGTTAGTCGCATTGTTATTGCGAGAAAAACATTCTCTATGTTCTCTGCTTCACAACACCAATTTGTGAACACCAATAAGGGTACAAAAACAAATATATTTTTCCCCTACAAACATATCAACTTTGGAAAGTGGGGTAGTTGTCTCTAGACAATTTTAGTTGGCTCCCATTAACAAGTTCATTGATGGGATACTCATTATGTTTATCCAATTGTATTGTCATTTCATTTGTGACATATTGGATAATATAATATTGTAATGTTCCAAAATTTTCATGCAAATAATTGGAACATTAAATTTTGCTAATTTCACCTAGGAGGAGAATAAATGGGTAAGGAGACCCATGCATAATGAAATTATCAATAAAATCCCTCATAGTATGAAAGGGGATCATCTTTGGAGCTGGTTTGCACACCCTCATGTGTGAACATGGTTATTTGCAAGTGGACAAGGTCAGGTTTGACCAAGTCAACAACGTTGCCATAGGAGGAGTGGCTTACTTTGGAAGACAGCGCAGTGTGGATGAGGAAAGGGATATTTGGTGGAGGAAACCCTAATGGATGGGGCCCATGGAGAAAGATATTTCACTTGTTTAAAAGGAGGGCAAGGCAACCATTGTTTCTCATGCTTTTGCTTATTCATTTCATGTCTATTTAGACATTTTGCATTCTTTTGTTGTTTAGCAAGAATTGTCGGGGAATTCCTGTTTAGGATTTCCTCACCTTATTGAGAGGCCTCTTGAAGGTTTGTTCTTCATTCTCCGTATCTCTTGGCTCAAGGCCAAAGCTTCTCCTTTCAGATACTACATTATTTCTGCTCAAGTATAACGCAGTGTTGTTGGGTTGTTGCAGTGTGGGACACTATACACCATTTCCTTGGCTCATATGTCAGAGGAGGGAGCTTCTATTCCTCTGGGAGGTTGGTGAGGGAGATCGAGGAGCATATTGCAGATCTTTGCCATCAAGCCAAGCATTTCTCTTCACCAACAACGCAGTCCCTTCTCTAGACTGCGTTATTTCTGAGTGTATTTGCAGTGGGGACTTGCTCCACATGTTTGGAGGGTGAGATCTTAGGTGAGAGGATCAGCCTTTCACTCTATAGATCCTTTGGATGAGATTCAACCATCTATTGCAGCATCATCAGCTATCTACATCCATTTCCAGTTTTTAGTTGCAGCTACTACCCAGCAACTCTGGCATTTTTGCATATTTTCCATTTCGTAGTTATTTCAGCCAATCCTTTCAAGGATTGTGTATTGTATGTTTCCAGGGTTGAGATATTGCTCCCCGTTCTATATTTGAGACACATATTGTTGTATCCATGTATTGACATTATTTGCAACATTTCTGCCTCATGGATTGTGCAGTCATAGCCAGGGCCTCTTTTATATAGCAGTATTTCTCCATCTTTCATGTATATGTTTCATTGAGGTTGCATTGCCTAGCTTGAGAGATCATTGCCTCAAGATCTTGTACACATTTTTTGCTGCTATAATCTAATGTAATGGTTATGTGGATCTTCCGGCATTTTGGTTTTAATGCATTCACTGCTATTTTCCAGCTCATGTTTATATATTTTTGATCTCCACATTGGTAATATCTTGAGATATTCCCAATTGTGTAGCTATTCCCGATTTGGAACATTACAAATATCCAAGTCAATGCATATGAAATTTCCTATGGTGTTTCAGAAATTTGTTGTCATACATCAACACAAGATCGTCAACCTGGAATTTCTTTTTCTTGATATGGAAATCATGTCATGCCATTTCCCTAGCTTTCACAACTTTAGAGTTTTTGAAAATATTGTGAAACAACTCTAGAGTTGGCACCTTAATTGGTTGGGCGCATTCTCCAATTCACTAAGAACAATTCCAAAGGATAAGTTTAACTTTTATTACACTCACCTAAGATACACTTTCTTACTAAATTATAAGTTAGTAATATATCTACTTTAAAGCTAATATATGTGTGTAATGCTTAATAAACAAAATTTATTTTTTTATGATAAAATAAGCACAAAGGGTGGAGTGTAATTGGCCTCTACAAGGCATATTTGGGCACGAAAGGTTGTAGATTATGATTTTAGCACTTCAACGGATTCAATTTATTTTTACATTATTTAATAATATATAATCATTCATTTTCAAATGAGATATGGTGTGTTGTCAACGTTTAACAAAGGGGTTATCCTTAGATTATTACAACCATTGATTTCTGACATATACTCCTATTGACAAAAAAATTATCTCCATCACAAAAATTGCCAATCCAAGATGCATTTTCCACATGTCCCCACAAAGTGCTTTTTTGTTGAGTTGGAAGTCAAGAAAAGTGGGTTTTTTTGTAGAGGTGGCAATCAAGAAAAGCATGATCATTGAATCCAACCAATATTTATTTTTTATCCTTGTCTTAATCTCTGTCTTTTAAGAATCTTGGGCCTCCTCCTCCTCCCATTGTGACTGTGTTGCATTGTATGAGTCTTGTCTTGGAGCTCCATGTCATGTATGCTTGTATGAGTCTGGTGGTCTCTGTATGAGTTTTTCTGGTTTGGTTTGTCTCTTGGGGTATGCAACATCATGGACATTATATTTCAGCTTGTCAATCATGTAGAGCATGTCACCTTCTTTGATAATCCCTTGAAGAATTGGATTAGTTAACAATTTATACTTTGACTATTTCAACAACTAAGTTTTTGGTTTTGCAACAAGTTGTAGAGGTGGCACACCACTAGCACCCTTTGTCCTTGATTTCTTGGTAACTAATGATGAGGTCATGGCATATGTATCTAACAACTAAAATTTTCCTCTACGACTACAATTTCATCTTAGAAATTCTCTTTGTTTTGTACTTCATACCTGGACTTTACTCTTACAAATATGAGACAATGAGAAAATAATTGGATGAAGTACTAGTGACTTACTTGCCTTGTGCACATTTTCAACAACAATAACTTTTAGTAATCTTGGTTATATCTCAAAATAAATTCACTAGGAAGGAACCTCATTTGTGATTCTAGCCATGGTAGAAGTCGTGCCAAGCAACCTCCCTAATTTAGCCACTAATCTAGTACATATTTTTCTTTAATTAAATTTAATGTTTTTTATATAAATTTCCACAATGTCCCATCCAAATGACTGGCACATTCTTTTTCTGGTGTCGTTTTCTACAATTTTTTGGTTTCTATTGTCATCATCAACCACTATTTGTAGTCCACTTTTCATGTTATCACTGGTACTACACACTTTCCTTGGCTTCTTATACACCTGATTGTGCAATGTTCTTGGTGCGTAGCATGTTAGTCCATCACTGCAATAAGATATATCAACTTTGGAAAGTGGGGCAGTTGTCTCTAAACAATTTTAGTCGGCTCCCATTGACAAGTTAATTGATGGGATACTCATTCAGCTTATCCAATTGTACTGTCATTGCATTTGTGACATATTGTATAATATACAATCCAAGTCAATGCATATGAAATTTCCTATGGTGTTTTAGAAATTTGTTGTCATACATCAACACAAGATCATCAACCTGGAATTTCTTTTGCTTGATATGGAAATCATGTCAAGCCTTTTCCCTAGCCTTCACCTCCTAATAGGTCAACATTGTTCATCTCCCGAGTTCAATAAATATGGAGAATCAGATATGAAAAGCTTCATTACTAAACTACATTAAAAGTATTTTTTTAAGCGCAAATCATTTTTCCGAATACACTTGCAAGCAATATTTCAAAATGCAATATTCTCAAATGTTCTATTTTGGTTTATTTTCTCTATAGGAGAATGTAATGTGCAACTTTATAAGTTCAATAAATAAATAAGTTGGTTTTTCACTAAATTGATATATAATTACAGTAGTCTAAAACATCTCTAAAATGACAATTTGAGATACTAAGATTTTGAATAAATTAATGAAATAAAAAACACCAATATGATTTTACCGTTATGTTATAGCCATGGGAGCTTGCATTAGAAAAGATAAACACTAAACAAACAAACTTAGGTAAAAAGGACAATAAAACAAAAAGATAACTCCTAGGAGAACCACATTAAAGAAAAAGACCACTATCTAATTAAATAGAATAACATATAAGTGAGAGGAAGAAGCTTAACTTAAGAATGTCATTGCAAACAGTAGCACAATACTCTTTGTGCCATTAATATTTTCTCAAGCAATTTTTGTCGAGTTGGAAGTGATAGTTTTTGAGTTGAAAGTAAGATCACCAAGTGAAATTCTATTCAAGATGGAAAGGTCCAGTTGTCCCCAGCCTTGTGAAGAAGGATCATCCCTTTCTCTTTAATTGTTCCTATCAAAAGAACCTTTGCTCCTTTTGTCTCCCTCCCTTTAAATTTTCTTTCCCATTCAATTGTCCTTGTCAACTTCTCATAAATTGAACCTTTTAATCAATTTGTATCTCTCACTTTAAATTCATGTTCCCATTCCCTTTCAATTCCCCTCATGGACCTTTCAAAAAATCCTTCTTATTCGATAGAACCGTGAAACCCTCTTTAGTCACTTTCCTTTTTCGTCTCTACATCATCGCCAATTATATTTCATAATCTGATCCCTCTTTGATAGCAATCTCCCTTGACTAGACACTCAACCTTCCAGAATCTATCCGTTCTCCCTTTGGCTAAATTGTTTCATAAAGCCCTGTGCAATCCATTCCAATATATTTTCTTTATTTGTTAGTGAAAAGTTATTAGGTCAAATCCCAATGAGTTTAGGGTGTTTTTTTTTTACAGAAAACAAATTCACTAACATGCCAAGTAAAAGAATCCTTCATAGGTGACAACTTGCAAAAAATGAGTTTAATACTTTTAAGTGATCATTTTCTTTAAAACCGAGTGTAATATTTCTACTTTGAAACTAACATGGAAATTTTTTGGGTTAGGTCATTCTTGAATATCTGGCAAGTCTCTCATGCCAAAAAGATTTTTTTATCTCTAGCACCACCTATGAATTTAGGGTAGATTTTTGGTCATTAAATAAAGCCTCTGGCATTCCAAATAAAGTCAACATAGATTAACATACTTTTTGGTGTCTATAAGCTAAAACATCTTGTCAAATAGTTTTTATTGTGAAATCAACCCAAAAAATTTCTAGCATGACTCTTTCTCGAATTTCTAGTAAGTCCCTTAACTTTCAAGTCAATAATATATTTCTCAACTTTGGCCCAGCGATTTATGAAATGTTTGCAAATTTCTCAAGAATCTTTTCAATAATAACTGTAAATCCTGTCAATTTCTTTTTCCATTATTTAATAATAGATAATCATTCATTTTCAAATGAGATATGGTGCGTTGTCAGGCTTTAACAAAGGGGTTACCATTAGATTATTACAACCATTAAATTCTGGCCTATACTCCTATGTCTTGTTTTGAAGCTCCATGTCATGTCATGTATGTTTGTATTTTGTGTATGAGTTTTGTCTCGTCTGGTTTGGTTTGCGTGTTGTTGTCTAGTATGGTTTGGTTTGTAGACAGAGATCACGTCAATTCAATTTTAAATCAGTAGACGCGAGAGGTTCACACAGATGTTCAATTGGCTTAGTAATTGGCCTACCTTGCAAGAATTTGAATTAATATGAATCTATAATTATTTCATGCAATTAGCTTTGCTCTAGCATATATTGAATTGCTAGACTAAACGCATAAATATGAATGGGCATCTGCTTCAGTTTTTTAATCCACAAAAATTGCCTAAATATGAATTGGTACCTGCCCTGCTTCCTACAGAAATTGCCTAAATATGAATTGGTACCTGCCCTGCTTCAGTTTTAGAATGCACAGAATTTTCTAGGCTAAACGTATTTATATCAATTCATATTTACATGGGATTAGGTAAATTTATTTGCATCGAGTCTCTGTTTTTCTTCTTTTTTCTAGTTATAGATTCAAATATACATGATCAGCGGGATTAGCAGGAAGTAATTTGATTTGGGATCAATGTTGCAGTATGAGGATCGTTCGACCGGCCCTTTTCAAGATCTTAACTGCGCGGTGCTGCACAAGCTATGGCAAATAGAGACTACCCCCTTCTTGGGTTAGGTCATTCTTGAATATGGCAAGTCTCTCATGCCAATAAGATTTTTTTATCTCTAGCACGACCTATGAATTTAGGGTAGATTTTTTGTCATTAAATAAAGCTTCCAACATTCCAAATAAAGCCAACATAGATTAAAATATTTTTGGTGTCTATAAGCTAAAACATCTTGTCTAATAGTTTTTATTGTGAAATTAACCCAAAATTTTTCTAGCACGACTCTTTCTGGAATTTCTAGCAAGTCCCTCAACTTTCAAGTCAATGATATATTTCTCAACTTTGGTCTATTTATGTAATGTTTGCAAATTTCTCAAGAATCTCGTCAAGAATAGCTGTAAATCTTGTCAATTTCTTTTTCCATTATTTAATGATAGATAATCATTCATTTTCAAATGAGATATGGTGCGTTGTCAGGCTTTAACAAAGTGGTTACCATTAGATTATTACAACCATTAAATTCTGGCATATACTCCAATGGGAAACAAAATTACTTCATCACACAATCCAAGATGCTTTTTCCACATGTCCCCACACAGTGCTTTTTTGTTGAGTTGGCAATCAAGAAAAGTTGTTTTGCTTTTTTGTTGAGCTGGCAATCAAGAAAAGCTGTTTTTTTTCTTTTTGCAGAGGTGGCGGTCAAGAAAAGCATGACCGTTGAATCCAACCAATATTTGTTTCTGGTCCTTGTCCAAGTGTCTGCCAATTACGAATCTGTTCCTCCTCCCATGGCTACTGCGTTTTACGAATCTGCTCCTCCTCCCATGGCTACTGCGCTGCGCTGTATGAGTCTTGTTTTGGAGCTCCATGTCATGTCATGTATGTTTGTATGAGTCTGGTGGTCTGTGTATGAGTTTTGTCTGGTCTGGTTTGGTTTGCTTGTTGTTGTCTAGTATGGTCTGGTTTGTGTGTTGTTGTGTTGCGCGGTACGGGGAGGTGAAGGTAAAAGTAAAGGTAAAGGTAGACAGAGATCACATCAATTCATTTTAAATCAGCAGACGCGAGAGGTATATGAATGAGGAGATATCCACCCATATCCTTCTCAATCCGAGGTATGCAAATTTCTGTATATGTAACCTTCACACAGATGTTCGAGTGGCTTAGTAATTGGCATACCTTGCAAGAATTTGAATTAATATGAATCTGTAATTATTTCATGCAATTAGCTTTGCTCTAGCATATATTGAATTGCTAGACTAAACGCGTAAATATGAATGGGCATCTGCTTCAGTTTTTTAATCCACAAAAATTGCCTAAATATGAATTGGTACCTGCCCTGCTTCCTACAGAAATTGCCTAAATATGAATTGGTATCTGCCCTGCTTCCTACGGAAATTGCCTAAATATGCATGGGTACCTGCCCTGCTTCAGTTTTAGAATGCACAGAATTTTTTAGGCTAAACGTATTTATATCAATTCATAAATATTAGGTAAATTTTTTAGGCTAAACGTATTTATATAAATTCATAAATATTAGGTAAATTTGCATCGAGTCTATGTTTTTCTTCTTTTTTCTAGTTATAGATTTAAATATACATGATCAGCGGGATTGGCAGGAATTAATTTGATTTGGGATCAATGTTGCATTATGAGGATCGTTCGACCGGCCCTTTGCAAGCTCTGAACTGCGCGGTGCTGCATAAGCTATGGCAAATAGAGACTACCCCCTTCTTGTCTTGGTATGGCGCCATGGCAAACAGAGACTACCCCTGTCTTGTCTTGGTATGGTGCCATGGCAAACTTAGACTGCTGCAAACTACTTCACAAGCCCAGCCCAGCCCCTGATTTTCTCTTCCATTAATTGAAACATAGATTTCCATTTTAAGTCTTCGATTGATCTGAATATGGTCAAAATTCCGTATAGTCTCTTTGTTTCTGTGTGTAATTCAATTGTGTTAAATGCATATATAAGTAGGTGTCTCTAATATCAATTTTGTTGTAGCTCTTCTCTCTGTTTTATATTTATATGCAATTCTGGATGATAAGGCCATCATTGTGCTTTTGTTGCTACTGTTGTGGATGTAGCTTTCCCTTACCTCGTTGGGCTTTGGAAGAAGTCCAAAGAAATCCATATTTGGTATACATCGATGATAAGGCTGGAAGAAGAAACAAAGAGTAGATCTCATTAGGGTGCGACACCGATTCAGGTGTACACCGATTATATGAGAAGTTTCAGAGATACGCTATGCCCATCTAATCTAGTTCTCTCTCCCATTAATTGAAACACGTAGATTTCCATTTTGATCTGAACAGGCTCTGGTTGTTTCCTTCCTGAGAGTGTAGATTTCCATTTTCATCTGAATAGGCTCTGTTTGTTTCCATCCTGAGAATGCAAGTTTGTGGGCCTTGTGGGGAGCTGAGGTACACCTCAGATCCATCCTGGCGAGTTTCAATGTTACGACAAGGTAAATTAGCCTTACAATGGGAATTCCAAACCAACCTGTGATACAAATACTAGAATAGTTGAACCCAATAATTTTATTATGACCTCCTTAAAACTGTAGTCACCTCACCTAAATAGTTGATAGTGGCATTTTATGTCCTAGGAAGGCGTCTTTGATCAACTGAGTGAGTGTTTCTGTCCTCTAAGCGGTGTTTCTGTCAAAAACAGTGAGTGAATGTGCTGCATGATTCCAGTCTTATTATTCAACCAGCACAGACGGGAGGAGGTATGAATCTTTTAAGAAATAGAGAGGGATGCTTTTCGATTGGTATTCCATGTAATGAAATGACTGTTTTGTTTTCTTAGATTAGTAGATATTCGATTATTTGTTTTGTAATATATGAACAAATGGAAGGTCGTTGACCTTGCACCGATCCACCCACACAACACGAGCAGAGGTGGATCCCTGTGCCACTGGATTTACAGGCATGTTCAGCCAGCGGAGCAGCAGTGGATTTATAGGCATGTTCAGCCAACGGAGCAGCAGCTTCAGGCATCAGATTCACAAAGCAAAATAATGTCTGCCCACTATGTGTTGTTCATATTTTTCCCTTCCCACTGCCACTCCACTGGATTAACTCAACCATGAGTATGATTTTTTATTTTTCATACAAATTTTGATAACCCACTGAATTTTATTTTATTTTATTTGTTTCAGTAAACTAATTGGATTGGATTTCATTATTGTGGGATTCATTTTCAGCTGTGTGATGGGCTGTCAGTAGGAATGGACGTAGGGAGCAAACAACTGGTGCGCTTTGAGATACACAGGTGTTCACCATTAACTTTTTCTTTTTTGGGTTGTTGTTGTTGCTTTTTTGGTTATAGTTACTTTCAGTAGATAAACCACAAACCATAAGTTTCTGTTGATAAACCATAAACCATTATTTCACCAAACCAATTCATATGTTTTTAATTCTAACATGACTTAGTAGATAAACCACAAACCATAAATTTCTGTTGATAAACCATAAACCATTATTTCACCAAACCAATTCATATGTTTTTAATTCTAACATGACTTAGTTTCAGTGTTCTTATATAGGCTTCCCATACATCTCTTTCAATATCATCCAAACCTAGGAAGTTTGCTTTTTTCTACTCTTGATGCCATATAAATTAGAATTATAGGGAGGTTGCCTAATCTAAGTTATAGTTATTTTCAAAGACTTTATAATCTTCTCCACTTCCAACCCAAGGAAGGATTAGCTCTTACCTTTACTCTTTCTTCATTACCAACTTCCCATAGTAGTCAGTTCGGCACAAGAGGGAAGGCTTGGACAATGGCCTTCCAACATATCAACAAATTATATTATGAGTATTCTTGGAAGGTCTTCTAATGAATTAGGTTCAATGTATTTTTAGAGGATAACTTGACTTCATAGACCCTTATTTGATATGAGCCTCCATATGCATCTAGCTACCAAAGCCTTCCCAAAATGATGCATATTCTTAAGCCCCAACTCCATCACCTTCTTAAAACTCAAATTCTTCATCACCTTCGATTTTTAAATATGTTCATGTTCCAACATTTGCATTTTCCCTTCTTCATAAACCACAATGAAGGCTAGTAAATGAGCCAATTTCATAGAATAAGTACTCTCTATTTTTTTCTCATTATTATATCAGAGTCTAGACTATATAGTTTTCAAACTTATTTTCATCTAAGTCAAAGTATATGCTCCAACATTAATGCTTAATATGTACCAAAGTGTCTTTTTATTCAAGTTAAATTAAGAAGTTGATTTCAATCATCAAATTATGTTATTCAATTTCTTAAATGATAAATCAATTTATGTATTTTTTGTTCAACTATATAGAAAGCATGAATTTTCACTGAATTTTAAAATATATTATTTTTTGCAGAGAATGACTCGAATATATGTGCTTGGCCACGACATACGAAGCATTTACTTGTCCATCATATTCATGACAAAATACATGAAATGAAATGCCATTATGACATTAATTGCTTTTGAAACAAATTGACATTTATTTATTCATTGTGTAATTACTCTTGGAAAACTCATAATAAAAAATATATATATTTTTTGTTTGAAGGGGCCAAAAAGCCTCTTCTCAATGCTCTTAAGAACGAACCATGGTCGTTCTTAAGGGTTTTTGCATCCTCTCTCCTTTTCCACTTCTTAGTTTTTACTTTTCCTCTTTGGTTATGTTTAAAAGTAGTTAGCATCATAGTTTTTAAGCTAATGATTTTTAATGACACATCAATCTACATTATGGAACATACTTGAAATTTGAAATCCAAAATCAACTTTTTAATTGTTAATGTATGCTTTTACTCATTTTAAATTCTTAAATGCATTAAACCAGTTTTTGTTTGTCTATTGACATGTATTCATGTTATTTTAATGTAATGTTTGATGATTGATGACATTTTCTACTTTTTGTATGATTGTCTATGATAATGTTTGTTGTTTGAGTTTTAATGGTTGTATTTACAATGGATATGTATGGCACGTTGATATGTATTTTGAAATGTGTGTGTGTGTGTCCTTTAGCAATGACTATTTACAACATGTTTTTTTTGTGATGATTCAAATTTGACGTGCGATATGTGTATATTTGCAATATTTTATGTGTGGTGGTCGAAATTTGATGGGTGATATTTGTATGCTTTTGTATAATTGACAATATTGTTTGTGTACGGCGATCGAGATTTGATGTGCATTCATGATTGTAGCAATATTATTGGTTTTAGTTTCAATTGTATGGTCGTTTATTTACAATGATTGTGTATGACATTTGGATATTTACTTTGGAATGTGTGTGAAATTTCATTTGGCAACGCTTAGAATATCCATGTGCTTGTATCTTATGCATTTACAATATTTTAAGAGTGTAATTGATATGTGATGCTTCTATGTTTGTGTATTCTTGTATTTTGATCTGTGCTCATGATTGTAGCAAAGTTTGTGGTTTAGGTTCATTTGTATGGTTGTATTTACAATGATTGTGTATAACATTTGGATATGTACTTTGGAATGTGTGTGAAATTTCATTTGGCAATGCTTAGTATCTCCATGTGCTTGTATCTTATACATTTACAATATTTTTAGAGTGTAACTGATATGTGATGTTTCTATGTTTGTATATGCTTTTATTTTGATGTGTATTCGTATTTGTAACAATGTTTGTGGTTTTAGTTTCATTTGTATGGTTGTGTATTTAGAATTATTGTGTATGACATTTGGATATGTACTTTGAAATGTGTGTGAAATTTCATTTGGCAATGCTTAGTATCTCCATGTGCTTGTATCTTATGCATTTACAATATTTTTAGGGTGTAATTGATATGTGATGTTTCTATGTTTGTGTATTCTTGTATTTTTGATGTGTATTCATGATTGTAGCAATTCTTGTGGTTTAGCTTCATTTGTATGGTTGTGTATTTACAATGATTGTATATCACACTTGGATATGTACTTTGGAATGTGTGTGAAATTTCATTTGGTAGTGCTTAGTATCTCCATGTGCTTGTATCTTATGCATTTACAATATTTTTAGGGTGTAATTGATATGGGATGTTTGTATGTTTGTGTATGCTTGTATTTTGAATTTGATTTGCATAGTATTTACAATTAAATGGTATCACTTGTGCTTTAAAGTGTGTGTGCTTTTCTTTTGCCAATGTGTAATGTCTACATATGCTTGTATCTTTATGCATTTACAACTTTTTTTGTGTTTGGCATGTAAAGTTTGTATGTTTGACAATTTTTGGGGTTTGTGTATTTACAATTTCTTTGCTTGCAATGATTAAAATGTTGATGCTTAGTTTTCTACAATAATCAAAATTTTATGTGTAATATATGGAGTGAGAGTGTGTATGTGTGTGTTTGGGGGGGGGAGATAGAGAGACAAAGATGGAGAGATGGAGAGAGATATAGATATAGATGTAGGGGCGAGAGGGAAGAATATTTCTTGCACTAGATGTGTTGATTTTAGTGTGGATTGTGATTTCTAACCCTATTTGCTTCCTTGCACTAGATGCATTGATTTTAGTGTAGATGTTGATTTCTAATGATATTTGATTAGTTGCACTAGATGCATTGATTCCAATGTAGATGATTTCTAATCCTATTTGATTTCTTGTAATAAATGCATTGATTTCAGTGTAGACGGAGATTTCTAATCATATTTGATTTCTTGCACAAGATGCATTAATTTGAATGTAGATGTTGATTTCTAATTATATTTGATTTCTTGTAGTAGATGCATTAATATCAATGTTGTTGATTTCTAATCCTATTTTATTGTTTGCACTAAATGCATTGAATTAAGTGTAGATGGTGATTTTTAATCTTATTTGATTCCGCACGCTACATGTATTGATCTCAGTGTAGATATAGGTTTCGAATCTTATTTGATTACTTGCACTAGATGCATTGATTTGAGAGTAGATGTTGATTTCTAATCTTATTTGATTACTTGCATTAGATGCACTAATTCAAGTGTAGATGTTGTTTTCTAATCTTATTTGATTTCTTGCATTAGATTTCAGTTTAGATGTTGATTTCTGATTTGATGTAATTGGTTGTATGATGGTACATTAATTTTAAAGTGTTGGATTAACAATGCCCATTGATTTTGTGTAATCACAAAAATTTATCGACAATGTACATTGAATTTTGTGTTATAGTAATTCAACCTATTAATATTGGAGAGAAAGAGAGACAATGTTTGATGTTTACTACAACAACTCGAGCTAAATATTTAAATGGTTTATGATTTCAACTGTCATTTTCATATAATCGACATGAAAAGATGACAAAAGTAACAAGGGTGACAATAAGAATAGTAGAAGAAAATAGTCTGAGATTGATCACGATGAAGACTATTTTTCATCATTAAAGTTATTAACACTATTTATCATCTCAACAAAGTGAGGTAACTAAACAAATTTTAAAATAAAATGATCATATAAATCTCAGAGATATTTAGCATATTTAAAACAATTATATTAATATTAGATGCATTTATATATTATTGATCAAATTAGTAATATGTTCGATAGAAACATCCAAGATCTGCCTTAACTCTGAATCCATCAAGCACCAAGAGGGATCAAATCTCTCGAGGTGCAAACCTTTCCTCAAGTTTTGCACTCAAGAAAGAGGTATAATATATAATGTTTAATTTATTGTTAAGGAATTTTTTTTTATTAGAAATATTTACAATATATTTGATTTTGCTTTTCCATTTTTGGATTAGTCATATCGAAGCTTTTTTGGTAAATGTTTCAAGTCATCAAGTGTGGTTTATTGTCAAGATAAAGATGAGGCACTCTTGATGGTTCAAAATTTCGATTAAAAAAAAACTTCTATATAAGTAATCTGGAAATGGTCAAACAAAATCACTCTTCTCACAAAGGCTTCCACTTTCAAAATATATTTGATCATATTTATATAATACTTAAAACTTCAATAATAATAATATTTGCATAACAATAAAATTTTATATTGATTTCTTATAATAATTTAATTTTTTTTTTTTTTTTTTTTGTCAATTTGTCTGTGATCCTCCAGCAGGCTTGACCTGTGGCTTGAGTAGTCGTGACCCAGGGGCATCTAATCTGTCAAAGTCACCTGGGGATCACACCCGGCTTGGACTGCACCAACCCTTTTACTGATTGGAGTTTATAGTATGTCTCCTCCCCCTAGCACAAGGCACATGCACCCCCTGGTGAGGTTTGATCCTGGGTCACCTTGCTAACGAGGCTCATCCTCAACCGATGTTAGGTCCCTATATCACTAGTATAGCCCCTTATTATTGTTAGTGTAAACCCCTTATTGTTATTATTGTACCCTTGTAACCCCCATTTTGTTATTATTGTGCCCTTAAATTATTATTGTTAGGTCGGCTAGGATTACATTGTGGCCCACTAGGTTTACATTATGGCCCCATGGACTCCTATATATAGAAAGGAGGTTTTGTAAATTGTATCATCCAAGAATTGTTCATTTATGTAATGTATTGGAGGTTTCCCCCTCGAAGTGGCTTATTTATAAGGCATTCATATCTCTTTTCTTCTATTTTTGGAGCTGGTTACACAACATTTGGTATCAGAGCTTTGGATTCTAGGGTTTCGCTGCTCCAAACAGGTCATCGTGGCATTTTCGCTATAAATTTTTTTCTACGAAGTTTCAGAAGCTAAATTTTAGAGGTGCGAAAAAATCTGAGGGCTTGTATAAAATTTCAGAGTTTGGTTCGCCATAATTTCGGAGATATGATCTGTGGAAGTCAGGTATTTTTTCAGGCTCCTAAACAGGTCATCGTGGCATTTGCGCTATAAAATTTTTTGTACGAAGGTTCAGAGTCTGAAATTCATATGGTGCGAAGCTGAAATCCTGAGGAAATTCGTCAAAAAATTTCAGAGCTTGGTTCGCAATATTTTTGGAGATATGATCTGTGGAAGGTAGTGCTTTTTCAGGCTCCTGAATTGCATCTCAAAGAGGTGATCGTGGGAAAAGTTCAATAACTCTCTCTCTGGGCATCGGATTGGAGTACCATAAAAAGTGGTCGCAAGCACACAGACGTTATTTTATTTTCTATCAATTTCAGAGACAAAGGATGAAACATTGACACGTGGCAAGTCGTACAGGTTCGCTCTACTGAACCAGTCCATAAGTAGGTCATTGTGGGAGATTGGACACAACTTTGTCTTGGAGAATGAAATCGGTCTGGACACATGGCATTTGAAAGAAGCTACTACAGGGCTGAATTTCGCATATCGAAGATTTTTCAATTACAGAGATAATTCAATTTCAATATCGAGCTCCTCAAAGCTAGTAAAAGGTGTGTATTTTTTTTCCGAATTGCATAAGTCTTGTTTGAAGAATCAAGTTGAATTGATTCCAAGGGCATCTTGTAGAATAGATATCAATATTGGATTCTAAAATGGCCCCAAAAAAAGAATTCAACACCCATTAAGCCTTCAGAAGGCTCTACTATGACTCATGAAGATGAAGAATTGCAACATGATCTATCAAAATTACAAGAGCAAATGCAAGAGTTTTCACTCTCGCAAAGAGCAACAAAAAATGAAATGGAAGTTTTGAAGAAAGGCATGGAAGTGAAGATGGAAAGTTTGAAGAAAGGCGTGGAAGCTAAGATGGATGACATGAAAGACAACATGGAAAACATGAAGAGTGATCTAAAAGCATACATGGAAGGCTTGATGACAAGCTTAAAACCAGAAATGATTCCTAATGGCGGAAATATAGGAGAAGAACCTCCTGATGAGAACAAAATAAATGTTAATCATGATTTCATAAACTCGAATGTTGGCGGGAAGAATCACCATATTCCAAAAATGGATATGAGGAAGTTTGATGGAAAGGATCCTGTAACATGGATACTACAGATGGAGCAATATTTTGATCTCCATAATGTGCAAAACACACAAAAGGTACGCATTGCAACTTTACATTTAGAACAAAATACATTTGTATGGTATCGATGGCTTTGCTCCCGTAAAAAAATTGTCACTTGGTCGATTTTTACGGAGGAAATGATAGCACATTATGAGGATACAAAGAGAAACACCTTCTTTAGCCAATTGATAAATCTCAAACAAAAGGGTTTAGTGGGGGAGCACATTGAGGACTTCCAAAAATTGAATATAAGGGTAACTGATATTCCAGAGGAACACATGATTGATCTCTTTATAGGCACTTTAAAGGATAACATCCAACATGAAGTTCGCGTTTTGGAACCTGATTCATTGGAGAAGGCATTCAGGTTGGCAAGAAAAATTGAATGTAAAATTATGACGACAAGGAAGCCTACCACTCACTTCTATAAAGAAGGAAGTGTTGCTACACCTAGATTTCCACAACCTACAAGGTTGACACCACAACAATTGGAAGAAAAAAGAGCAAAAGGGCTTTGCTACAGTTGTGATAGCAAATACACTAAAAGTCATAAGTGTGCTGAGAAGAAATTATTTTACATAGATTGTGAAGAGGAAGAAGAAAATGAACAAGAAGAGGATATACACTGGGAACCAACCCAAGAAGAGGAAGAAATGAGTTCAACCATATCATGTAATGCATTGGCAGGAATTACCACTCCTCAAACTCTCAAGATAGAAGGACATATCAAGAAGAAAAAGGTAATAGTGTTGATTGATTCAGGTAGCACCCATAATTTTATTCATTATAAGGTAGCCATCTGGGTATAATCTGCCTTACAGTTCGAGCATGGAGGACATATTTATAAGAAAAAGTATGAGAGGAGTAAGGCTTGCCTCCAGTCCCCCCTCATAGATGAAGAACTATGAAAATAGAGATGTCTTTACCAATCTTGAAAATGGATAGATGATCAACATCATCCAACTAATTACTTTCATTTTGTTGCTCCATAGTTTGAATCCTCGTCCCAATGTCTTTGAGCTCGTCACTATCCTAAAATTTATTCCATAAGCCTATGTTGGACTCATATAATTGTGTGCACTCATTTTCAATCTCTAGCACATTGTCAACAACTTTGGAGGTTATTTATACTCTCTCCCTTCTTTCTACCTCTTCTAGTGGGGTAGTGGGTGTTAACAAAGTTCTATGCTTAGTCATGAGTGTGTTTTAGATTGTTTTATTTTTAGGATAAAAATATTGTAAATTTCAAAAAAATTTAGAACATTTTGGGAAGTTCCGGTAGAGTCTGTTTTAACCCTGTCGGACAGTCTGTTTTAACTTTGTTTTATGCATGTTTTTCCTTTACCCATGCTACTAAAATTTCTGGGAACTTCCCCTGTTTTAAAATAAAAATAAAAAAGCGCACTCGCTTTTGAGTTAGCCATGTGTTACCGATATCAACTAAGGTTTAAATCTTTTAAATCATGAGCCATGTCATGTGATAGGAAAGGTTATACGTTTGGATGATGTCAAGTTAGTAGTGGTCATACGTGGAAGAGTTAGGTGTCAATGTGCAGACATGAAGACCAACCGTTGTTTGTTCTACTTGTCAGCCCAAGTCGTTGTGTCCACATGTCAAGGGTGCATATTTATTATCAAAACTAATTATGGATCTATGATTTAATGTGGTGACCGATTGGTTAATCATGCATGAGTGTTGCCAGAAGTTTAGGCCTACCATAAAATATGCGATGAAAGTGACTGCCAACTCAAACATCGTTCAGCTCCAGCCACCTGCTGTAGAGAATCTAAAGCAAAGCAGGAAACTAAAATATAATTATGCATATCACCAGGTGTGGTATACGGTTCTTATACTTACCATTATGAAAATATCTCGTACATGGAAAAATGAACCAACATATCACTTAAAATCACTGAAAGAAAAGGAAATAAATCAATTTTCAAATTCAGTTGTTGGTGAATAAGGAGTTCCAGTGAACAACTTGACGAGGAGATTGAGTTTTCAGACAATTTACATTCAATATTCAACAACACATGTTAAGTAAGTTTTTCTAATCTTGACACCTTTCTGATCTAGCAGATAATCTTCATTTTTTCTTAGATTACTAAAGGACGGAAACTTAAGTGTATTGAACCTCAAGGGGTTGATTTAATAGATGCCAAATCGAATGTGAGGAGGATTTTGTACAGGATGGATCGTACCCATTTTTCTCAAGGTTAGGAATCTATCATCTAGGAGTAGCCAATGAATTTTCCCTCTCATTCGATGTACAAGAAGCAAATGTTTATGGCCTCAAACTGCAGGTATCAACAAAATCCATTGTTGAAGCTTTCCACCTCCCACAAGAAGGAGAGAAATGGTTCAAAAACCAAGTTATTTATGGAGGAGACCTAAACAGCTTCATCAAGGATGAATATAGAGACCATAAATGGGCTAAATGGATTCCTAGTAGTTATCTCAAGGATGAATGGGTTGAAATTTTCAAGCTCAATATGATCTCTCTTACTTGTGAGAGGAGTTATACTATTGTATTTTTGTATCACATGAGGTCTTTTTTTCACCTTGCAGGTATGAGGACTCTCAACCTACCTTTATTTCTATTGAAAATCTTGACTAAGATGTCACCTAGATTATAGCATCTTGACTAACAAACCCATGTAGCAGCTTTAGATTTTAGCATCTACCATCAAGCTCTTATCAAGGTGTTGAATGTTGAAGAACTCAAAAAAAGAAACCATTCTTGGGAGCATTTCATAATTTATATGGCATTCCAACCTTAACCTACACAAAGCATTCCTACTCAGCAACCTCCATCCTCATAGCAACATTCTCAACCTGCTGAGAAGAAGGAAGAAAGTCAGAAACCAACTACTTCATCAGTTGGTAAAAGGACTAAAAGAAAAGCAAAGAAGGTAAATATCTACAAGAAGGATATGGACAAAAAGGAAAAGGAAAAGACTCCCCCAACCAAATTTGAAGAGAAATTGAAAAATGGAGAAGGTCCATCCATTAGCAAGCCCATATCAATGAATATCGTTCCTATTGTTTCTCCTTTTCCCGAGGTATATGCCACAACATAGAAAGGAAACATTGAAGCTGCAGAAAAATCAAAAGAGCAGGTGTTGCTAGAAGTTCTGGTAGCAAACATTTAGCCTATGGTTCAAGAGTATCAGACCACCAAATCAGATGAGGAGCTCCTAAAGGATGTAGGATATGTTGTTAGTAGCAGGAAAAGACAAGTTTTTAGAAGCAGTAAAAGACACACAAGAGATAGCAACAAATTCAGGCTGAGATCCAAAGCCCTACATAACCCAAGGTTGATGACAAAATTTATAGACGTGGAGAGGAAATTTTAAGGGTTATAGACTGTAACTCCTTCAATTGAAAAATCTAGTGGCTTCAATAAGAAATAAAAGGGTAAAGCTCCTTCAAGCCAACAAACATGAACCTTCATGGGAAGAAAATCTAGAAGAGCTCAGAAAAGAAAAAGGCCATTGAAAAAGAGACAACCACTAGGACTACAAGGTCACAATCAATAATTGAAAGTAAAATAGATTTAGACAAGCTTGCAGAAGTTGCTACCCATATGGAGGATAGGTAAAAGGATGTCCCAATGAAGTATAATTTTGCATATTAGCTATATTTTGGAACAACTTAATTTTCAAAATGTTTTAATATGCACAAATTTTTTCAAATATCTTGTTGCGCATTTTTTAAAAGGAAATAGAGCGATACTGGAACCTTCGGTAACATTACAATTTTTGCGCAGTTACAGGTTTTTAGCGTAAGTTCCGGTAGTGTCTGTTTTTAATGATTTTTTACAGCTATCAGCAGAATTTTTGAGCTAGCCCAAGGATGAGAAGGACTCCTAATGATATGGATATGTCAAGTAACGGTTGATAAGTTGTTTTGAGGTTGTTAAATGACAAATTTAATGAAGCTACATGGGTTTTAAAGAACCAAGATCATGGAGATACAGATCAACAGAAAAGTAGGTAGGTTGCCAACACACTCAGCAACACAGTTTGAATAGTCTTTTTCTTCCTATCTACATTTTTCCTGTTAGTTATAGTTCGATAGGATATGTCTTTAATATGATATAACTACTATGTAATGAGAATAAGAGTGGATCCTTCTTTTAATGTGAGATGGAATTGGTGCCTCTCTCAATAAATATCATTTGTAAATACCATTTCATGGTTAGATTTTGGTTGACCTGAAGACCTTTTCATAATAAAGAAAACTCCTTTTTGTACTTCATGCTGGAGGGCTTTGTGTTTCAAGGACTATCTAATGTATGGTATGTTTCTCTTGTTTTTTTATTCATCTAATTTATGAGTTGCAACAGCTAGCAAGTAGGAGTAAGAGCACCGTTAAAGGATCTAATAGTTAATTATCTACTATTTAGTCTTCTGCAAATCATATATATGTTGTGTAGAGCATGTTAGTGAAGGTTTCATGAAGGATTTATGAGATTTTTTATGCATGTATTCTGATTTCTAAATGTTGTTTCCTTCACATAAAATAGAGTTTATGTAAAAAGCCACTCTTATAGTCGTGTGACTTATTTAGGATATATTTATTTCTTAATCTAAGTACTAGACATCTATCACCTTTCATCTGTCACAATTTTCTCCTTTATACTATCAAATTGTCTATAAAATTTATAGTTGCCACAGCTTGCCAAATGCATGAAGGTCTAAAAGAGTTGAAATCATTTCAAAAATTTTAAGAATCCATCCCACCATCCAAAATATTTTTCTTTGAAATGAACTATGATGTGTAAGGCTTACTCCTTTTCAATCAAGGTGTGACTCCTTGTGCTAACAGTGGGATTGATCTCTAATTGTAGCTCTCCACCTTTTCTTTTAGGCCATGAACAACCTCTTCAATCTTGGAAAATTTCTCCTCTATTGGAGTGTCAGTTTCCATGGGGACACCCTACATCTTACTATATAGTACTTTGATATCCCGTTGGAGTGCCCTTCTATTTCTTTGGCTTGTTTCCTTTCTTCTTTCAATTGTGTGTGTACATCTTATAGAGCCTCATGCTCACTAGTGAGTTGGATCAAGTCCACCAAGGTTGTTTGTGCACGAAAATGTACTTCCTTGGAAATGGATTGCTGCTAAGAATGTAAAAAATGCATCCGTAACTAAGAAATACTTAGAACTATCTAGGGAAACACTTGCACATGTTGTTGGTCATTAGTGTCCATGAAGTGTATTGCGACTACGGGGATGACCAAGGTGTGATGCTCTGCCAAATTTGAGGATGGTTGTGACGGTTTTTTTCATATATATAATAGAAGAGTTGTAGATGTTGGCTCTACTACACTTGGTGTAGGAGTAGTTTTCCTAAATGAGTCAATCATTAGATTCAATTTCTTCAGTTTTTACTATGTTTGATCCTGTAATTCCATCTACTATGTTAGCACTCCGTATTTTTCATAAGTTGTAGATTGCCTCAGCTGACCACCAATCGTGGGGCTAACCGTTGTTCTCAACTCTTGTGGGCATGATACTTCTGATTGGCCGCTTCTCTACAAGATCGATCCGAAATTTGGCCACACATACAAGACATTCTTGGAGGGTACGCAAGTTCCAAATTTTCACCTCCAAGATGCACTGTTATGTCACCTAAGACACCTTTCTGTTCTTTCAAGAAAGCATGCCAAGATGATTTGGGAAGCACACTACAGTCAAGTCACTAGGCATTTAGGGGTCGAGAAAATAGTGGAAGTATTGCAAAATTATTTCTATTGGCCGAACATTTGACAAGATGTTGGGAAGTACATCAGATCCTGCACTGCTTGCTCAATTGCCAAATCGACCATCAAGAAGCAAGGCCTCTATAGTCCACTACCTACCCCTAGTCGACCTTGGGAATCCATCTCCATGGATTACATGTCGAGCCTTCCTTCTACTAAGCATGGAAATGATTGTTTTTTCATGGTCGTCTATAGATTCTCGAAGATGGCCATTATGTCGACCTAAAAGAAGAATAACACAACAGAAGCCACTACTAAACGCTTCTTTGAACGAGTGTGGGTGCACTTTGGGATCCCAAATTCTATCATCTCATATCGGGATAGTAGGTTCCTCAGCACATTTTGGTCCAGCCTCTAGTCAAGGCTGGACACCAAGCTCACTAAGTCTACAACTTTCCATCCCCAAACAGATGGCCAAACAGAGGTCGTCAACTGGATGATTGTACACATTTTTCCCATGTACAATTCAAAGCATCCACGCACATGGGATGAGAGCCTTCCCTATGTACAACATACTTATAACTGGGATCTCCAGAGCTCAAATGGCCGCAACCCCATTCAGGTGGGCCTGGGGTTCCATCCACTATGTCTCATTAACATAGCCATGCCATTTGTGGCTACTCAGGTCGATTCGGCTCATGTCCAGTCTAAAGCTGATATAGCGAACAACTTCATTGAGCACATTCAACACATACGACAACAGGTTCATGACATATTGGACAAAGCCAATGCTAAGTACAAGCAACGACATGATCAATATCGGGTGCCAGACCACTTCCAAGTGGGCGACAAAGTGTGGCTACATTTGCAGAAGGAGTGTCTCACTGGACCCCACCGCAAGCTTTACCCGCTCCGATATGGGTAGTACACCATCACCAAGGCTGTAGGGAACAGTGCCTTCGAGCTCAGTATTCCACCATTCCTTGGTTTGCACCCAGTATTCAAAGTGGACCGCCTTCGGCCCTATTTCCCACATCTACCAGACACCTCTAACATTGCAGAAAAACTCACACCAATAGAGTTAAACCCAGACTGCATGGAACAAGCCAATACAAATTGAATCATGGACATGAAAATCAAGAACACTCGCAAGCAGAAGATCCGACTGTATTGGGTTGTCAAAGTTGTCCAACTCCTGCACCAAAGAAAGTGGTTCACCAGGGACTAAGTTCAACAGAAGTTTCCTCACCTCAAGGAGGAACTCAACGCAATGGGGATCATTGCTTCCTAAGGGGGGAGAAATGATCTAGGTGGATATTGGTGGCCACACTCTTATTCCACTTGGGGCCCCACCATTGTTTCTTTCAGTTTCTCAGTTTCCTTAATTATAGCACAATTTACTATTTTTAGCAATTTTTCAGTTCTTAAACTTCGAAAGCCATTTTAAGGCCCTAAACGATGTTTTTTTGGCATCAATATGAGTCTGTTCTAAACTTTTTAATCATGGTCATCAATTGTAGTCCTCAGATAGATCTTTCTAATGATGTATCATGTGTGTCAAACGGAGGTAGTATGCCAAAGTTACGACCCCGGGAAATTGATGTACCAATTTACCTCGACGGGGCCCATATTTTGAGTTTCATCTCCTACGGTTAGGTTTTTGGATGTTTAGGGTTTTCCATTGTTTCTCAATAATATATAGGCCTTAGAGCCTCATTGTAACACAGAGTTCAGAGGCCTGTAGCCATCACATCTCTTCTCAGAGATAAGCTACCAACGCCCTAGCTAGTTTATTTTCATTCTGTCTATAAACAAATTTCAGTTCTTTGATATTAATGAAATGAAGTGTTCTTTCCGTTGCATTTTTATATTTATGATTATATGTGTATTCTGTTGCATTCCTGCATAAACCCATAAATATGGATCAGTGGTGGTCGTGTGTCTATTGTCTATAGGGCTCGGGACGCGGCCAATGACAAACTCGACCGAGGGTGCAGGGACGGAGCATGGGTTTTAGGGGCTGCGGGACCCGGAGCGACTTGGCACTATAGCCAAACACAATGAGAGGGAGTGGCAGACGACTGCATGTCACGCGAACGTGGTCAGGCATGGCGTGGTCGTCTTGGACGTGGCATGGACAACCGTCAGGTACTCGAGGACTTGAACTCCCACTCGAAGTCTACTGAGAGCCAGCAATCGGCATCGGCCATAGTAGTTTCTTTGGCCCAATCACTAGGAAAAATTGAGGCTCCGACCATCCTTGAAGCCATTTCCGCTCAGCTCCAATAGATCCAACTCAATCTGGACACCCTGCATGAACAAAGGTATGATGATCGAAATGAATTAGTGGCATACATCAATGATGTTCAAAACCTGCAGATGGAGGCCCTTGAGGCTCTAAAGAGTGTGCGTCATTTACTGAGGCGCTCTCAAGACCACCTGCGAGCCCTGGAGACCCAAGTTGATCATATCAGCTACCATTTGCACAATCAAGATCGTCTATTTGTAGCTCCTTCGCCTGGCCCCCTGCATCCTCCCCCATGATGACAGTTTCAATATGTTTATTTTGTAATTTTGTGCGGAAAATAACCAAGAGCTCTGAATGCCCTATCAAGCACCCAAGTCCTTATAGGCAATCCATACCTTCTGGGTTGCCTGAATGTAATACATCCATGTTGTCTCCTATTGTAAATTTTGTTTTTGATATGATAATATAATCCAGACTTTGACCGACAAAAAAAAACATGGAAATTTTTTAGGTTAGGTCATTCTTGAATATTTGGCAAGTCTCGCATGGCAATAAGATTTTTTATCTCCAGCATGGCCTATAAATTTAGGGTAGATTTTTGGTCATTAAATAAAGCCTCTGACATTCCAAACAAAGCCAACATTAGTTTACATACTTTTTGGTGTTTGTAAGCTAAAACATTTAGTTTGATACTTTCTACTGTGAAACCGGCCGAAATTTTTTATGGCATGATTCTTTCTAGAACCTTTGCTCCTTCTGTCTCTGTCCCTTTAAATTTTCTTTCCCATTCAATTCTCCTTGTCAACTTCTCATAAATTGAACCTTTGCTCCTTCTGTCTCCCTCCCTTTAAATTTTCTTTCCCATTCAATTCTCCTTGTCAACTTCTCATGAATTGAACCTTTGCTCAATTTATCTCTCTCTCTATCTCTCTCTTTCTCTTTAAATTCATGTTCCCATTCCATTTCAATTCCCCTCACGATCCTTTCAAAAAATACTTCTTGTTCGATACCACCGTGAAACCCTCTATGGTTTCTTTCCCTTTTCCTCTCTACATCATCCCTGATTTTGGGTCATAAGTTGATCTTTATTTGACAATAAACTCCCTTAACTAGTCACTCAACCCCTCTAGAATTATATCCCTTCTCCCCTTGGCTAAATCATTTCATAGATCCCTCTCCAATCCATTCCAATATAATTTTCTTTATTTGCTAGTGAAAAGTCACTAAGTCAAATCCCAATGATTTTAGGGTAAATTTTTTGACATAAAAGAAAGTCTCTAACATTCCAAGTAAAGAATCTTTTGTAAGTGACATCATGTTGAAAATAAGTTTAATACTTTGGAGCATTATTTTTCTTTAAAATAAAGTTTAATATTTTTATTTTGAAATTGAAATGAATATTTTTTGGTCTGGCTCTTTCTCAAATATATTGTGAAATCAACCCAAAAATTTTCTAGCCTCTCTTTCTGGAATTTCTAGCAAGTCCCTCAACTTTCAAGTCAATAATATATTTCTCAACTTTGGTCCAGCGATTTATGAAATGTTTGGAATTTTTTCAAGAATCTTGTCAATAATAGCCGTAAATTTTGTCAATTTCTTTTTCTATTATTAAATAATAGATAATCATTCATTTTCAAATGAGATATGGTGCGGATTTAACAAAAAGGTTACCATTAGATTATTACAACCATTGAATTCTGGCATATACTCCTATGGGAAACAAAATTATCTGCATCACACAATCCAAGATCCTTTTTCCACTTGTCGCCACAAAGTGCATTTTTGTTAAGCTGCTAATCAAGAAAAGTTGTTTTGCTTTTTTGTTGAGCTGGCAATCAAGAAAAGTAGTTTTTTTTTTTGAGATGGCAGTCAAAAAAAGCATGACCGTTGAATCCAACCAGTATTTGTTTCCGATTCTTGTCCCAATCTCTGCCAATTACGAATCTCCTCCTCCTCCCATGGCTACTGCGTTGTGCTACGTTATATGTGTCCTGTCTTGGAGCTCCATGTCATATCATGTATGTTTGTATGAGTCTGGTGGTCTGTGTATGAGTTTTGTCTGGTCTGGTTTGGTTTGCCTGTTGTTGTCTGGTATGGTCTGGCTTGTGTGGTGTTGTGTTGCGCAGTACGAGGAGGTGAAGGTGAAGGTGAAGGTGAAGGTAAAGGTAGACAGAGATCACATCAATTCAATTTTAAATCAGCAGGCGCAAGAGGTATATGAATGAGGAGATATCCACCCATATCCTTCTCAATCTGAAGTATGCAAATTTCTGTATATGTAACCTTCACACAGATGTTCGATTGGCTTAGTAATTGGTATATATTGCAAGAATTTGAATTAATATGAATCTGTAATTATTTCATGCAATTAGCTTTGTTCTAGCATATATTGAATTGCTAGGCTAAACGCGTAAATATGAAAGGGCGCCTGCTTCAGTTTTTGAATCTACAAAAATTGACTAAATATGAATTGGTACCTGCCCTGCTTCCTACAAAAATTGCCTAAATATGAATTGGTACCTGCCCTGCTTCAGTTTTAGAATGCACAGAAATTTCTAGGCTAAACGTTTTATATCAATTCATATTTACATGGGATTAGTTAAATTTCTTTACATCGAGTCTCTGTTTTTCTTCTTTTTTCTAGTTATAGATTCAAATATACATGATCAGCGGGATTAGCAGGAAGTAATTTGATTTGGGATCAATGTTGCAGTATGAGGATCGTTCGACCGAGCCTTTTCAAGCCCTTAACTGCGCGCTGCTGCATAAGCTATGGCAAACAGAGACTACCCCCTTCTTGTCTTGGTATGGCGCCATGGAAAACAGAGATTGCCCCTGTCTTGTCTTGTTATGGCACCATGGCAAACATAGACTACCCCTGTCTTGCCTTGGTATGGCGCCATAGGATTATTGCTTCTTGTGACTGTGACTGCTGCAAACTACTTCACAAGCCCAGCCCTGCCTCTGATTCCCTCTCCCATTAATTGAAACATAGATTTCCATTTTAAGTCTTCGATTGATATGAATATGGTCAAAATTCCATATAGTCTCTTTGTTTCTGTGTGTAATTCAATTTTGTTAAATGCATATATAAGTAGGTGTCTCTATTATGAATTTTGTTGTTAAATGCATACAAGTAGCTCTGCTCTCTATTTTATATTTATATGCAATTCTGGATGATAAGGCCATCATTGTGCTTTTGTTGCTACTGTTGTGGATGTAGCGTTCCCTTACCTCGTTGGGCTTTGGAAGAAGTCCAAAGAAATCCAGATTTGGTATACACCGATGATAAGGCTGGAAGGAGAAACAAAGAGTATATCTCAGGTATACACAGATTATATGAGAAGTTTCAGAGATACGTTATGCCCATCTAATCTAATTCTCTCTCCCATTAATTGAAACACGTAGATTTCCATTTTGATTTGAATAGGCTCTGTTTGTTTCCTTCCCGAGAATGTATATTTCCATTTTGATCTGAATAGGTTCTGTTTGTTTCCTTCCTGAGAATGTAGATTTCCATTTTGATCTGAATAAGCTCTGTTTGTTTCCTTCCTGAGAATGTTTGATCTAATTCTCTCTCCCATTAATTGAAACAGAGATTTCCATTTTGATATGAATAGGCTCTGTTTGTTTCCTTCCTGAGAATGCAAGTTTGTCACACACACAGGAAATTCAAGTTGGAATGGGGCCTTGTTGTGGGGAGCTGAGGTATCCCTCAGATCCATCCTGGCGAGTTTCAATGTTACGACAAGGTAAATCAGCCTTACAATGGGAATTCCATCTGTGATACAAATACTAGTAGAATCCAAAAATTTTAGTATGACCACCTTAAAACTGTAATCACGTCACCTCACCTAAATGTTTTGAATCCAAATTTTGTAGTTGTTTACAGTAAAACGACTCAAATTCCCAACATCTCCATCTCAGCTGAGTTGAGTAAAACGACTCAGATTCCCAACATGAGCAACGTGGAGGAGGTGAGGTGGATTCCTGTGCCAGTGCGTGGATTTACAGGCATGTTCAGCCAACGGATCAGCAGTGGATTTACAGGCATGTTCAGCCAACGGAGCAGCAGCTTCAGGCATCAGATTCACAAATCAAAATAATGTCTGCCCACTGTGTGTTTTTCATATTCTTCCCTTCCCAGCGCCACTCCACTGGATCAACTCATCCATGGGTATGCTTTTTTATTTTTCATAGAAATTTTGATAACCCATTGAATTTTATTTTATTTTATCTGTTTCAGTAATTAATTGGATTGGATTTCATTACTGTGAGATTCATTTCCAGCTGTGTGATGGGCTCTCAGTAGGAATGGCATGCAAAGAGCAAACAACTGATGGGCTTCAACTGATGGGCTTCGAGATATATAGGTGCTCACCATTACCTTCTTCTTTTGTTGTTGTTGTTTTTTCGGTTATAATTACTTTCACTATAAATAATAAATTTTAGTAGATAAACCATAAACCATCAATTCATCAAACCAATTCATCTTCTATGTTTTTAATTTTAACTTGACTCATTTTCAGTTTTCTTATATAGGCCTCTCATATATCTCCTTCAATACCATTCAAACTTAGGAAGTTTGCTTTCTTTATACATTAGAATTATAGGGAAGTTTCCTAATCTAAGTTATAGTTGTTTTCAACGACTTTATAATCTTCTCCACTTCAAACCTAAGGAAGGATTAACTCCTACCTTTACTCTTTCTTCATTACCAACTTCTTCCCACAGTAGTCAATACCGCACAAGAGGGAAGGCTTGGACAATAGTCTTCCAACATATCAACAAATTATATTATGAGTATTCTTGGAAGGTCTTCGAATGAATTAGGTTCAATGTATTTTTAAAGGATAACTTGACTTCATAGACCCTTATTTGATATGAGCCTCCATATGCATCTAGTTACCAAAGCCTTCCCATAATGATGTGTATTCTTAAGCCCCAACTCCATCACCTTCTTAAAACTCAACTTCTCCATCACCTTTGATTTTCAAATATCTTCATGTTCCAACATTTGCATCCCTTCTTCATAAACCACAATGAAGGCTACTAAATGAGTCAATTTCATAGAATAAGTACTCTTTCTTTTTTTCTCATTATTGTAGTAGGGTCTAGACTATTTAATTTTCAAACTTATTTTCATCTAAGTCAAAGTATATGCACCAACATTAAGTCTCAATATGTAGCAACGTGTCTCTTTGGTCAAGTTAAGTTAAATTAAGAAGATGATTTCAATCATGAAATTATGTTAGTCAATTTCTTAAATGATAAATCAATTTATGCATTTTTTGTTCCACTATACAGAAAACATGAATTTTCACTGAATTTTAAAATATATATATTTTTTTTGCAGAGAATGAATGGAATATATGTGCTTGGCCACGACATACGAAGCATCTACTTGTCCATCATATTCATGACAAAAGACATGAAATGAATTGTCATTATGACATTAATTGCTTTCGAAACAAATTAACATTTATTTACTCATTGTGTAATTACTCTTGGAAAACTCATAATAAAAAAATTATTTTTTGTTTGAAGGGGCTAAAAAGCCCCATCTCAATTCTCTTAAGAACGAACCATGGTCGTTCTTAAGGGTTTGTGCATCCTCTCTCCTTTTCCACAACCAATTTTTGTTTGTCTATTGACGTGTATTCATGTTATTTTAATGTAATGTTTGATGATTGATGACATTTTCTACTTTGTGTATGATTGTCTATGATAATGTTTGTTGTTTGAGTTTTAATGGTTGTATTTACAATGGATATGTATGGCACGTTGATATGTATTTTGAAATGTGTGTGCGTGTGTGTGTGTGTGTCCTTTAGCAATGACTATTTACAACATGGTTTTTGGTGATTATTCAAATTTGATGTGCGATATGTGTATATTTGCAATATTTTATGTGTGGTGGTCAAAATTTGATGGGTGATATGTGTAGGTTTTTGTGTAATTTACAATATTGTTTGCGTATGGCAATCGAGATTTGATGTCCATTCATGATTGTAGCAATATTATTGGTTTTAGTTTCAATTGTATGGTTTTTTACTTACAATGATTTTGTATGACATTTGGATATCCACTTTGGAATGTGTGTGAAATTTCATTTGGCAATGCTTAGAATCTCCATGTGCTTGTATCTTATGCATTTACAATATTTTTAGGGTGTAATTGATATGTGATGCTTCTATGTTTGTGTATTCTTGTATTTTGATGTATGCTCATGATTGTAGCAAAGTTTGTGGTTTAGGTTAATTTGTATGGTTGTGTATTTACAATGAGTGTGTATGACATTTGGATATGTACTTTGGAATGCGTGTGAAATTTCATTTGGCAATGTTTAGTATCTCGATGTGCTTGTATCTTATGCATTTACAATATTTTTAGAGTGTAATTGATATGTGATGTTTCTATGTTTGTATATTCCTGTATTTTGATGTGTATTCATAATTGTAGCAATGTTTGTGGTTTTAGTTTCATTTGTATGGTTGTGTATTTAGAATTATTGTGTATGACATTTGGATATGTACTTTGAAATGTGTGTGAAATTTCATTTTGCAATGCTTAGTATCTCCATGTGCTTGTATCTTATGCATTTACAATATTTTTAGGGTGTAATTGATATATGATGTTTCTATGTTTGTGTATTCTTGTATTTTGATGTGTATTCATGACTGTAGCAATTCTTGTGGTTTAGCTTCATTTGTATGGTTGTGTATTTACAACGATTGTGTATCACATTTGGATATGTACTTTGGAATGTGTGTGAAATTTCATTTGGTAGTGCTTAGTATCTACATGTGCTTGTATCTTATGCATCTACAATATTTTTAGCGTGTAATTGATATGGGATGCTTGTATTTGAGTTTGATTTGTATAGTATTTACAATTATATTGTATGACTTTTACTTTAAAGTGTGTGAATTTCTTTTGCCGATGCGTAATGTCTACATAGGCTTGTATGTTTATGAATTTACAACATTTTTTGTGTTTGGCATGTAAAGTTTGTATGTTTGACAATTTATGGGGTTTGTGTATTTACAATTTCTTTGCTTGCAATGATTAAAATTTTGTTGCTTATTTTTTCTGCAATAATCAAAATTTTATGTGTAATGTTTTTATGTTTGCAAAATTTGATATGCAATCATGTATTAATGGAAATTTGATGTGCATTAATGATTGTGTATAATGTTTGGTATGTGGTTTTCCTTTATATCTATGTATGTATTTAGAATGAATGTGGATGACATATTGTATGCAATTTAAAATTAAAGGTGGTGTTTGGGGAGCGATGAGTGTAGTGTAATTAGAGGCGAGAAGTGAGGGGGGTGGCCACATGAGCTTCCACCTTCACGTGGTTGGCCTCGTTAGGAGAGAATGATTCTTGAAGCTAAGAGAAGCTCCCTATGTAAACACACACATAAAAGCATTAGAGCCCAATTTTTATCAATCCCCCACTATATATTCTATATATATATGTGGGATGATAAATTTTATGCTTAATGTTTTTATGTTTATGTATGATATTATGTATTTTCATGATTGTCTTTTAATTGATTTAATTAGATTTGTATGATATAAATTTGTGTTTGTATAATAATATTTAATATATATTTTTATAATTGATTGATTATATATATATATATATATATATATATATATATATATATATATATATATATATATATATATATATATATATATATATATATATATTTCGATTGTAAATTTTATATTTAATAAAATTATTTAAACTTAATTAATTTAATTAATATTAATAAAATAATTTTTATTTTTAATATATATATATATATATATATATATATGATTTAAATTTAATTAACCCAAATATTAATATTAAAAGATGATGATGATGATGATGATGATATATGATAAATTTGGATTAATATAATATTAATTTTTTATTATTATAATATATATTAATATATCCTGAAATATATTAACTCTAGATATATATATGGGAGGGAAGACCAAAGACATAGAGTGATAGAGGTGGAGTGATAGGGGGAGTGAAAAGGGAGAGATGGAGTTAAACTGAAAGAGAGGGACGTGAGAGAGAGAGAGAGAGAGAGAGAGAGAGAGAGAGAGGAAGGACAACAAAGAGGACTTGAGAGAGAGAAAGAAAGTGATGGGGGAAGAGAGAGGATTAGAAGCCAAAGAGATATAGAGTGAGAGTAATGTGGGAAGAGAGAGCAAAGGAGGAGAGAACGTGAGAGAGAGGAAGGACGAGAGAGAGAGAGAGAGAGAAGAGAGGGAGGGATATGGGAGGAGAGAGGGAGTTGGAGGAGGAGAGAGGGAGGGAGGGAAAAAGAAAGACATAAAGATTGAGAAGTGGATAGAGAGATGGAGTGATAAGGGAGATATTGAGAGAGAGCTCAAAATTAAAATAATTCTTCATTTAAGTGACCAAGTTAAAACTGGAGACTGGTATTTATACTGTAATTACATAGATATTCGAGTATATGGTTGTGAGCTAGCACCATATAAATTGCCCAAATATGTTCCAATGATAATTTTCTCTTTGGAATATATTAGGCAAATGATTAATATGGATGAATTACATTTTGTTGCAGGGAAGAGGAAGTCACATATTGGTTCTTTCATTTGAAATAATAGATCAACAGGGATTGAGGCAGATGCCCTCCTTAAAAAGATGAATTTCCAGCCAAGTTTCACCTGGTGTTATGACCCTTTTAGTAAAATTTCAAATCTAAGGGTTGAATTTAAAACAACTCCATATAATCATACACCAAGGCCTGAAATAGAAAAATTCATGAATAAGGATTAGTGGACTAAAAATACATTGCAGAAGGTAGAAGAACAAATCCTTTCCACTTCTACCTTGCAGACTCCAATTTACCAAAGCAAACAGAGAATATCCAAGGAAAAAACATCAACTCCTGTAGATTTTTTCAAAGAATTCATAATCCAGCAAAAGAAGCAGAAAACTGACTTAACAATTTCCACTGAGTAGAGTGAAAAGGAACTAGATATTATATATTTAGGAGATCCAAAAGTGTCTACATCAGTAGGAGGGAGTGTTCCTAATACTCCATCATCTTCTTCAACCTCTGAAGAACCTTTGGAGATCATCCAATTAGGTGGAACTAGTTCATTAGATGGTCAGATTATCTTCTCCAAATTCTTGGAGATTAAACATAAGAATGAAACCTTGAAGGCTAATGGATATAGTCAGTTTTTGAAGCAGACTTCCACATCACAACACAAATTACTGACTGCTTTTGACAATGAAAAGGGAAGGATGCAGATGGATTTTATACAAGCCCAAGTACCTTTTCTTAAGTCTCCATCTGATTATAAAAAGACTATTTTTTCATTTGATGAAAACCAGATTCATCCAATAGATAAAATGGACATGCATAGACAGTCTGTAGAGATACTTTTCTATACCATGACTAATACAACTATGACTTTTTCTAAGTTAAGAACAACATTATAAAATTTATAGTTACAACTTAAAATAGAAAATCTCTCCTCTTTAGCTAAAGACAACAAGTTAAACTCATTAGAAGAAATTGTGGTTAAGATTTTGTATGACCCAAAAGATTGTAAAGCTATTTAAGAAAATTTAAAGAAAAAAATGTAGACATTACAACTCTGTGAAAACAACTAAATCTCCCTTCCACAGAAAACCTACAGAGAAATGAAATAGAGGAGAGTCAAAATAAAAAATAAGAGATGCTCAAACTCATCATTGAGCAGAATATTCAGATAAAAAATATGGAGGAGAAGGTTGAAGGATTTAGCTAGGACAAAGAACAGTTAGCTCAGATTGCTTTAATCCTAGTTGCAGCAGTACCAATTGCAGTTGCAGGTACAGAGCCCAAATCTTCATCAACAATAATGGAATCTACATCAACAACAGGTGATTGAGCCAGACTTGTACATGATTTGACCATACATAAATAGGAAAATGAGAAACTGTTGGAGAAATTCAAAGCCTTGGAAACAAAGAAGATAAAAAATGATACTTTGTACATGGAAGAAATGCAAAAGTCTCACAGATTGGGACTAAAGGTTCAGAAGCTAGAAAGTGAGCTTCTAATGGCAGACACCTTGGCCCAAGCCAAAGAAGGTGCATGGATAGAAATAAGCCAAGAAATGATAGAAGTATGACCATCCATTCAAATCATTTTTGAGCGGGAGGAATTAATTAACAGATGTGTTGTGTAACCAGCTCCAAAAATAGAAGAAAAGAGATATCAACGCCTTAGAAATAAGCCAGTTCGAGGGGGCAACCTCCAATACGTTACATAAATGAAAAATTCTTGGATGATACAATTTACAAAACCTCCTTTATATATATAGGAGTCCATGTGGCCATAATGTAATCCTAGTGGGCCACAATGTAATCCTAGCCAACCTAACAATAATAATTTAAGGGCACAATAATAACAAAATGGGGGTTACAAGGGTACAATAATAACAATAAGGGGGTTACACTAATAACAAAAAGGGACTATACTAGTAATATAGGGACCTAACATGCCCCTCTCCTTCAAAAAAGTGTTGTCCTCAACGCTTGAGTAGCTCTGGGTGCTTCTGTATAAAGTTCTCATCCTCCCATGTAGAATCTTCAGTGGGTAAGTTCTTCCACTTGATGAGATACTCTGAAATTGATCGATTCCGTAGCTGTCGAGTTCTTGTTTCCATGACTGCTTCAGGTTCCAATATGATTTTTCCTTCCTCATCAAGTTCTGGCAATATTTTTTGAACCGGAAGATTTTCACCTATAACCTTCTTTAAGCATGAAACATGGAAAACTGGATGTACTCGCGAAGAAGCAGGAAGCTCCAATTTGTATGCCATAGTACCAATCTTTTGCAACACCTTGTAAGGACCATAGTGCTTTGGCGATAATTTATTATCCTTCTTTGCTTGCTTGAGGGACATTTGTTTGTATGGTTGTAGCCGTAAAAATACCCAATCTCCTACATCAAAACTTCTCTCGCTACGATGTTGATCTGCCTGTTGTTTCATTCGATTTTGTGCCAAATTCAGGTTATCCTTTAAGAGTTGGAGAACTTCTTGCCGATGCTCGATGTGATCTTCCACTACTTGAACCTTCGAATTTTCCCTTAAATATGATGTGATGGATGGTGGATGATATCCATAAAGTGCCATAAATGGGGTCATTTTTGCCGCAGTATGGAAGGAAGTGTTATACCACCATTCAGTGAGAGGTAACCACTTGACCCATTGTGTTTGTTATCAGATACAAAACAACGAAGATATCCTTCCAAACATTTATTTACTATCTCAGTTTGACCATCAGATTGAGGATGATAAGATGAGCTATGAGCTAATTGAGTACCCAAACAAGAAAATAACTCCGTCCAAAAATTTCCAGTAAAAATGGGATCTCCGTCGCTCACAATAACCCTTGGGTTTCCATGTATCTTTTGAATTGTGTCCATAAATGTAGTAGCAACTTTACTTGCTTTAAATGGATGAGATAATGCACAAAAGTGTGCATACTTGGTAAGTCTATCAACTACCACCATGATGACACTCTTTCCTTCGGACTTAGGTAAACCTGTGATAAAATCCATTGAAATCTCCTCCCAACGTTGACTTGGAATGGATAAAGGTTGTAGAAGTCCTGGGGTCTTAATTGTCTCAACTTTATTCTACTAGAAAACCAAACATTCCGCCCAAAATTTTGAATATCAGATTTAAGGCCATCCCAAAAAAATTCTTTCTTCACCCTGTGGTAAGTTTTTAAAAATCCCGAGTGTCCTCCTAAAGGAGAAGTGTGCAGTTCCAGAAGAATATTTTGTTTTAGTTGGGAATTCTTACAAAGATATAAGCAATATTTGTACCATAAGGAATCATTTTTCCAACTAAATGTATGAGATGTACTAGGATCTTGCTGCAACTTTTGAATGAGTGTCCATACATCTTTGTCCTTCTTCCATTCATCTCTTGCTTCAGTTATCCAATCTGGTTGGATAATAGAAATGGCACAAAGCAATGCTTCCACCTCTTTATTCTTTCTTGAGAGTGCATCTGCAACAACATTAAGCTTTCCTTTTTTGTAGATTATTTCAAAGTCATAACCCAACATCTTTGTGACCCATTTTTGCTGCTCTTCTGAAGATAGTCTTTGTTCCAAAAGTGTTTAAGACTATCATGATCAGTTTTTTCCTTAAAGTGTCTTCCCATTAGGTAAGTTCGCCATTTCTTTAGTGCATGCAGTATTGCTAACATTTCCTTCTCATAAATAGGTTTTTGTAAATACTTTCCTTTGATTGGACGACTTTCAAAAGCAATGGGTCTTCCTTCCTGCATTAAAATAGAACCAATTCCATTTCCTGAGGCATCACATTCCACAATAAAGGTTTTTGTGAAGTCTGGCGTAGCTAAGACCGCTGCTAGGAACATTGCCTCTTTAAGATGTTCAAAGGCCTTAGTTGCTTCAGGAGTCCATGAAAATGCATCTTTCTTCAATAATATTGTTAGAGGTGCTGCTATTCTCCCATAATTCTTAACAAACTTGCGATAATACCCTGTTAACCCGAGAAATCTTCGCAACTGCTTTATGGTTGTGGGGACTTTCCATTCCTTAATGGCTTTAATTTTGTTTGGGTCTACTTTAACACCCTCGTGAGATACAATATGACCCAGATATTCCACCTCTTGTACTCCAAAGAAACATTTGGATTTTTTTGCATATAATTGTTTCTCCTGCATTAGTTTGAGCACCCTGTCAACATGTTCAACATGATCCTTCCAAGACCTGTTGTAGATTAGTATATCATCAAAAAATACTAGCACAAATTTTCTAAGGAAGGGTTTGAAAATGGAATTCATCAACCGTTGAAATGTAGAAGGTGCATTGGTAAGGCCAAAAGGCATGACCAAAAATTCATAATGACCCTCATGAGTTTGAAATGTTGTTTTTGGAATATCTTCATTCTTCATTCTAATTTGATGATATCCTGAACGAAGATCCAACTTGGTAAAATAAATTGCTCCATGTAATTCATCCAATAATTCATCAATCACAGGAATGGGAAATTTATCTTTAATGGTGAGCTTATTGAGCTCCCTATAATCCGGACACATTCACCATGATCCATACTTCTTGTGTACCAATACTATAGGAGCAGAGAAAGAACTTTGACTACGTTGAATTATACCTGCCTCTAACATTTCTGCAATCATACATTCAATTTTGCTCTTTTGGACGCAAGGATATCTAGAAGGCCTGATGTTTGGAGGAACACTTCCTGGAATCAAATGAATAGCATGATCATGATCACGAATAGGTGGGAGTCCTTTGGGAGTTTCAAACACCTTGGAATGATTTTCCGAGACTTGTTGGAGATCTGCAGAAATAGATGATTTTGATGTTGGAACTTCTAGTGAGCATAATTGTGCAATTATGCCTTGTTGTTCTTTCTTTAGAAGCTTTGTCATGAAATTAGAGCTTATTATCTTTCCTGGCTTCCCCACAATACCCTGTAATTCGACTTCCTTTCCTTCTGAAAAAATTTTCAAGAAAAGTTCTTGAAAATTAAAAGCTACCGTCCCCAAAGTTTGTAACCATTGTACTCCTAGTACAACATCAGCACCTCCCATAGGAATGGAAAGCATTGGACTAGTCAATACATATTCCCCCATGGTTAGCTTGATATTATGGCATTTTCCAGAGCAATTTATAGTTCCTCTATTTGCAACCATTACTTGACATTCTGGTGCTGGGTATAGGAAACAATTTAATTCCTTGGCTACCTTACAATGAATAAAATTATGGGTGCTACCTGAATCAATCCACACTATTACCTTTTTCTTCTTGATATGTCCTTCTATCTTGAGAGTTTGAGGAGTGGTAATTCCTACAAGTGCATTACACGATATGGTTGGATTCATTTCTTCCTTTTCTAGGGCTGGTTCCTGGTGTATATCCTCTTCTTGTTCATTTTCTTCTTCCTCTTCACAATCTATGTAAAATAATTTCTTCTCAGCACACTTATGACCTTTAGTTTATTTGCTATCACAACTGTAGAAAAGCCCTTTTGCTCTTTTTTCTTCCAATTGTTGTGGTGTCAACCTTGTAGGTTGTGGAAATCTAGGCGTAGCAACACTTCCTTCTTTATAGAATTGAGTGGTAGGCTTTCTTGTCGCCATTATTTTACATTCAACTTTTCTTGCCAACCTGAATGCCTTCTCCAATGAATCTGGTTCCAAAACGCGAACTTCATGTTGGATATTATCCTTTAAAGTTCCTATGAAGAGATCGATCATGTGTTCCTCTAGAATATCAATTACCCTTATATTCAATTTTTGGAATTCCTCAATGTGCTGCCCCACTAAACCCTTTTGTTTGAGATTTATCAATTGGCTAAAGAAGGTGTTGCTCTTTGTATCCTCATAATGTGCTATCATTTCTTCCGTAAAAATCGACCAAGTGACAATTTTTTTACGGGAGCAAAGCCATCGATACCATACAAATGTATTTTGTTCTAAATGTAAAGTTGCAATGCGTACCTTTTGTGTTTTGCACATTATGGAGATCAAAATATTGCTCCATCTGTAGTATCCATGTTACAGGATCCTTTCCATCAAACTTCCTCATATCCATTTTTGGAATATGGTGGTTCTTCCCACAAACATTAGAGTTTATGAAATCATGATTAACATTTATTTTGTTCTCATCATGAGGTTCTTCTACTATATTTTCACCATTAGGAAACATTTCTTGTATCAACTTGGTCAAACCTTCGATGTCTGCTTTTAGATCATTCTTCATGTTTTTCATGTTGTTTTCCATGTTGTCTTTCATGTCATCCATCTTAGCTTCCATGCCAGCTTCCATGCCATCCATCTTCTCTTCCATGCCTTTCTTCAAAACTTCCATTTCATTTTTTGTTGCTCTTTGCGAGAGTGAAATTTGTTGCACTTGCTCTTGTAATTTTGATAGATCATGTTGCAATTCTCCATCTTCATGAGTCATAGTAGAGCCTTCTGAAGGCTTAATGGGTGTTGAATTATTTTTACGGGGCATATTTTAGAACCCAATACTGATATCTATTCTACAATATGTCCTTGGAATCAATTCAAATTGATTCTTCAAACAAGACTTATGCAATTCGGAAAAAAAATACACACCTTTTTCTTGCTTTTGAGGAGCTCGATATTGAAATTGGATTATCTCTGTGATTGCAGCACTTCAATATTTGAATTTCGGTACCAACGTAGCCCTCTGAATTATCTTTCGAATGCCACAGGTCTGACCTGATTTGGATTCTCCAAGACAAAGTTGTGTCCAATCTCCCACAATGAACTAATTATGGACTGGTTCAGTAGAGTGAACTTGTACGACTTTCCACGTGTCACTGTTTCGTCCTTCGGCTCTCAAATTGATATCCAAGAAACTACAATCCATGCAATTGCGACCACTTTTTACGACACTCCAATTCGATGCTCAGAGAGAGAGTTATGAAGATTTTCCCACGATCACCTCTTTGAGATGAAATTAGGAACCTGAAAAAGAACTACCTTCCACAGATCATATCTCCGAAAATATTGCGAACTAAGCTCTGAAATTTTTTGACAATTTTCCTTAGGATTTTAGCTTCGCACCCTAAAAATTTCAGCTTCAGAAACTTCGTAGAAAATTTTTTATAACGCAAATTCCACGATGACCTGTTTAAGAGCCTGAAAAAAGACCTAACTTCGACAGCTCATATCTACAAAAATATTGCGAACCAAGCTCTGAAATTGTTTGATGATGTTCCTCAGGATTTCGGCTTCAAACCCTAAAAATTTCAGCTTCTGAAACTTCGTAGAAAAACAGTTATAGCGAAAATACCACGATGACCTCTTTGGAGCAGCGAAACCCTAGAATCCAAAGCTCCAAAACCAAATGTTGTGTAACCAGCTCCAAAAATAGAAGAAAAGAGATATCAACGCCTTAGAAATAAGCAACTTCGAGGGGGAAACCTCCAATACATTACATAAATGAAAAATTCTTGGATGATACAATTTACGAAACCTCCTTTCTATATATAGGAGTCCATGTGGCCATAATGTAATCTTAGTGGGCCACAATGTAATCCTAGCCGACCTAACAATAATAATTTAAGGGCACAATAATAAAAAAATGGGGGTTACAACAATAAGGGGGTTACACTAATAACAATAAGGGACTATACTAGTAATATAGGGACCTAACAAGATGCATGATAGTCATTGAAAAAGAGAAGGTTGCACTTAAGCATAAACTAGTAGAGGCATCATAAATGATAAAAGTAATAAACTCAAAAAGCGGGGCAAAGTTGGAGCAGATAAATATTTCAAACAAAAAAAATACTATCCTGGAAATCATGAAAGTATTGCAGAAGAAGAACTTGTTGAATCAAATAGAAACTAAGTGTCAAACTTTTGACATTGTTGTCCAAATATTTAAAACTAACTTTAATTTGTTGAACTAGAGGGGATTTCTCGTAATGGTATCTCCTAATGAGAAGTTGATCAACCTTTAGGAGTATTGCAAAAATATTTATTCCATTTCCATTGAAAAAGGTAAATTTGTAGGAATTAAAGGCCACATGACAGGGAAATATTTTCTATAAGCTTTAGATTTTGATTTGATAATAAAAAATGAAATCAAACATCTCTTCATGAGCAAACCTACTTTGAAAGGTACACAGAATTACATGAAGTTTTTAGGAAAGTGGTAAATCTGGAAACTCCAAGTGAGGAAAGATGGGATCAATTATGTGAAACCATAAAGTAGATTTTTGTCTCCAACAACATGCAAGCGCAACAACAATTTTTGGGCCACATCATCAACTGTTTCCTCAAAGACAATGACAGATCACTCATCAATTTTGTTTCCCTACAATTTGATACTATTTTTGTAATTAGTTTTAGATAATTCTAAGTGATAGAAACTAGTATAAATAACTCTCCATTCTAGTTATTAAGGGTTGCACCCTTGGATGAGCATTTGTAAGCAGAATTGTATGAGCTTTGAGCATTGATGATATTAAAAGGATTATGGATTTATTTCAATCAGTTTGTTCTCTTGTAAGTTTTTCCAATATTCATTTCACTTTGTTTTCTGAAAATATCTGATGTTTATGAAGATAATTAGGTAAGAAAAATATATCTTTCAGTCTATCTTAAATCTTCTGGATTTATAATCCATTTTAGAGAAAGACTTATTGAACTGTTTGTTTTTATAATTCCTTCTATATGAATTAATTTTCAGTAATCCTGATAAATTTAAATATGTTTTGTTAAGTTATTATACATTATTTGACAGTATTTCACACTTATGATAAATTAAACATTCAATATGAATATTTAACTAATCATACATTCTTACAGTTTCTCCCTTCACATATGCAATCTAAAATCATTGTTTGAAGTAAAGAAACAACCCTTTTCTTAATATTTAATATTATCTAAAGTTTAAATACATTTGTTTATAATTTCTTAATACATTGGTCATACAAAAACCCAATTTAAAACAAACAAAACATTATAGACACTCTGGCATGGTGAATTGATAAACAACAAGACAACAGACATGATGAACAACATTTTCGAAGTTTTTATTTGATGATTGAAAAATATTAGTTGTACAGAATGCAGGTTGAACTTACCTCACCAGCATCCCCGTTTGGGCGTGGTGGATTCCAAAGTAGAGGACGAGGAAGAAGAGGAGGATCAAATGGTTAAGAGAGGGCACATGTCATCTGCTACAATTGTGGAGATGATGGTCATTATGCACGTGACTGTCCAAATCCTGCGCGACAAGATGCAAGTACTGTAGGAATTTTGATCATGTAATTGTCGATAGTCTTGTTTTGATTGCTAAGATGTAGGAGAAGAAAACACAGACTCTGACACAAAATTAGATGGTTCGGGCGGAGCTACGAGAAGAGGATCCTAGCATGAATGTTGTCACTAGGAGCATTATGACCACTGGTGAGGATAAAGGAAAGAAACCAGAAGTTGATCTTTGGGTTCGAAAGGCACCTGAGAAAAAGGATGGATTTTATTTACGAAATAGAAAATACACTTTTGTGGAAGCAAAGAAGGGGTTTGCAAAAGCAAGTGCATCAACATCAGGTAGACCTACAGATGTGGTAGGATTGGATGAAGAAATAATTCCATTCGTACAAGCTTGCATCAAACTATTGTGCGAAAATAAGGTTGTGGAGAATCTTCAAGCATTGATAGAAAGAATCTTCAAGCATTGATAGAAAACTGCGTAGAAAAGGAACAACCTCGAATGGAACAGAAAGTTGTCAAAAAAATCTATAAGAACAAAATAAGAACTAGACAAGAGATGCGCTTGAGTGCTCAGATTGGTGCCTATGAGATGGATCAGGTCATTCTGTTAGGGTCTGTTGAAAATGTCTTACCTAAGAAAACTTGGCAGTGCATGAGAGAGCATAAGTTGGAGTGGTCTATTATTCAGTTGTGCCTGGCGAATCAACATAAAATCATTCCATTATGAAGACTCTCATAGGTGGTAGTAGATATTGAAGGAGTTAAGGTGCTTGCAGATTTCAAAGTCATACAAATTCTAGATGACATTGATCCCTATCCTACGTTGTTGGGCTTGAACTGGGCTATTGATATGGATGGCATCACAAATCTTATGAGGAGAAGTACGTTATTTGAGAACAATGGAACCATAGTTGTAGTGCCCCTAGATCCTATAGAAGGTGCAAGATACATAAAGCCAGTGTGCGCTGAAAATCATGTTAACATATCTATAAGATGAGTGTGCGAGATGATGATTGGATCAAATCGACAGATCATAGAAGGCTTAATTGGGAGAAAGATATTTCTTTCTTCTCAGATTGAGATGAAGAGTTGGAGAACTAGCAGAATCGGCTACATGAAGTATCTGCAATGCAATGCAGCCTAGTGACATGATATCTTTATTGCATATCATCAGAGGTATAAGAATTAATTTATTATGATGGTTTATCTAGTGTGAATATGTTTTTAGGAGAAATTGAAATAACTATTCCAGAAGGACAAATATTCCATGCATTGGATATTGCGCTGCGTGCTACTCCTCCTAGGCCTCGAATAGGTATGCAACTAACAGATAAAGGCACTGGAGCAGCGGCCATGCTGACCACGATCGATGATACCATTGATCTGGGGAAGCAGATAGTTCCTGAAAATAATGGTGCAGGTCCTCAGGAGACTGAAGTTAAGATTGCTGAGGAGACGGTAGCACAAACTTCCAAGGGGACAAAGTGTGGCTCTTAGGCTGTGGGAGGTTCGAGAAAGAAGAGAAAAGGGTCAAAAGCAGTCGATGAAGAAGACCTCATGCTGATAGAGGATGAATTCAATGAAATTTCTAACACCGTCACCTTCACGACTGAGGATATGTGGAATGGCTTGGAATCGTAGAACAAGGTTGTGCTCGAAGGAGTACAGAGTGGAATTCAAGAATTGAAGGTTCAAGCGAGCCTAATACAAGCGAGCATGGCCCATGCCAGTTAGCATCAAGTGAGCGTGCCTGCCACCAGTGTGCAGCCGATCAGTAATATCATACCCTCGACCGAGGATAGTCACCTTATCCATATCCCTGCACCTGTTATCTGAGTAGAGTCACCAACTCTGAGTGTGACACTCAGAGCATGTGGTGAAATCCATGTTGACTTAGCCATTTTTCCCGTAGGAAAACTCCACATGATCCACAACATGATTGTGGACGAGTTGCAGTATAGGGAGGACAGAGAATACCGCGTTGCCATTGAATCATAGTAGCAAGTAGTTGAACTGCAGCAAAAGCAACACATAGCCGAGGAAGCGTGTCGCACAGCAGAGGCTCGTCGCATCGCCCTAGAAGCCAAAATTGACCAAGTATGCAGCGATGTGCTAGGGGTCCCTGCCTTAGCCGCCCCTATAGAAAAATAAGAAGGGTTGGCCGCTACGCTGAAGGCGTCGCACGAGGAGGTGAAGACTATCAGAGAAGAGTTTGAGCAACAAATTGCATATTTACAGATGAAGTTGTAGCCGAAAACACCTCTGGAAGTGAGAGCATAGCGTGCTGCCAAGGTTAAGGCAGTGACAGACAGCATCAGAGCCACTGTAATAGAGTGCAGCCAATTGTTAGATGAGGCTATGGGTGTCTGGAATTCAATTCAAAATGATCCAATGGTGTAGTAGCTGCGAAATGAGTTGCATGTGAAAGAGAAACAATTCACAGATATAAGGATGGTGATGCCCACATTAGTGCTAGCACAACACCTTGCCCATTTTTAGAAGGGTTGGGATATTTAAAAAAATATGGAGGACTTGTTGTTACACATTATTTTTTCACCATGAAATTTAAATGTCTATATATGTCCATCACTACCTATATTATGCTCCCTTTAGAATTAAAAAACCCTAATTTTCCTAAACCAAGTCTTGGAATTGGAGAAAATCTCTTTAAAACCCTTAAAATTCTAACTCCGCACTTTTCCTAGCCCTTTCCTGCAGCTCCGTGGATAATTATTCTATAGATTGTGGCAGCTCCCACATGTTCTGATTATAAAACCTACGGACCTCCATAAAAAGTCAAATAAAGGAAAAAGTAAGTTCTAGAAGCCCAACTGGTCGAATATTCTCCCAACTGGAAGCTTCTAGAGGTGTGATTAGTTCGAGATTTATCCCTCCACTCATGGATATCTATCCCTACACTCATCGAGCTTATCCCTTGGTCTATGGAGATCAAATCCCTTCATGAGAAGAATCCATCCCCCTCTTCATGGAATTGAAACTACCTCCATCTCCCTATAAATTGAGCTCATGTTTCAGTCTCAAGGGTACCTGATATATGGTAATTGCTGAAGAAATTCTCAAGAGAGCATATTCTTTACACTAGTTGTTGTTGGCATAAGAGTGATCACACCCTTATGTCCATAACTCCATGCTCGGTCAAAAAAGGAAGTCTTGTCAAACTGATGGAGGAACGATTGCTCAGGACCCCGGGAGAAACTTGTACGACATCAAGGCATCAGGTTGTAAAGTTACTCTTTTCATTCAAGATAATACATATGGATCTCCTTTTCTCATTGAGTTGTTCTTATGCTTATTTGAATAATTCAATACTTAGAATCCTTGACCACTAAGTTATATTAGTTGTTCTTTATTATTATATGTTGCAGGTATTTTTAATTCTTTTTCCTATCTTTGATTGCAAGTTCTACTTATTGAAGAAACCTCTTTGGAGCGACTAGATAAAAGACTGCACCAAACATTGGATTTCAAGGTAGGGGAATGTCCTCTTCCTTTGTTTATAGTAATTATGAATTACAAATAATCTAGAGAAAATGATTTACAAATGGATGTTTGTTTATAGCTATTCATTGAATACTAGGGAGATCGCTCTTATCCGCAAGAGGGATTAATCTGCATAAAAAAATGGTGACGCCACTTAGGATTAGAACTTAGTTTTCATTTTTTATTTTTCAGTTTGAATTTTAATAGTTTTCTTATTTTCAGTAGTCTGAGACCAGGTTGGGTAGATAACCTCTAAGAATCCTTGAAAAGAAAAGCTGAATATTTATTTTTTCTATACTTTTCCTTGCCTCCACGGTTTTCATTTGAAAACAGTGCGGTAGCCTCCACATTTTTTAGTTCAAAACAGTGCGGTACCACTCTGTTCTCCATTAGAACTTGTGAACCTATGGAAAATTTTTGAAAAAAATAAAATTCTCTTTTTAGGAGCCATGTTACCTAATTCTTTATGTTTGCCCCAATCTACCTTAGTTTTAAAAATCTTATCTGTGAATTTCTTTTTCGCACACTTTTGCATTTGTGTGATTTTTCATTTGATTTGCATTTTACAAGTGAGTTTTTACCCTATTTTCTTGCTCCTCCATATAAGAAATCTTCATATACCTTAGCTTATTGGTATGATGTTGTTCTCTTTCTGAGCCATTAAACCTATTGCAAACCTTACTTTTATGAAAATTGATTTCATTTTCATTTGCAAATTTGGAAGAGATTTTAGCCTACTAAGGCATGATTTTCACACCAAACCATTTTTGAATTTTTTCATTTCTGCTGAGATAAGTAGAATTTTTTCTTAGTTCGATCACAAACTATCAGAAAATGCCCTCAAAATTTCTAGATAGACTTTAAAATTAGAGTTTTTCTTTTGATTTTGAAATTTATTTGTTTAGAATTTTAGATATTGTTTTCTTTTTGGAAATAGTTTGTTTAATGATTTATATTTTATGATATGATTGATAATGGAATTTCATTTCGAACGAGTAATAGATCATTTTTGCGAAATTGAGTTCTCAAAGAAATTGTCTTCTTTTCAAAGATTTTGTTTATGAATGAAAGAATTGGTGCTTTGAAAATTGTTAAATTTCTCAATCTTTCCCTTAAATAAGATTCATTGAAAAGAAAAGAGTTTCACTTTTCATTTAGATGCATTTAGCATATTTTTTAGTCTGGTCACAAACAACATTGAAATTTCACTTCCATTCCTTCTGTCTTTAGAAACAACCAAATTAAAAATAACGCTTCAATAAAATTAATCTAGATATTTTACATTTTCTAGGCCTCTTTTCCACCAACATAGCTTAGGCTAGTGTCTTGGAACATGTTGTAATTAACATTCCAAGACAGTTAAAACAAACAAGCAACAATATTGCAGTAGGAAAATAAAATTGCAACATTTGTGCTCTGGGAAGCTCTTCTTAAAAGAGTCAAGCACGAGATCATGTCGGATTCAGTGAGGTAATCGTACCTATCTCATTGGGAAAGATAGTAGATGTGCACGTATTAAAAATGGTAAACCTAGGATAGACCATTGTCGAGGAGCCTGGGGCACTTGTTGGTAAACTTTAGATTATATCAAGGAGCCTTCAAGAGGATTGAGCTTGTTAATCTACCCTTACGTGTATATCGTATCGTAGAATATTCCCCTAGGTACATTTGTTCCCATTGGTGACCTTAGTGACTATAAACTTTAGAATTTGTTTCCCAAGGTGACTGTGGAGGGAAGGTCCCACTGTACCTGGAGCTGACGTCGACTAGACTCACTTGGACTTTCTAGAGGGTACTCAATACTTCGAGATGGAATAAGTGGAGAGACTTGCACCAGACTGTTTCATTAAACAGGTTTTCAGGGTAACTATTCCAACAGCCATTTCCACATTAGAATTCTATGACATTGGATTTCATCACCAAATAGTGTTTTTAGTGTGGGAATATACTGTTTGTGTGTGGATTTCTCTCTTATATTTTGTAGGAATGTGATCAATTTGATTGTTTCCTTAGAGACTTTAGGATATTTTGTTGAAAGTTTCTTTGATTTTGTGTGCTAAAAATTTTAATCGTGGCTGAATTACCTAGACAATCATGTAGAATGCAGGGGAAACCCCCTAAGTACACACTAAGCTAGTTAGAAATGCTTAAATCTAAGAAAGGACAACAATTAGGGACTAGATCAACTGAACATGAGGAAACATCAGTAATTATACATCCTAATTACGAAGTAGATCAATCTCAAACATTAGAAATTTCTCAAAGGAAAATATTAATTTCTGAACTAATTGAACTTGCTTCCACAACTAGTGAATTATCAGCTACTAAGCCTGAAATTTCTAAACTAGAAACTGAACCTGCTACAGTTTAGCCTACTCTAGAGTTCATCACTCCAACCCCTAGTCGTCCTCATTCACCGAGACTGAAATTTCACATCACCGAGAACCTTCCTCCTAGCCTCATTAGCATTGAAGAAATTACTAACACTGAAGAAGAAGTTGTTCTTCCTTCACATTAGGAATCTTTAGATCTTAGGCCAAGTGAATAAATTTACTATTATAACCCTTTCAAACAAGATCCTAGGTATTCTCAGCTAAGCGAATTTCTACAAAACTCTGGTCTAAACTATTCGCCACCCTGAATTCCTTTTGACGCCATACCAAAAGGTAATTACAAACCTTCATTATACATGTATGGTGAGTCATCCATGTTTTCTACATCACCAGAATCATATTTGTATGGTGGTTTGTCTATTCCTACGGGATACTAGTCACTTTATGGTGCTTTAGCAGGAGCAGCTCCTTTTCTCGAAAAACTTATAAAATCACCTGGTCTAAATGAATCACATACCAAAAGTTTTAACGCGGAAAAATTTTACATGATGTTTGGAAATATTCCTAACCCTTATCCTCAAAGTGGTAACTTACTTCCTGGGGGGCATCCTCAAGGTAGTAATTTACCGCTTGGGGGGCAAACTCAAGGACAGCACAAACCTCAAGGACAGTCAAATCTAACAACTTGTCCAAATTGGTTGCAAATTTTGTAGGTTGGACAAGTTGTTAGATTTGACTGTAACCAAATCAATAGAATTTCCAACCTCAAGGAATTTGCACAGTCAAATCTAACAACTTGTCCAACCTACACTTCAAGTTATACCACAGGTATCTTCACATAGTACTGTTCAGTAGTGTGGTCTGAGTACACCTACACCTCCACCTCAAAATGCTGCATCAACTTCTGTTCAACCTACCACACCTATCCCTGGAATTTCTACAACCTCTATTTCTATAGCCCCTCAAGTATCACAACAAATCCCTACAGTCACTGCACAATAACTTGGACCCATAGTTCAGACTACTATTCTGATGCTTGTAGGACAAATTGGTACAAGCACAATTGTAACAAGCCAGCCTCAGTTTGTTTATCAACCATATCAAGGGCAATATCAATATGGACCTGTAGCACAAAATCCATTATACCAACATCAACCGTACCCTATTTACACATATCAAATACCAACTCAACCTCAGTATAGTCCAACCAATCTTGGTTATCTAGGAGGAATTCCAATCCCAAATGCACAGGCTATGCCAGGATATCCTGGATATCCTCCTTCTGGTACTGGTATAGTTCTGCAAGGTTATCAATTTTCTCAGCAAGACCCTAACCATCGATTATCATTCATAGCAACTTTGGATTCACCCGATTTTTCACGCCTAATGAATGATCTGATTTATTATCTTCTGTATTGGCTGCCAATTCCAAATAAGTTGCCCAGTTATATTCCTAAATATGAAGGTAAATCAAGAGAGGACCCCTCAAACCATGTCATGAATTACCACCTCTGGTGTGCATCCAATTATTTAATCAATGATTCCATTCGATTAATACTATTTTAGAGAACACTGATAGGCTTAGCTGTCAAATGGCATATTGAACTACCACGTGGCTCATTCAACACTTTCAACGTGTTAGCAACTACTTTCTTAACACACATTCAGTTGCTAGTCTGATACGACAATGGCATGGAATTCCTGACTTCATTAAAACAATCTACATCTATGTACATATCAGATCACATACATTAACGGAGATGTAGAAGACGTTTAGTGAAAGTTCTTATTCTAGATCAGATTTTGGCAGAATGGTTTATCAAATAATTACTTCCAAATATCACTAAAGATGTGGCTAAGGGAGGGGTTGTTATAGAATAATAGGTCATTTCTCAAGCTGACTACTTAGACCTTGTATATACACAGCCTAGTACTTCATACAAAAAAATTCCTTACTTAGCACATCCTGGTCAAATAACTGCAACTCCTTCAAGTTATCATGCCGTAGATGGTGTAATTGGTTTAGTTAGCTCTAATAAGAGTAAGAATAAGTCCTCCAAAACTACTTCTCCTATCATAAATTTACCAGATTCATCGAAAGGAGATTCTTCCCTTGAAACTTATGCCGAAATTCATGTTCTAGATTCATCTACAGCTAAATATAAAACCAGTAATAAGAAGAAAGGAAAGAATAACAACAAACAAACTTCGTCTCCCAAAGAGAAAAACGAAAAAAATGGACCATCTGATGATAAGCGGAAACCTTGTTATCCTTGTCTTATCTATGATGAGGATCACTTTACCAAAGAGTGCCCACATCGGTCTGAGGTCTCTAAATTTGTCAAAGGTTCATCCACTCTCACTGTCTTGAAGGATTCTTTTCCTACTCAAGATAGAAAAATGATAGGATCTTCTTCAAATTCATCGGGATATATTTTAATTATGTTTGAGGTTATGGTTGCGACGCGATCGAAAGATTATGGAAGTAAAAAGACAGATAATTCTAGTCAAACAATAGCTATATCTCCTTCAGTTTCAGATATGCTTCACATCGAGAAACCTAATCCTGATCTAGTGATTAAACTACTTGCTAAAGGTGTACTTCGAAAATGAGCTTTCTATCCACATGTGAGTGCTACTCAGAACTACGACATTGTTGAAGACTAGGCGATATCCCCTTCAGCAATGTCGGCCTTTGAAGTGATACAATCATGTCCAACACAAAGGAAATTACTTTTATCAGCTATTGGAGCTATAGATCCACATGATTCTAACCTCATAGTCTTTTATCTATAAAATTTTACACCGAGACTCCCTCATCAGATGGCTTTTCAGATTCCAGTATTAGTAAAAAAATAGATGAGTTTTTTGTATTGTAATTGATGAGGGGGCATCCATGTGCATAATGTCATTAAATTGTTGGAAAAATCTTGGTTCTCCGACACTCAATCAATCTCCGATAATCCTTAAAGCCTTTGATGGATTCCATCCGTATGGAATACTCCAAGATCTACCTATAGAAGTATAACGTAAAAATGTTAATCTAGATGTGGAAGTTGTTGATGCCCCTCTAGATTACAACCTTCTTTTGGGTCATAGTTGGTCTTATGCTATGACTATTATCGTTTCATCCGTCTTTCAGTTAATCATGTTTCCTCATAAAGGAAAGATTGTGAAAGTTGATCATTTGTAAAGGAATTTTTTTTGATGGGAACTTTCTCTATGCCTCCACCCGACGTACCGCGTACCATTGCCAACTTCAATATGATTTCATCAAGAACTATACCATTCGATAAAACTTGGGTAGTACGTTCAAAGTCAGAAATGGATTATTTCAATGGCGAGATGCCTTTGGGTCCTTTTGAAATGGCATATGTGGTAGTACAGTCATTTCCTGACACACTTTCAACTACTCTTGATCAAATGAATGTGATCATCGAAGAATATTCTTCACCATCAAGCTCATCCTTGACATCACTTTCCGATCCTTTTCAACAAGTGTTTCACACTGATGAAAGTATTCGAGAATTTTTTTCTATGGATGAATTACCCTGGGATGATCTACACCATAGATCTTCATTTTTACCTGAATTGATAGGTTTGAAAATGTTTTTTCATCTATTTTTATGATTAATTATGTCAAGGAACCACAGAATCCCATATCGATTACAAATTTGGATTCTGAGATTAATTTGGGAAACATTTCTACAATTTTTCCTATCGACATATTAGTTAAACCTAGAATTGTTGAAAATATTCATATAGGCGCTTCTTGTACAATTGAAGATATTAATACATATAAATCCCTATTTCAAGAATTTTGAGACATATTTGCTTGGTCTTACGAAGAGATGCTAGGAATCGATCCAAAGATTACCATTCATGAAATAAAGACATAACTAGATGCCAAGCCTATTAGACAATGATTACGTTCGATACATCCACGAAAAGCTACTGCTATTAAAGCTGAAGTTGAAAAGCTACTGCGAGAAGGATTTATTTATCCAGTTTCATTGACATATTAGGTATCTAATATATTTCCCGTTACCAAAAAACAATGGACTATATGAGTATCTGTCAATTATAGGGATATTAATAAAGCATGTCCAAAAGACAATTATCCTACTCCCTATATCGACCAAATTATCGATGATTGTGCTGGAAATGAACTTTTCTCATTTATGGATGGATTTTCTGGATATAATAAAATAAAAATACTTCCTACTGATCAACTAAAAACAAAGTTTATATGTCCTTGGGGGAAATTTTCTTATTTCAAATTACCTTTCAGATTAAAGACTGCTAGTGAAACTTTTCAAAAGGCCATGTACAACCTTATCTGGATGACTTACCTATTCACTCATTATGCAAGGAAGATCATCCTACTCACTTACGAGCTATTTTCATGAGAAGTAGGCATTACAAGATTCATTTGAACCCCCACAAATGTGTTTTTTGTGTGCAATTAGGATGATTACTGGGATTATTTATTTCGAAAGATGGCATTTGTGTCAACCCCTTGAAGTTTGAGGCCATCATAAATTTTCCTCCTCCTTCCACAATTCACCAAATCCAAAGTTTGCTAGGGAAATCAAACATTCTACGTAGTTTTATCCCAAACTATGCGTAGTTAACAAAAGGCCTTACCCAGTTGTTGAAACAGAATGTTCCTTTTATTTGGGATGATATTGTTGATCGACCTTTTGATGCTCTAAAACATGCGTTAACCCATGCACCATAATTGAATCCACCCAATTACCACCGAGACTGCTTTTTATAGTTAGCAACCTCTTATTCCATCATCAGAATGATTATAGTTCAAGGGGATGAATCTCACAATGAACATGTGATCTATTATCTAAGTCAGAATCTGAACCCAACCGAAATTCAATATTCGCATGTGGAGAAATTGACCTTGGCAGTATTTCAAGCTGTCCAACGATTTTGTCACTACATATTGTTACGTAAGACAACTTTGATATCTAATTGTAGCCCAATGATGTACATTTTGACAAAAAATTTACTCAGGGGAAAGTACTCTAAATGGATTGTCATCCTACAAGAGCTTGATTTGGAATTCGAGAAATCCGAATCAAAGAAATCACTTTTGTTTGCAGAACTCATGTGCAACTTTCCCAATACTGAGACCAAAGCCATGGTAGAGAATCCCATCGCAGATGAATCTCTATTTCTCATAAGTACATTAGATCCATGGTATGAATATATCATCATATATATTCAAACCCAAAACTTTTATCTAGAGATTTCATGTTCAAATCGACAGAGAATCCGGTATCAATCCCAGCAATACAATATTGTTGGGGACACACTTTATCGTTGTGGTGCAGATTATTTTTTTTGACATTGTATAACTCACCAAGAGGCTGAAAGGGTTTTGAATGACTTTCACCCTGAAGCATGTGGTGGTAATATGTCTGGGTTGCCACAACCCAAAAGATATTGTGCACAGGTTAGTTTTGGTTGTTATTTTTCAAATATTGTATTATTGTGGTCCAAAAACTCCACAACTGCCAAATTTTTTATTGAAATATGCGTATGCCTCCAGCTCCTCTTCACCCAATCATTGTTGTCAATCCTTTTGTGAAATGGGGCATTGATTTCATTACATGTAACCCTCACTTGGTTGAGGGGCATGGGTATATTATTCTCGCTATAGATTACTTTACCAAATGGGCCGAGGGGATGCCTAAATTCACATTAGATGGAAAAAATACAACTACGTTTGTATTCAATCATGTAATTGCTCATTTCGGTGTACCCCAAGCTATTATAACAAACCATGGAAATCATTTTCAAAATATAATGATGACTGAAATTTTCGATCAACTTGGCCCATGCCATGATAACTTTACTCCATATTACCCACAGGCTATTGGTCATGTTGAAGCCATCAATAAAGTTTTAACCACCACGATTAAACGGATAATCGGAACTCACAAATCGAATTGGCATACCATGCTTTTTTCGGCACTATGGGCATACCAAACCTCAACAAAAACTGTTATAGGGTTCACTCCTTTTGAATTGGTCTATGGTTTAGAAGTTGTGTTACCCATTGAATGCAAAATACTGTCACTCAAATTAACCATAGGGTTACTACCATCTACCTCTGAAGAGGAATTATTTTTTTGTACTTATCACAATTAGATGAGACACCGCTGCATTAGCTATCGAAGCTCACAAGAAACATGTGAAAGCTCAGTATGATCGAAGTGTTACCCATCGTGTTTTTTCAGAAGGTGACCTAGGCTTATTACATGATCAAGCTAACGATAAGCTAGGTGTTGGGAAATTTGAACTTATGTGGCATGGTCCCTACATTTTCAAGCACGTGTTTGCCAAAGGGGCCTATGAATTGACTGATTATGATGGGGTCTCTTTAGATAAGCCCAGAAATGGTCTTTATCTTTATAAATATTATGCTTAATTCTCGTGTGAAGATCTCACTTGTATATTAGTTATTTTTTAGATAGTGTGCCTTAGATTAGATAAGTGTGTCTAGATTAAGTTTTTTGTTACTACTATCACTGCTTACCTTGATTACTCTTGATATTGTAGATGTTGACATACCTTCAAACGTACATTTATTTTGCTGATGGTGCCTGTCATAGTACATAGAATATCTCTTTTGTAGCTTGGGTTATCTATTCACCCATTGATGAGTTAGTTTCTATTCATGGGGTAAGCCTTGGTCAAAAAACGAACAATATTGCAGAATATAGAGAAGTCATTGAGTTATTATCTGATGCCATTTCATTTGGTATTCAACATTTGATCACTAGGTTAGATTCAAAACTCATTGTATTACATTTAAACAGAGTATACACAATTAAAAATCCAGCGTTATTGAGATATTTTGATTACATTGAATATCAAGACATTTCAAGAAATTTAAACGCATTGGCTGATGCATTAGCTGATCGTGTTCTAAATAGACATTTGCAACATTAAAATATCAAACCAAAACAACATTCGATACTTGTTGAACAAGATACTCAGAGAAAGTAGTAATATCATAGATAGGTTTGTTTTCAGAAATATTACATCATCTAGGATCATAGGTTTAAGCACCTTATGATCTAATAGATATTGATACAAAAAAAAAAAACATTTCAATCCAAAATTATCATCCACTATCCGTGATGATGATCATGGTAATAGACTATGGCACGCACCATCTTGCGTAGGAATCTCCTAAACTGTCCTGGAACACCTGTAACATGTCTCTGAAGCTGGAGAGGAATGTCATTTTTCCCTGTCTCAGGAATATCTATGGTTAGCCTCTCCATGATGTGTTCCATATCAGTTAGAATCTTTGTTGCCGGATCTTGTGGTGGTGCTATAGGCTCTGCTTTCCGCCAATGAAAGCGACAAAGTGTCGCTGGCCATTGTGGACCAACATCTGCATTTAAATATTGTTATCATTATTGGAAGATAAAAAACAAATAAAAATTATATTAAAAACATCAAAATAGTTCGCTTACCTTATTCGTCCCACTGTGCCCCTGGAGGCAAGGACATCTCAGGATCACCTCTGAAATCTATATCTACATAGGGGAAGTCTTTGATTGTGAAGAATTGTTTCCTTAGCCACATAAATTATGTTGGATTCAACCGAACCACTGAACTGCCACTGCCACCATGGCGGGAAATTAATGAAACCCAACATACCATCTAAGGTTCTCGAGGTTCCCCATGATCTACTAGAATAATATGAGGGGTGAGAAGTGGGATTCTCTCCAAAGCAGAAGAAATAAGAATGGCGCCATCACCAAAGTTTTTTAACTTTTCATTCTTTGCTCTGTTTAGTTGGCCTTTCATGTTGGCCAATACCCCTTCCCACCAGTTGAATGTGGTGCTTCTGAAACACTCTACCATGGTCTGGATTTGATATTTAGTGGCTACATGTGGAGTCATACTTCCACACAACCTGGTTACCTTGAATGCAATCACTTTGAGATCTAATCGCAAGATAGTTTTTATATCCATGCGATTATCCTTTGGATTTTCCTCATCACTGCAAAACTATTGTTTGTAGCTAGCAACGGGTAGGCCACCCTGCCTAGCCCCAAACAAGGATATGTTTTCTCGTCTTCAGGACAATCTAGTGAGGAAATAGATATCCTCGAGCTCGATTTTGAGCCGATGGTCACTAATAATAAAGCACTGATCTTGAGCATCCCATGTGTTTACTAACCATGTCATCAACTCTACCTATTCTTTCATAGCTTGGATCGCCCAGAAATTATATAAACCAAAAATTTTTAACACACACATTGTTTCGGGATTATTCATGGCTTCATTCTCTACAACCTCATGCTCATGTTCTGTCCACTCTAGCATGGTGAAATAGCCTACAAATAAACACATTTGAAAGTTAGAAACCATTGTTGTGTACAAATTTAATCATTTTTTAGAGAATTTGTAAATTTTAAAACGGTCACGGCACCTCCACAGTTTTTTTGCAGAGGCAGTGTAGAAGTTCGGACGTGTTCCACATAAAAAGCAAGTTAGCCCAATAATTTTCCTTTCGAAAAATTATCGGGGTCCGCTGGTAGCACGTGTATAACCCGCGGACCCCTGAAAGCGCATTGTTGAACATAAATTCCTCCCAAAAAATGAAATTAAAGATAAAAAATAGAGTTGAAACAAATAGAAATGAAGAGTAAGATGAAGTGGACTACTTGGTTCTCAAAAATCATAGAATGAACGGTCGGTTCTCCCAATATTAGCTCCAGAATTTTTTTGCCAAAAGCTCTCAATTCACTACTCTGAAGCTAAAAGGTGAAAATTATTTTGTTAAACTCCTTTTTATAGTTTTTGAATGAATAAAATATTTTATTTTATTTCTTTTTCACTTTAAAAGGCTATTTTTCAATATTTTTACTTCTCTAGAGCATGTATGTTTAATCTCTCGAGTTTTTGTGCAGAATACATGTTTTTTGTGAAAATAATTATTTTGATGTTGAGTATACTTTTATCACTTTTTTGGGCTCTTGAAAATTACAAAAAGGAAAAACCCTGGAGTTCTCTTGTAATCCCTTTTCAGACTCTCTAAATATGAAAATATTGCCAAGTACTTGACTATTCGAACTTGTTAAAGGAAATGAACCGTCGTCCCTTCAGTATAAGTTTACCCCTTTTTCAGACTGAAATGGACTATTTACGAAAAATGTATACGTTGAATAATCATGGCCAATAGAGTTTTGTCCTGTATTTTTTAATCTTTTTTTAGGCTTGAGATACTAAATTTACTAAAAATTACAACCATGGAGTTTACGTATGTTTTTCTTCTCACTACCTAAAACTGAAAAACGCTGAGTTTCTCCTATACTCGACTCGTTAAAACTTAACATTAAAGGACCTGTAGATTACAACAGGACCAAACCGCTCCTTCTTAGGGTTCGATTTAGTACTAAGATGGAGTCACCTGAAGGATGACCTTACACAAACAAGAAAATTTTATCCTCCTCAAGCTTGTAAAAAATAAAGAGGTACTTACCATTAATGGTGGGGGAAAAAGAGAGAAAAGGAATCCAGTTGTAACCCTTGTTTAAAAAGAAGTATACCACACTTGAATACAATGCTTTTGTCACACTTGTACTTGGGTTGGGAAGATCCTTTATCTAACAATTAATTAAACCACATTGAAAGTCTTCAATTGGTTTCTATGTATTAGCTTTAGGTAAATTGTTACCAAACCATCTGCAGTGTCGTTATGTGTTCAAGAGATAGTTCAAATAAACCATTCATTGCAAAAAAATTTCTCCATTCGCGTTGACCATCCCTGATTCAGTTCTTGCAAATATTTCTTCAAAAATTTATCTAATGGTTTTGTGTTGTGGGCTTTCTTGTGACGAGTCACTTTCTATCAACGAAAACTCATCATCTAGAAAGTTGATCTAGAATCCTATAAGTACCTTTTGATCTGCATGCCCTAATGGTAGGTTTCTCGCCTTTGACGATAGGTTGCATCATTGACCTTCGATCGAATGATTCCATGAAGTGTTCAACTGAAAATCATTCATTCACACTTCGTGGATCGTACTGAGTACTTTGAGAACCATTTTCATTATTAGTGGTTTCTCTCACACTTGTTAAAAGTTCACGTCATTGATTGGTAATCAAGTGTTTTCTACCATGTTCGACTTCGACAAAATCAATCTCATGGATAGAATCGTACTAGTTCGGAAAGTGGAAATCTAGACCATGGATCTAGTTTATACCATCCATGCTGTGAATATTTTTATTATTCATGATACAATAGACTACTTTTGACAGATGGTTGCACCCATGCAGTGTCTACTATTGATATAATATTAAAATCATTTCTATACCAAAACATTTAGTTATTTTTGATCTCAGTATGGGAATGCCTACCTCAGAGATGATATATATATATATATATATATATGCCTGCATTGAATATTTTTACATGTTTTCGACCGATGTCCGCAATCCAATCCTCAGAATGATAAAGCACTTCACTCTTCAGAACAAACTCAGACTTCACATTTTAGGGGGAAATTTGTTACACATTATTTTGTCACCATGACATTTGACTGTCTATATAGGTCCATCACTACCTATATTATGCTCCCTTAAGAAGTCAAAAACCTTAATGTTCCTAAACCAAGTCTTGGAATTGGAGAAAAGCTCATTAAAACCCTTAAAAGTCTAACTCTACACTTTTCCTAGCCCTTTCCTACGGGTCTGTAGATAATTGTTCAATAGACTTCGGCAGGTCCCACATGTTCCACATATAGAACCCGTGGACCTTCGTAAAAATTCAAATAAAGTAAAAAGTAAGTTATAGAAGCCCAATTGATCGAATATTCTCCCAACTAGAAGCTTCTAGAGGCGCGATCAATTCGAGCTTTATCCCTTCAATCATGGAGCTTATTCCTTGGTCTATGGAGCTCAAATCCCTTCATGAGAGGAATCCATCCCCCTATTTATGGAATTGAAACTATCTCCATTTCTCTATAAATTGAGCTCATGTTTCAGTCTCAAGGGTACCTGATATATGGTAATTACTGAAGAAATTCTCAAGAGAGCATATTCTTTACACTAGTTATTGTTGGCCTAAGAATGATCACAACCTTATGTCCATAACTCCATGCTTGTTCAAAGAGAGGAAGGGTTGTCAGACTAAAGGAGGAAAGATTTTTTAGGACCCTCGGAGAAACTTTTACAACATCAAGGCATCAGGTTGTAAATTTACTCTTTTCATTCAAGATAATACATATGGATCTCCTTTTCTCATTGATTTTTTCTTGTGCTTATTTGAATAATTCAATACTGAGACTCCTTGATCACTAAGTTAGATTAGCTATTCTTAATTATTATATGTTGCAGGTGCTTTTAATTCTTTTGTCTATCTTTGATTGCAGGTTCTACTTATTGAAGAAACCTCTTTGGAGTGACTGGATAAGAGACTGCACCGAACATTAGATTTGAAGGTAGGGGCATGTCCTCTTTCTTTGTTTATAATAATTCTTTATTGCAAATAATATAGAGAAAATTATTTACAAATGGATGTTTGTTTCTAGCTATTCATAGAATACTATGGAGATCGCTCTTGTCCACAAGAGGGATTAATCCACATAACACTTGCATCGCCATAAGTAGCTCTTTAAAGCATGGATGCAACCATGGATTGAGGAATCCCTACAGTGTTGGCAATATGTTTCTTGTATCCTACTATATTGAATTGGTTGTCCTTGATGGAAACTCTCTGGCAAAGGATGTAGCTAATGACTATATGAAGAATTTCAAAGGATGCAGCTAATGACTGTATAAAGAACCTCAGAAATCCATCATCAGTTCTATACAAGCAGATTGACTTTTTCCATATAGAAAAATGTATACGTGGGTTTGTAAAAGCCAATTCGCGTATGTACGCGGATAAGTACAACCCAAGTCGCGTATGCCTATTTGCGCTCTAAATTTATAAAACCAGGGGATATGACCATGGTATTGGCCCATAGTATTGAGCGCTGGATTATCTATTTGATCCCGTCCAGGAATACCATCAGCGGTTGAGTGGTTTTGACTCATGGTATTGATAAAGGCTAAAACTATATAAGGAGAAGAGGATCATAGTGAAATGTGTGCATGTGTAAGGGTTGTTAATAAATAAATCTCTTTAAGATATATCTGCATGGTTGAACTGTATTCTTAATTGATAGATATGAATCTATGATGCACCTATGGATATCATGAAGGTTCAAGATCTCTAGATCTAGAAATGATGAATCTCTAGGATGATCTGCTAAAGAAACGATGAAGACCTGGCGCCAATCTGATGAAGAAATTGAAGAAATCTGGGTAAGTTTATAGATCTGGTCTGCTCTACAAATTTTATCCTTTACAGATCTATACGCTAGTTTGTCTCGGTAAAAGCGTGTATATACGCGGGTTCGCTTAATAAAAAGCGCGTATGGAAGTTAGGGTTTCTGAAGCTTATTTACATATATTACTTCTATGATTTCTATTTGATCTCTGCTATCGGTTAATGAAGTCTACCTAGAGTTCTGGGTTGATTGAATATGGAGTATGCTGATTTGATAAATGAACAAATCTAATCATTGATTGAGAAAACATGATGAAGGATGAGTGACTATTTAAAACAATTTTGCATTGCTGATAGATTGTCTGAATTGAAATTTTCAGATATGAATATGAGTCTAAATAGATTCTGAAAGAAATTATACGCTATTTGGTGAAAATAAAAGCGTGTGTATACACGGAAACTATGAAGAAAAGTCGTGTATTATTTCAAAATATAAAAACTATCATGCACTGAAGCATATGCAGGTTGGTGTGAAGAAAGACGCGTATATACGCGGGTTACATACAAGAAAACAGTGTATGGTATCTGAATTAATGGTTGTTCAAGGTTTAATGTGTATATGATTATCTACTCTAAAGTCTGGGTTATTTCTGATATTCTGGTTACAGTGGTATTGCTGTTCTGATTGAAGTTTTGGGTAAAGGGGTTGTATTGAAGCTATTTTGATCTAGTATGAAAATTGATGAAACATGGTCTACAGTGGATCTGAGCGTTGAAGCTTTCAGTATGAAAGTAGAAGCTTTCAGCCAGTAGAAGCTGGTGTTGAAATCAGGGGGTCGAAGCTCCCTTCCAGGAGGCTGGTAAACGTGATCAAGGGGTTGGAGCTCCCTTCCAATTGTAGCTGGAAAATGAGAGAAGGTTTCAGCCTTCTGCAAGTAGAAGCCTATGTACTGGTATGAGTCTGCATTAGTACTATGTTGTAAAAGGTTTTCTATATAATAAAGATTGAAGACAAAGACAACAACAATGGTGGTTTTCTCCCGAATTGGGTTTCCACCTTAAATATTGGTGTTCATGTGTGTGATGCCTTATTTTGTTGATTACTGCTCATAACTTCTAACCTGATACATAACTGATAAATCTGTTTATAATACTGCTTCTCATAATTTCTCTAAATCTGGAAAGTTAATTCAGTATACGCTAGTTTCCTTCTGCATTTCCGCGTGCATACGCTAGTTCCGTTCATAAAAACCACGTATGAAAATCTGCTCAAAAAAAAATAAAATTTGAATTTATTATATAAGCTCTAAATACCGATTCACCCCCCCCGCCCCCCTCTCAGTATTTTTCCCAACAATTTGAATCAGAGCAGGTCCTCCTGAAAAAGCTTAGTCGCTAGAAGGAACATCAAACAAGATGAGTAATCAAGATGGAACAACATCTATCAGGCCTCCACTCTTCAACGGAAACAATTTAATCTTCTGGAAAACAAGGATGAGATCCTATCTTTAGTCTCTGGGAGCAGATGTATGGGCTATTGTTGAAGGAGGATATCAATATCCAGCCGCAACACCAACAGATCCGACGGAAAGAAAGAGTTATGAAACAAATGCAAAGGCGGTCAATGCTCTATTTGGAAGTCTAACTGAATCAGAATTTGTCAAATTCATGCAGCTAGATACATCAAAGGCAATATGGGACAAAATCATTCTAAGTTATGAAGGTGATGCAAAGGTAAAAAGTGCTAAACTCCAAACTCTCAGAATTCAATATGAGAATCTAAAAATGCATAATGAGGAGAGCATTGCCAATTTATTTTTACGTCTTGATGATATTGTAAATCGTATGAGAAATCTGGGAGAAACAATAACTGAATCTACTTTGGTTGAGAAAGTTTTAAGATCACTAACGGAAAAATTTGAGTCAAAAGTTTCTGCTCTTGAAGAAAAGCAGAATCTTCAAAATCTTACTGTGGTGCAACTTCATGGCATACTAACTACATGTGAAATGAGAAGAGGAGGACCATCTGAAGTCAAAGAAGCCGTCTTTAGGGCTTCTACAAAAGGGAAATAAGTACAAGAGACAGAAGGATCAGGGTATATCTCAGAAGAAGATGAGGTAAATTTTGTAAAGAAACTCCAACTTGGCACAGGACGGTTCAGAGGTAAGCTTCCTTTCAAATGTTTTGCTTGTGGAAGAGTTGGTCATTATGCTGCTAAGTGTCCTCACAAAGAAACACATGAAAAAGGAAAGGGAGTAGCAAAAAGGAATAAGAATCGGTTTAGCACTAGAAAAAATTACTATACTCATGAAGAAAGTGATGGCTTATCAGACAGTGAGGAAGAATGTGAACAAGATCTTAGACTTCTCATGGCATTTGAAAAAGAATCTAGAGAAGAAAAAGATACTTTTATGGATGCTTTAGAGGACAATGATTTTCTTGATGAAATAAATCAACTCAAAATATGCTTAGAAGAAAGTAAAATAACCATAGAGACTCTGAAAAACCAGCTTCAAGAAAAGGAGAAACATAATGAGAAATTAGAATGTGAAATAGTAAGTCTAAGAAAATAAATTGAGAAAGTAAAGACTTTGAATCTTAGATTTGCTAAAGGATCTGAAACCTTAGATGAGATTATCAAGGTACAACATTCTCCTTTTATAAAGACAGGTCTTGGATATATCAGAGAATCTTCTCAGACTTCAGCACCAAATTATCTAAAAGCAGCTACAGCCAGTATACAACATTCTGCCACTCAGCAAGGGAATAAAGAATCTTCACAGGTAAAGCATGACCATCTCAATTCAAAGAACACTAACAAGAATACCTTTCAAAGAAACACCAACCAACAAGTAAATTCAAGTAGAAGATTTCATGATCGCAGAAATTTCTTCTTCAATGGACAATGTTTCTCATGTCACAATTTTGGTCATAAAGTTGTTCAATGTGTTGCATATAAAACCATCATGACAAGAGAAGCAAGAAAGAAAAGGATTGATATTGGAACAAAGAATAATACCTATAACAATTTTTCTCCTCTTCAAAATGAAGTTGAATGTGCTTATTGCAATAACTTTGGCCATGAAGAATCTGAATGCAGGAGCAAAGTCCAGCCAAAAGAGAAGTTTCCTTCAAGCTCCAAAGTGTGGAAAAAGAAGGAATTACAGGTTGAAAATTGTGGCATAGATTTATTTGCAGAAGGTGAAGAAAATCAATGGTACATTGATAGTGGATGCTCAAAACACATGACAGGTGACAAAAAAAAACTTCTTGCATATAGTGCTCTAGAAAAAGAAAAGAATGTTACATTTGAAAATGATACTCCTGCTGTCATTAAGGGAAAATGGTCTATTTTTCTAAAAGAAAAGGTGAAAGCTAATAATGTCATGTATGTTGATGGATTAAAGCATAATGTAGTATAACTAAGGGGGATAATATAGGGTACAGAGGGAGGTACCCAAGGGAATAATATGATGTAATAATATAAGAATGATAAATAATTGGGCCATAGTTAATAAATAAAGTGGTTAGCCCACATTATGGAAGGGACCACATGTAGCTAGGGAATAAAGTGATAAGCCCATTGTATTGGATGTATGGTATTGAGATACCCATGGTAACTACCCATGGTATTTCATGTATGAAACCTATATAGAGGCTAGAGTCTCTCCCTATTATGTGTAAGTCAAATGTGTGATCAAGGAACAAAAGTTGTCTTTAGTTCAAAAGAATGTGTGGTACGTGATCTTGATACAGGTAAAACAATTATAAAAGGAAAAAGAACTCCAAGCAACCTGTATGTATTGAAGAACTGCAAAGAACAATGTTACTTGAGTAAATCTTTAGAAAACTGGCTATGGCATAGAAGGTTGGGGCATCTAAGCTTCTCTCAAATCAACAAATCAAGTAGACTTAATGTTGTTCGTGGTCTTCCCAATATTACTCTACATGAAAGTATCATATGCAAATCTTGCCAATTATTAAGCAAACCGATACAATTTAATAGCAGAAGGATGTCAAAATGACCTCATGAACTCATTTCATCACCATTATGTGGACAAGTAAAAGGGAAAAATTCACCACGTGGTGAGCAAATACTATATCTTATTTATTAAGTGATTTCTCTAGAATGTGTTGGATTGGGTTGATTAAACACAAAAGATGAAGCATTTAGAAATTTCAGATCTTCAAAACACTGGTTGAAAATGAATTAGATCTAAAAATCAAGTGTCTTATATTTGATCGAGGAGGAGAATATACATCAGATGAATTCCTTGAATTTTGTGAACAACATGGCATAAAATGACAGATTTTTGTGGCTGGCACCCCACAACAAAATAGTGTAGCAGAAAGAATGAATAGAATAGTTCAACAAATGGCTAGAGATATGCTTGATGATTCTGGAACACCTGACACATTTTGGGGAGAAGCAGCACATACAACGGTAAATATTATTAACAAGGCACATGTTCGTGTAAATATTGATAAAACTCCCTATGAACTCTGGTATGGTAATCCTCCCACTGTGAAGCATTTTAGAGTTTTTGGAAGCAAATGCTTTACAAAAAATAATGATGAAAAACTTGGCAAGTTTGAACCCAGAGCAGATGAAGGAATACTTCTTGGTTACTCCTCTAGGAGTAGAGCATACAAATGTTACAATAAAAGACTTCGAAAGATTGTTTAATGTATTGATGTCGTTATTGATGAGTCCCTTGTAGCTCCAAAAGAAGAAAAACAAACAACAGATGAAGATGATGGTGACATATATCCTTCTACATCAAATATAAATGATATAGACAGTGAACCCAATGAAGAACTCGAAGATGATTTATTTGAAAAATCTCCATCCAGATATGTTCAAAAGAATCATCCAGAATCTCAAATTTTGGGAGAAAAGGGATCATGTGTACAAAGAAGAAGGATTCTTGTGGGATCTTCTAGCTATCTGGCATTTCTATCCACTATTGAACCACACAATTTCAATCAGGCTAGCAAAGATGAATGTTGGATTCAAGCCATGAATGAAGAGCTTGATCAAATTGAAAAGAATCACACTTGGGAATTAGTACCAAGACCTCATGACAAAAATTTCATTGGGACTAAATGGATATTCAAAAACAAGTTAAATGAGAATGGGGATGTTATAAGAAATAACGCTAGAATTGTTTGCAAGGGGTATGCTCAATAAGAAGGTATAGACTTGAAAGAAACTTTTGCTCCTGTAGCCAGACTTGAGGCCATAAGAATGTTTCTTTCTTTTTCAAGCTTCCAAGAAATCAAAGTTTATCAAATGGATGTTAAATCTGCTTTTCTCAATGGTGATCTAGAAGAAGAAGTTTATATAGAACAACCAGAAGGATTCATTTTGGGAAATGATGAAAATTTTTTTTGTAGACTTAAAAAGGCTCTATATGGTCTCAAACAAGCTCCAAGGGCATGTTATTATCGTCTTGACAAATATCTTCATCAAAAAGGATTTTCAAAGGGGTCTGCTGATAGCAACTTATACACAAAAACTAAAAATGATAAACTATTGATTATGGTTGTATATGTTGATGATATCATTTTTGGAAGGGAAGTAATGAAGAGTCTATGAGTCAGAAATTTGCTTCTGTTATGCAGCAAGAATTTGAAATGTCTTTACTTGGGGAACTAACATTCTTTCTTGGCTTGCAAGTGCAACAAGCAACATATGGAATATTATTATCACAAACAAAATATCTTAAGAAAATTTTGAAGAAGTATGGCATGGAAGAGTGCAAACCTGTAAGTACACCAATAATAACCGGATGTAATCTCAGTTCTAATGATGATCCCCCCATGGTGAATCAACCAAAATACAGATCTATGATAGGAAGTCTACTTTATCTCACTGGGACTAGACCAGACATTGTGCATGCAGTTGGGATTGTTTGACGATTCCAAGCTAATCCAAAAGACTCTCACCTTCAGGCTATCAAAAGAATATTAAAATATCTACAAGGAACTCAAGACTTTGGACTATGGTATCCAAAGAATGTTGATCTCACTCTTCACGCTTACACTGATGTAGATTGGGCTGGAAATGTTGATGATCAGAAAAGCACTAGTGGTGGTGCATTCTATATGGGGCCCCGGTTAGTATCTTGGTTCAGCAAGAAGCAAATCTCTATTGCCTTATCTACAGTAGAAGCAAAATATGTGGTTGCGGCATCATGTTGCACTCAACTTCTTTGGATGATGCAAACCTTACAAGACATTCAAATCAAATGTTCACCTCCTATCTCCATTATGTGTGATAATACAAGTGCCATCAGTATCTCAAAGAATCCTGTTATGCATTCAAAGACCAAGCACATTCCCATCAAGTATCACTTATTACGTGAAAAAGTGCTTGAACAAAAGGTGAAGTTGGAGTATGTTCCCTCCAAAGAACAAGTTGCTGATATATTTACCAAACCTTTACCCAGGGAAGCGTTCGAATACCTCATACAGAAGTTGGGAGTAGTCTCTACCATGGAGAATATCAGATCTACTTAAATACAGAATATTAAATTGGATACGCATATTTCATAAAGGACAGTCCTGTATATACGTGATTTTATACACAGAAAACCATGTATGGGTGTTTGCTGACAAAATTTTTCTAGGTCAGCATTCTTCAGCACAACTGCGGTGTTGTTGGGTATCTCTAGTGGTGTTCTAGTTCTCATAACCGTGTTTCATTCTCTGATGTTTTTGATGAAGATTCCCTGATGATTTGTTGTTGAAAGTGTTTAGGATGCACAGGCTAAGGGGGAGCATTGGTCGTGTGGAAAGGATGCATTGTTGGCATTCTCATTATTTGTTGTGATCTGATCTCATGTTTGAGATTCTTTGGTCTTGATTGAATAAGTCATTTTTGTAATTTGATGCAAAGGTCATGTTAAGACCCATGATGTAAAATTGCAATATTTAGTCATGTAAGGACTCGTTCAAACATTGTAAACCCACTTGGTTGGGTAGTTGAGTCAATTCTGTAAATCCACTTGGTTGGATCATTGATGTAAGTATGAGTATTTTGTGATAGGTTGAGTTATATAGACATGGACTTCATTAAATATTATGTTAAGAAGTTGCAGCTTGATCTCAGGGGGAGTATGGTATTGTCAGTACAAAGGTTCTTGATTTACCCTTTGCCCTTGATGTCAAAGGGGGAGAATGTTGTTGCTGAATATACTCCTGTATGGTTGCCATCAAGTCCAAAGGGGGACATTGTTGGCAATATGTTTCTTGTATCCTACTATATTGAATTGGTTGTCCTTGATGGAAACTCTTTGGCAAAGGATGCAGCTCATGACTGTATGAAGAATCTCAAAGGATGCAGCTAATGACTGTATGAAGAATCTCAGAAATCCATCAGTAGTTCTATACAAGCAGATTGACTTTTTCCATATAGAACAATGTATATGCGGGTTTGTAAAAGCCAAGTCACGTATGTACGCGGATAAGTACGACCCAAGTCGCGTACGCCTATTTTTTCTCTAAATTTATAAAAATAGGGGATATGACCATGGTATTGGCCCATAATATTGAGCGCTGGATTATCTATTTGATCCCGTCTAGGAATAGCATCAGGGGTTGAGTGGTTTTGACTCATGGTATTGATAAAGGCTAAAACTATATAAGGAGAAGAGGATCATAGTGCAATGTGTGCATGTGTAAATGTTGTTAATAAATAAATCTCTTTAAGATATATCTGCATGGTTGAACTCTGTTCTTAATTGATAGACCTGAATATATGATGTACCTATGGATATGATGAAGGTTCAAGATCTCTAGATCTAGAAGTGATGAATCTCTAGGATGATCTGCAAAAGAAAGGATGAAGACTTGGTGCCAGTCTGATGAAGAAATTGACAAAATCTGGGTAATTTTATAGATCTGGTATGTTCTGCAAAGTTTATCCTTTATAGATCTATACGCTAGTTTGTCTCGGTAAAAGCGCGTATATACGCGGGTTCGCTTAATAAAAAGCGAGTATGGAAGTTAGGGTTTCTGAAGCTTATTTACAGATATTACTTCTATGATTTCTGTTTGATCTCTGCTATCGATTAATGAAGTCTACTTGAAGTTCTGGGTTGATTAAATATGGAGTATGCTGATTTGATAAATGAACAAATCTAATCACCGATTGAGAAAACGTGATGAAGGATGAGTGACTATCTAAAATAGTTCTGCATTGCTGATAGATTGTCTGAATTGAAAGTTTCATATGTGAATATGAGTCTAAACAGATTCTGAAAAAAAGTATACGCTAGTTGGTGAAAATAAAAGCGCGTGTGTACACGGAAACTGTGAAGAAAAGTCACACATTATTTCAAAATATAAAAACTATCATGCACTGAAGCATACGCAGGTTGGTGTGAAGAAAGACACGTATATACGTGGGTTACATACAATAAAAAAACATATGGTATCTGAATTAATGGTTGTTCAAAGTTGAATGTGTATCTGATTATCTACTCTGAAGTCTGGGTTATTTTTGATATTCTGGTTACAGTGGTATTGCTGTTCTGATTGAAGTTTTGGGTAAAGGGGTTGTATTGAAGTTGTTTTGATCCAGTTTGAAAATTGATGAAACATGGTCTGTAGTGGATCTGAGGGTTGAAGCTTTCAGTATGAAAGTAGAAGCTTTTAGCTAGTAGAAGCTGGTGTTGAAATAAGGGGGTCGAAGGTCCCTTCCAGGAGAGGCTGGTAAACGAGATCAGGAGGTTGGAGCTCCCTTCCAGTCGTAGCCGGAAAATGAGAGAAGGTTGCAGCCTTCTATAGGTAAAAGCCTATGTACTGGTATAAGTCTGCATCAGTACTATGTTGTAAATTTTTTTCTATATAATAAAGATTGAAGATAGAGACTACAACAGCGGTGGTTTTCTCTCGAATTGGGTTTCCACCTTAAATATTGTTGTTCATATGTGTGATGCCTTATTTTGTTGATTACTGTTCATAACTTCTAACCTGATACATAACTGATAAATCTATTTATAAGACTGCTTCTGAGAATTTCTCTAAATCTGGAAAGTTAATTCAGTATACGCTAGTTTCCTTCTACATTTCCACGTGCATACGCTAGTTCCGTTCATAAAAACTGTGTATGAAAATATGCTCAAAAAAAAATTTGAATTTATTCTATAAGCTTTAACTATTGATTCACCCCCCCCTCTCAGTATTTTTCCCAACATACAGTGGTCGCAAACATTAGATAGTACACTAAAGAGCCTTCAGCAGACCCAACACAACATTGGTTTGGAAACTGAATGGCCAACTACTACAAAGTAGGTAAACGAAGAAAAAGAGATACTATGCGGAGCTTTGAAGTGGTCTTTCCACTGAATACCTTTGTCACCGCTCTCAAAGGAAAGATGAAGGAGCCCACTCGATAGTGACTTAAGATGAGTCACAAGTTTGTGTTGGGGGTCTGTTGGAGTGGGGTCCCCTAGGATAAATTTTGGTTATATTTTTTTATATATTTTGTTGTGTGCGCTGCATGGAAGAGTCAAAGGGACTTTGGGATGGGTGAAAGCCCCTAATTAATGTAATGGGTTTTAAGGGAAAACTATGAGTCTTAAACCATGGTTTGAGACAATGGTATATGTGCGCTAAGTTGATATAAATATGTAAAGTTGAAGTCATGAAGAGACATATTTTGGTTATTTTTTTGTTATATTTTTTGTTTAAGGATTTCAGTCTAATTTTGGATTTTGGGTAGAAAGGATCTTGCTAGCTATGTGCATGGAGACCTAGTCCTAGCTGTGTGCAGACTCTACTGGTTGTGTACATGGAAGGGTAATTTGTAAGGGAAGTCGTAATGTATTGAAAATGTTAGATCTATTAATATAACCAAATTCTTTGGCAAAGTTGAATGTGTTATGCACTTGATGTGTTATCTATCTGAATAACTATGATTCTGTTCTATTAATTTCTCTGAGATTAGAATATGTTATATGATGTGTTATATTTACTTCTATTTATGATTAAATGCATCTGCGCAATTAAGTAAAGTCTGTTATGTGTGAAGTTCATTGTTGATGAATAGATCTGGTTAAGTACATCTATTACTGCATGAATATATACTAAAGTACTCTAAGATAACCTGTGAAAAGGTTAATCTATTAGCTTATTTATCTATTTATGCATGCATTTGCATATTATCTATGTTAAGTTCTGTTATAAGTCTGTTTAGGGCCACTGCATCAAATTCTTCCTGAGGTTGCAAAAACCTAGTTACAACACCCCCCCATACTAGCTTTGGGTGAGACTTTGATCTATGTAGGTAGGTTATTGCCCAAAGGGACAGTAGTTGGAGAGTTGTTTGGTTATGCAATAAATCCAAACCTAGGTCAGGACCCCTCAAGCCAACAATAACTCTTTCCCATATGAGCTCATAGATGTTATATGGTTTACCTGTAACCTCCCGCTAAGAGCATATGAAACCTTGTTCTCTTTACCTTTAATGAACCTGGTCTCCAATTCGAACTCACTAATTGTGGCTAACCATCTATCTTGTCTAACATTTAGATTTGGTTGGTAAAATAGATACCTCAATCCACTGTGATCACTCATTAGTATGAACCTCCTACTAAGGAGATAGTTCCTCCACATATTCAATGCATAAATTATTGATGTAAACTCAAGATCATGTTTTGGATAATCCTACTCATGCTCATTAAGTTTCTGTGACTCGTAACATGCTACATGTCCTTCCTGCATAAGGACTCAACCAAGTAGTTGTTGTGATTCAACAAGATGATGATCCTAGTGAAAATTAAGCACCTACACTAGGTGGGGCCCACATGCTATTTTTAGTTGTATGTCTATTTTTATAATGGTGAGCATATTCTAATTATAG